>JAROYE020000010.1:11200000-11800000 GCA_029619315.2 Dynastes maya
TAGTTGGTAATAAATATATAATTGAACAAAACAAACTAATAATTATTGATTAAGAAAGTAAGATTTTCACAGCCTTTTAACCTACATGGTGAACATAATTTGAATAGAAATAAACATTGGTATTATTTACGCAGATGTAATAAAAAGATATATTTTTACTGCCATTGTTATCCTCAAATATTAACAAACATTCTAGTTATACACTACTTTACTTTGATATTTATATAGGTTTGGCAGTTATTTACTTTCTAAGATTACGACTGTAGCTACAACGTTCAGAAAACGGTGTAACCCTGAGTGTGTATCAGTTGATGACATCATATTTTCAGTATAACCCAGCTGTACTATCATACAACTGTCATCCTCTGTTTCTGAACGCGCTCCTGCCAGATATTGATAGAGCGGAATTTGGCTGAACGTCACTCCACATGGTGCTAATGAGAGCAGCTTTACATATTATATTTTTAACATCATAGTTCATACGCTTTTCTAGCCCAATCAGTCTCTAAGCCTAGTTCATATCAATTATGTATTACAATTAACAATAGCATTGAGCAATGAGCAACCGAGCATCTGTTGAGAAGTTCAAACAATTACAATAAGAATAGCTTAAGATCGAGGTGTGATGTATTGTTGCATTTCGCATCAATAAGTTTTTTTATAGCTTGTTTTATGTTTAATAACATAACAATTATCTAAGCAATGGATATTGATCAGCATATCATCGATTAATAGCAGTGGGCTCATACTTTGGTTTAATCCTTTCAGCCATTGATATTTAGATCAGTTATGCTCAGAAGATATAATTGTGTTACTTTTTCCGCCGGTATATTGCATTCAAACGATAAATTCTATCTCATTTCTGCATGTAATTTAAAATAAAATATGGGCAAAGACATTATTTATCAATTTAAACATGACACTAGTTAAACACAAAATCTACTTACATTACGTACATACATTGCAGTTGTAGTAGTAATGGCCTATTTTGTTTCTTTTAAGTTGCAGTTCTTTAACATCGCCGTCAAAATCTAATATAAATAGAACGTAGTATACAGGGTAGAAATCAGGGGAAAAAGGATTATTATAGATACAAAAAAATTGTTCAGATTAAGTTTTTAGTACTTCCATATTTATACTTTTTTTTAATGGAACACCCTATATATTATTACACCAGTTAATAGGAAATAATTTTTGCTTTAAAAAAGTATAAGAGCTTTTCCTACTAAACTTGATAGTTTTCGAGATATGTATTAAAGAAAAAAGCTGTTTCTTCTCAAAATAAAGTGTGTATATTAGAAGTACTAAAAGCTCTATCTCAACAATTTTGTTTGTATCTATAATAACTTCTGAGAAAAACAGTGCTTCCACTTTTTATTTCCACCCTGTATATAGGAAAAAAGATGTACAAATTAACTTTTATTTCCTTAATATTATATAGTTGTTATATTGTTATAACAATTATGATGTTATTCCGTATTTGTAGATGTTTATATACCACTCGTTTATTTACCCTTGACACATTGTATTATGTCCTTAGCTCTGTACTATACATATAATATGCGAACAACCTAAAAAAATAGAAATATGCATTATCTTCATGGCTTTCAATAAGTTTCTCTGTAAGTATGTATGCATGTGTATGCAGATGCATGCAGCCACGTAATTGCCTTATAAATAGACAAATGGGAAAAACAGTAAGATGCACATGACCTGTTGTGTAAATTACGATAGGGCAGGAAAGCGCAGTGCATCCCGTCGCAGGTTTCACTTTTAGTATTATTTTACGGTCTGAACAAAGACGCCTCCGGCGCTCGGCGTCTCGTAAAACAAGTCGTTTGGCTTTTGTTGAAGGGCGAACTTTATCACGGGGGAATACCCAAAACAGCCCTAATTATTAAGATAGCGACAATCAACCTAAACCTTTTATGCGAACGTAAACGT
This sequence comes from Dynastes maya, assembly GCA_029619315.2. Taxonomy (NCBI): domain Eukaryota; kingdom Metazoa; phylum Arthropoda; class Insecta; order Coleoptera; family Scarabaeidae; genus Dynastes; species Dynastes maya. Next base: position 11,201,945 of record JAROYE020000010.1, read on the forward strand.
TAAGTTAAGCAACTCACAGTGTGCGGCTTTCAAATATCATCCCTTAGACTTTATCTCCTATCTGTTGAACAAAAGACAATCCGAACGATAGGGATCAACACTCCAAAGTTACTTGTACAAGACGAAAATGTAAAGCGTTGCCCACTGCGAATCATTCTTTCGACATGGAAGACGAATCGCTTCCGATATTTTTTTAATGTGGTACCTACATAGAAGCATGTATTTTTGTATATAAAAACATGAAAATTATATAGCAACAAAATTCACTTGAGATTTATGTATTTACCTCTTACTTTAAACAATAAGTACTTATATGCAATTAGTGTAAACGTCTATAAAATTTATACTTTCTTGCAATGGAATGACAAAAATATACCACTGTCATGTTAACGTTTATTTATAAACCGTTTTATTTATTTTTTCCATATTATATGGACTTTGAAATTACCCACAAGCAGTACTTACGATCTAATGAGACAATAAATGAAAATGCAATTTACTGTTTCTTATGTTACTTTTTCTTACGGCAAAATAGAAAATATAATAAAACGCCCACATAATTTTCCATGGACGTTTATAAAAAAAAATCAATGGATATGTGAATATAAAGTTTAGAATTTATCATAGTGCTTTCCGTGTGTACAATACTGCGTCTATCATCAGATTTCAGTTGGGCTAGAACCGGTGTAAAAGATCTACATGATCTAACCACTAAAATAAAGAAACAAGGATCTCGTGGCCACATTAATGCCTGTACGGCATTTGCTTTACTTGCTAAAACAAATATTCTGATAGAGCTCAGTTCTGCTTATCGACAGCATATTGTTAATTATAACGAGAATGTTAGGAAAAATCGTTGTACCTAGTGGAGATAGACGAGTCGATCGGGTTCGTACAATATTTGTATGGGCATTTATTTTGTAGTTGCCCAGTCGCACCCGAATGACCAAAAATAACATTAGAAGTAATATTATAATTATAATTCTCAAGTTTGATAAATAAGTAACTTTCTTCATTCGAAATAAATAATTTTACAGGCAAACATTAACAGTGCCTTTTAGAAATTAGTAAGGATTCCAATTCAATCAACTCTCTCACATCTGAATAAAAACGTGCTGCATGTGGCAATCTCGCAGTGTAGCATTCAACCATAGCGTTTCCGACTGGCCGGTATACTAAAATGTTTAATATGTTGTATTAAATTTTGTTTTGCTTTTGAACTGGCTTTTAGAGATTATAATAACAGCAAAAAATCCGAATTTCGTGGTTTATTTAAGGAATTAATCGATTTTTCCGCTAATTTGGATCTGACGCTTCGAGATCATTTAAATAATGTTAAAGTTTTTAAAGGAACTACCATCCAAAATCAAATTTTAGATTCTATGCTTACTGTTTAATAAGTATATATGTACCTACAAACAGCGAGCCGACTGTGCGAAGTGAATATTAACATCGACCGCTGATTGGAGATGCATATATACCACGTATATATATCTACGCACAACAGCGGATCCGATCCTGTCGCGCCGCCGAGAGTGCCAGGCTCTAGTAATTATATTTAGTATGTACATATCTTTAATAGCAGAATTTATTAGCATTTCTGGGGATTTAAACGAGTTAAAGGTGGGCGACGTTCAGGCACACATTAAAAATAAATATTCTTGTGCACATTATGTAAACTGCTATGCCCATCAGTGCAGTGCGCGTATTTTTTAATAATCTTGTCAGCAATTCCTGCTTTTTTCAAAGATCATTGTAAACTAAAGGTAAGATTTTATCATATTTTTTACAATTGCGCCCCCCTCGTCAAAAGGTCACGAACCGCCACTGTATATCATTTCTTTTCCGTATAGCATATTTATATGTGTAAATCAATCTTTTCTGAAAGATGGAGTGAGAGAAGAAACTAAAAATACAAGGAAGATTGCCAAATTGTAGGCAATTACTTATATTTACAACAAGCTATCACTTCACTATCACACTGGCACATGCAATAGAATACTTAACCCTTTTCATTTCTAAGGTGTCTTGACTAACTTGGGTACGGTTTTTCTATTAAAACAATTATGTATTAAGTCAGCTTCTCGTTTAATCCTTGAATACACATCAAAGTTTCTCATTACATAACACACAGTTCCTAATTTCGTATTCCTGCAGTCTTAGCGATTACCAGCAACCGGAAGCATTTTTAGTTTTAATTTTACCAGTTTCTACACGAACAGCTGAATTACTTAAATTTAGTGAAATGTTCAACACAAACTAATTTATTGAAACAAATTCAGTATCAATAGTTCACAAACTATACCAATGGCCCAGATCATTAATTTTTGATTTAGCACTATTCAAAATTCCTGAAACGTAATATGAAAACGTCTATATCTATATTCATAATTTATAAACTGTAATTTGCTGGCACATCATACATTCGTGTTTCCCCTAAAAAAATAACAGTACATACGGTGTTGCTTAGTGAACCAGTCTTTTGGTCAAGTAGAGACGGTTGGTTTTTAATTACATGTAAAGGTGGGTATGTTTTCTTCAGGGTCAGCATATAAAATTACTGATCGTGCATCCGGGTAGTGCCTGGAACGTTTTTACAAATATTACATATTTGTTAGTAAAACCAATATACTTTATTTTTTTATGTATTAGAGACGTCATTTGCACCCAGGTAAATCTTTCAGAATTGCAGTAACTGCATCTGTTCATAAAAATCATAACCTTTTCTTACTACTTTCTTGCCAAAAAGTTTTTAGCTGTTAAACCATTTCTGTTGTTATTTAGGGATTTTGTAAAATATTCTATAAATATTTATAGAATATTTATATATGTTTCATTTGCATGTACTTTTGAATTTCCTTTCAAATTTTTGCCCTTCAAACAATTGATTAAAAGTAACCAAACCAAAACCATTGAATATAATTTTTTTATATTGTCGGCGCCGTCTCTAGAAAATACTCAACTGTCAATTATTTATCTTTCTCGTACTTTTTCAAAAGCATTTCTAAAGCTTTTTACCCTCATTAATATTAACGTGCTTGTCCATAATATGTGTCGTCAAACTGAATCCGAAAAGACGTAAATTGTTCATTACATTGCCAGGTTCTTAATGACGCTACGGATAAGACTAAAAAAATAAAGTATGCATAATATTACTTCAATAAAATAATTTTGATGTTATTCTACTCCAAGTATACATACAACATTCCACGAAGATGGTTGTTGAGGAGTTTAGTAACGTAGAAGTTGGCCACCTTTTTTAATACAAATCTTACCGTTACACCTCAAACGAATAAGATACTTAAAATTTGTATTGTATTTGTATGGTAACGAGCAAAAATAATATTCAAAACCAATCGTTTATATAAATTAAGAACAGTAGTGATACTCGAAAATATGCACCCTCTTTCATTTTCATTACCTCGCATTAGACGAGATTAACACTAATGCTGTGCATGTTTTAAATAATAACATTGTCGCCAATGACAAGTCGATTGTAAAAGTCGCAACCCTAATCTGATTTCTTCCCCTTTCAGTTTTCGTGTGAGTCATTATATCCCTCTCTCGTCCTGACATGTTCGCGTATACGTACATGTATGAATTCGAGTGTGTGCGCGTATGGCTGTGTGCGAGTATGCCTCTGTGTATGTGTATGCCCCTTATGCGATCACTCTGCATACAAACATCGTCGTCGAGAGCCATTACGACACCCGCAAATAACGCTACCCAATTAGCTTTCGAAGCTATTAACTACGCCGCTCTCTCTCACTCTGTCATTGTTGCAGGTGACGCAAGTAATGCCAGTATTGGCAGCGGCGAAGGAACGGGCGAGGAAGACGACGACACCAACGGGAAAAAAAACCAAAAAAAGCGAGGCATCTTTCCCAAAGTGGCCACAAACATTTTAAGAGCGTGGCTGTTCCAACACTTAACGGTGAGTAAATTACTCTTCTCCCTTCCATCATTGGATTTCGTTCACATAAACTTAAAACAAAGTAACAATATATATCTATATATATGTCTGTGTGTGTATATTGTGCAATATGTTGCACACCATAGAACTGCGACCAAAAGTATCAGTCGTATGAGAACGTACGATGAGATGCAAATATTAACTATGTTTTTTTTTCGAATAGGTATATATAAGTTTGATGGTTTATGAAATTTTACTTACTCTAACTTGTGTCGCCCACTAATCAAAGTATCAAATCTTACGGAGTGTACCCTATATATGGATTTGCATATAATTATCTTTTTTTTAATTCGGAGTGCCATCAAGTCATCAAGAATATGTTCTTATGGTAATATATGTATCTGTTTCATTTTATTAGAACTCTGGCAGCATCTAGTGCTATCTACGTAAGAGCAATACCTAAATCTGAGAGTGACAGGCTATAGCATCACCAGCTTCGCTGCGACATTTTCTATCGAACTAAATCCTATTTTTCGCAATATGTAGACAGCAGGTGTAAACCACTAACATGTTCCCGGCGACTAATGCTGTTCACAAACAAATTATTAATGTAGTTTATATAAATTATCATACGACCAAAAGTATGGCTTCAGAAATCCACGTCAAATGTTTCTTTCATTGGTCACAGTGTAGTGCAATTGTTTGAAATACATTACAAGAAAAAAGAAGAAATAATAAATTGAGAGAAAACCCAAAATTTCAAAATGAAGAATATCTGCCGCTAAACGAGGTTGGTGTTTTAAAATAGGAAGAAGGAATAAAAATTTAACAATGAATTCGATTAAAAACTTATGCGGCTACAAGCAAGAATATCTTATGTGAAGGAGGAAATTAGGAAAATCGATGGAATCTGTACCATTAAGATGGGAAGACGCAATTCAAAATCATGTTCGTTTTTAGTAAATGTTGCACGTTGCTTGCTAGGAAAAAGTTTTGTCGACATATTTATAAACGTGGTGAATCCTCCAAGGCAAAATAAAACTGTGAAGTGTGATTTATATCGTAATTGTTTATGTATAAAAGAAAAAACGTAAGCTTTTTTAAAAGATTGATGGAATTCAAGTAAAATCACATTTATAAAAACGTTAGATTTCATAAAATCTAGCGAGAACAGCTTCCTTACCTAACTAATTTTTGCTTTTAATGGACACAAAACACCATTTGACACACTAAAGTAAGGTTCTTTGACGACGTGACAACCATAATGACCATAATGACACATAACTAAGTTTCAATAAACGAGTGCAATGTCAGAGGCGTATCGCGCAAAAGTAGGTACGTGAGAAACAGTGTTATTAAAAAATAATATGTTCTTACCTTTTATTAACGTCTTGATGTCCACTGCGACACTCGCACTCGTTTGTCGAACCTTACACATAACTGATTATAATACATAACCAAACAAGTAAAGGTTTGATACTAATTCTTAGAAAATAAAATAACGATCATCCAAATGTTTATTCTAGTTTTAGGCTCAAAAGTACCGTTTCAATATTTTCAAGACTACAAAATTTTGTATATTTACATACATTGTAAATGTGTATTATAAAATCTATTTTACTAGTCACATACAGTGTGTATCCATACATAATGGATATGTTGTATTGAATTTTTTGACAAGATGCTTGATGTGTTGATTGAATTCAAATTTAAACCATTATTCGTTTGAAAGGAAATAGTTTTTATGCTCAGGTAAAATACAGAGTGCCTTTGGATGATATTTCTAAACATTTGATGATAAACAAAAACCTTTATAAGGAATATTTTTTTAAATTAAACGTAAAATAAAAATTCTCAGCCTGACGAGCTTATACAGGTTCGAGCGTCTTCAAACTCTATTGTGTCATAGTTGCACATGTGCGAGGCCTACACTGTAAATATTGCGGCTCGAAGAGTAGTAGTTTTTAGTAACCAGCTAAACAACGTGACTAATGCATGCAAATGTCTCAGGTAATGAAAATTTTTAATAAAAGAAGGGCATACGCCTAATCACATTAAACAACGTTTAGACGACGTTTATGGTGATTTATCTCCTTCATATTTCGCTGTAAAAAGTGGGTAAAATGTTTCCGTTTGGGGCAAGAATCCCCTGAAGACGATGAGGGCCCTGGTGGGCCAATTGAACTGATAATGCCTCAAAACATTTGAATTATTGGAGAAATGGTATTAGCAGATCGTCGTTTGAAAATGAAGGAAATAAGTACTCGCCGAATTCTCCATAACCATTTGGGTGTGAATTAGTGCAAGATGGGTACCGCACCTTCTTTCTGCTCACCAACGTGAACGTTGGGTCGAATGTGTGCTCTCGTTTTTAAACATGTGTGGAGACGACCCGATTTTGAAGTCCATTGTCACAAGAGATGAAACAATGGTTGTGTATTATGATCGTCTATCCAAAAAGGAATCGATGAAATGGCAGCGACCCGATGAACATCGTCCCAGAGATATTTTGCGGGAAAAACTTTAGATTCTTTTTACAGGGATATAGAATGATTAAGTGATCGTTGTAATGAATGTATTGAAGTTAGAGTTAGATTATATTGAAAAATAAAAATTATTATATTTTACCAAGTTTATTTTTTCTATATCAGGCCGAGAATTTATGGCGCCTACCTCGTAACAGCACGTAAACATATTAATTTTCTTACACTAACGTTACAACCTTAGTTTCAATACTATAAGAATTCCTCGTATGTAGAATATTTCAACATATTTACATCATTAATTTTCTAGTTACAATCATTTCTCTATATAAAAATATTTTTGTGTATATATTTCTTTTAAATATCACGCGATTATCCTCTTCCAAATTACGAACAACTTCAAGTATTAGAATGGTTTAAATCTCATTCTGTCACAGTGTAATGATTTTATCAATAATACTTATATAAATATATCTAACATAATTTGGATCCATATAGATTTACTTTATTCTTTAAATGCTTTACTCCTGAAACTATAAATGTGATGGTTGTTTGATGCAGATTAGCAAAGTAGTTTTATAACATTATTTTTGTGCAATAGTATTACTACAGAGATTTCGTTGTCTTAACAAATTCATACACGTAAATTTAATATTAATCTAACGTTTCTTTGGAGGTCAGTAATACCTATGCCAGCATCTCCATAGGAATTACAGTACACATTATCGATTTTTTAGCATTAAAATAGGAAATAAGCTCATATGATTACTTAAACTCTCAAAACTAAGCCGGGTATTTTTTTTCGTTTATAACGAATTTATATGTTCCTGTTACTGGATGCTGGGTGCGAAACGAAGCGGAAATGCATTTTTGTATAGTCTAACTTGTAATGTATGCGTGTATAGTTATTGTAGAAGATCCATTCTTTCTCCATCACACCTTCGAAAGGCCCCTCTGAGAGCCATAACCCCATCTCGTGGGCTGCATAACCCTTATTCCTAGTCGAATACCTCGGTCGAAAATGCGTAAGTCAGCCTGCGAGGGATGCATAGTGATTTTTATGATTATGTTGGGAATCAGCACGGTCCTAGCATGCATGCATGTAGTTTACTATTATTTGCGTATGTGTATCGGATGCGGCGTATTTTTAGCCCCCGACAAACTCACCGGTGGAAGATTGAACCGAAAAGATTCACCTCTTTGTACACCGTACCAATGCTATTCTGATTTCAGAGCACCCCAGGGGAACACACATCACACATTTCTTCCTCCGTCGAATTTATAACTGCAATCACATCTGAATATTACCGAATCGAATAAGAAATAAATAAAATGTAAGACCGGAATCTCACGGTAACATTAAACTTAAAGCATTTTACTGCGGAGGGGAAAAAATCAAATGCAAATGAGGATTCATTATTTAAGCTTAATCCAATAACACGGCTAGCGATTTTCTAATATCTATTACCACCAATTTAAAATGGACTACCACATTAAGTGAGGATATCTAATAAGAAATTATAGAATGTACAATAATGTTGATATTCTTTCTAAAAAAAATCAAAAACTCCGAAGACATAAACGTCAGCTTTGTTAATGATTTCGTAAAGTACGTGTAATAACGTTATGATTCTCATTTGTTGTTTCGAGATAAACTAACAGTTGAAAAAGGTCACTAAAATATGTATAAACCAAGGTACGCAAACCCACGGCAGCCATTACTGTCATAAATGTTTGAACAATGCAATTATTAGTGGGTGTTATTACGTTATATATTACACTATTTTAAAGTAATATACAGCATGTCCCACTAAGAGTAGCGACCGGCGATATGTTGGAAACTACAATAGCTATAGTGATAGGAAAAAAAAAATTCATAACTAAAGTGGTAAAGAGAAATTTAATTAAAATATTTTTAAATCCCAAATACGAGCGCTAGGGAGTGCAGTTGCTAGGATCAACAGTAAATTTTAAATTAGTCGGTAAAAGTTCCAGGATCAACTATGATTTTAAATGCTTTATTAAAAAGCTTAGTTAATTACACACCACTTTGGTTAAAGATGTTTTGTCATATTGTGAATAATAAGTGTAGCAAGCGTTGCCGAATCTTGTAAAACTAAACCTGCTATAACTTTTACAGTTTTTACCCGAATTAAAGAAATGTGGACTTGTGTTTTAGACGTCGCAATTTGTGCCTCCCTTTACCCGATGACGTTATTCCCAACTATACGAGTTTTTCTCAGTTATCTCTAAAAATTCAAATGTAACAATATGTTGTGACAGGCTAAAGTAGTACCGAAAACCACGTAGTGATACCTTTCTCCAGATAATAACGAAAACAGCCCATTATCAGTAATAATTTCCCTATCAGTTACAAATACCTACTTAATAATATCAAAGCCTATCTTAGTTGGCCATGAAACACAGGAATGATAACTTTTACTCTTTTGCACACAAAATTCTATCGGTATTAATTTAATATGACTGATTTTGATCACTTTTCAAATAAAAGTAACAAAATCTAGTATGATTTGGATACAGCACCAGAATTTAGCATGCTATGGATATAATTATTTATTTGACAGTTGTGACAAGTACATAGAATTTTACTGTGCGCTGACCTTTAAAAATTGCTACTTATGTACAATTAGCCGTTGAATGATAAAGAATGTCGTTTTCTAATGCGGAGGTATATGATATCCTTGCAGTGTATTTTCAATGTTTTGAAAACGCGTGTATTGTTGAACGTGAAATGCCGTTAAGTATCCAGAAAGAAAACATTTCAGCCGAGAAGTATCCTAACGTTTGGCAACACGATTACGTGAAACAGGGTATGTTTAACCTCGTGGAAATCCTACCGAAGCATGTGTAGCTAGAACTGAAGCTAATGTGATAAGTGTCCTTCCATATGTTGAAGCTCATCCTCATACAAGCACTAGAGAAATGTCTTCCGTTGTAGTAAGTCATCAATTCATCGCATCCTAATAGAAAATACGTCACACTCATACCATATGGTGTTACATCAAATTCATTTCGTATACATATTTTGACCGTAGACTTAATTATTGTAATTGATTAAAAGATATTTACCATGAAGATATTGCCTTCTTACATCGCGTGTTCTGGACTGATGAAGCTACTTTTGCTAATAGCGGGCAGGTAAATTTGCATGATATGCATTACTGGTCCAGAGAAAATCCTCATTGGATGAAAGAGGTTGATCATCAACATAGGTGGAGTGTAAATGTTTGGTGTGGCAGTTTAGGTGATTAGGTTATTGGACTATTTATTTTTGAAGGCAACTTAAACAGCGAAACATGCTTAAACTTTTTACGTAACGAATTACAAATACTTTTAGAAGATGTTTCGTTGGAAACTCGAAAAATGCGGTGGTTTTATCATGACGGCTGTCCAGCTCATTATTTACGAATCGTCCGTGCCTATCCTCATAATACGTTTCCATATCAGTAGATTGGAAGAGGATCTATTTTTCCATGGCCAGCTAGATCCCCAGATGTGACTGTGTTTGACTTTTATTTTTGGGAAAGGATAGAAGATCTAGTTTACCAAACACGTCCTATAACGGGAGCTGATATGATTCAACCGATTAATAATGCTATCGCCAGCCTACCAAGAGTAGAAATCGAAGCAGCAGTTATTAGCACTTGTAGATTAAATCTGTGTACAAATAATGACGGCAAACAGTTTAAACATTTGAAATAAATTGAAATTATTGTTTATTTTGATTTCTAATAATACTACAGGTCTCGCGTTGTGGGATGGCGAGTTCCGGCGCTGTCCGAAAGTACTGTCGGACATCGTTCGGGAAAATTCAAGTTTGAATGCAACATGCAGTGGCGTAGCTCCACTTATTTTTTAAATTATTTTAGCATAATAAAAAAAGACTATAAAATAAAGTGCATTAGCAATCTATGTTACCAAAAATTATAAGAAATGCACTGGCATCATTTTACAAATCTTCATCGTTCCCATCGTCACTAAAATGGAAGTCGTCTTCACTAGAATCCTCATTTAAATTAATTATTAATTCTTCGGTTCTGACGTCAATTATATATTCACTTTCCATATACTTAATAATTGAAAACATTATACACAATTTCACGAGCTTGACTGTGAAGCACTTTATTTGCAGCGATTGTTGATGCCATTTCTTTGCAACAAGCGTATTCGAAAATGAAACTTAAGGCTAGCGTTTTCGCCCTCAGTTTTCGTTACGGAAACTAAATTACAATTGAGAAACTGACTGCATGTTTTTAGAATACTAAAATTTTCTTCTAATAGCAATTTAATGTTCATTTAAATCCTTATTTGCGTTAAGTAAATAATATTAATACAATATGTAAATAACATACTTAAGATGCAGGTACAAAAACCCTTCAGGTCAATACAAATAATAGAAAAATAGGTGCATAAATAATGTCACATTCTTCGAAATACAGTAGGAAGGTATGCATTATGTAAACATAATTCCTTACTACGCCACTGGTAACATTTAAATTGAGCGGTCTTGTATTTCCACAACGCATCTGAAGCGTTCGCCATCCTATAACGCACAAACTGATTATGTACTATTGGTACTGTTTTCGTTTTGCACTGTTGTCATTTACTTGTTTATTTTGTGATTGCTACATTTTGTTATTATCATTCCTTTGTCTTAAGGCCAACTAAAATGAGTTTCAATATTATTAAGTAGGTATTTGTAACTGATGGGAAAATTTGTACTGATAATGGGCTGTTTTCGTTATTATCTGGAAAAAGGAAAAAGATATCACTACGCGGTTTTTGCCACTATTTTAGTCTGTCAAAACTCTTGAAACACAATATAAGAAAAGCATGTAGTTGCATTTGAATTTTTAGAGATAATTGAGAAAAACTCGCACGGTTGGCAATAACGCCATCTGGTACATTTCTTGAACATTCAAGGGTGGCATAAATTGCGACGTCTAAAACAACGCTGAATGTCCTTTCAAACAAGTCCACATTTATTTAATTTGGGTAAAAACTGCAGAAGTTATAGCAGGTTTAGTTTTACAGGATTCGGAAACGCCTACTATACTTATTATTCACAATATGACAAAACGTCTTTAACCAAAGTGGTACGTAATTAATTAAGCTTTTTAATGAAGCATTTTAAATCATAGTTAATCCTGGAACTTTTACCGGCTAATTTAAAATTTACCGTTGACCCTAGCAACCCTAGCGCTCATATTTGGAATTTAAAAATATTTTCATTAAATTTCTCTTTGTCACTTTTTTTTCCCATCATTCTAGTTTCCAAGATATCGTCGGTCCCCACTCTTAACGGGACATATATGTATAACATTTATTATACAAAAATAGCACATGGTCTCAAACTTAGACGCGCAAATGTGAGAATTCAAGTATGAAAGAATTGTGAAAGTCTGCAAATTGAGTTCCGCTGCACCGAACTGCCCCTAACCTTTATATTTATATCTTTAGACAAGTATGATAGATCTCGTAGAAGTTTATTTGAAAAATAGCATTCCGTTCCCCCATGAACAAATTGAAAAAAACTGGTATTACTGCAATGTTTGTCAAATGTTTAGATGCAAACGAAGGTGTGAAAAATTTGCGGCAACACACGCTTCAAAGGGCATTCTTTAAAAAATTCATGTAAAAATCCATGTAATCTATGTATTACCTGTTAGAGACATCTCTTAAAGCAGAAACAAATTAGTAGAAGGAAATTTTTCTAAAAGATCATAGGTCATTTATAATAATAATACATTAATTTAATATTTCACAGTGTTGTTGGGAATCGTGAAAAAAACGTATACAACAGTGCAATACACCATGCTAAGTAAAATCTAAATGAAGAATTTACTAAAGTACTAACCAAATTTACTACCATAATTTCGTCTTCCTGGATTCGCGTTTTTGACCATTGTGCGACGTAAAAACGTCTATACTTTCTAAAGTACCTTCTGCATTTTGTGTATTCCACACTGCCATTCTCTGCGAATATTATAAAGCTATTAGCGTAATAGGTGTAATAATTTTCTCAACAACGTACACTGAGTAGCTTAAGACATTAATTCTACGCGGGAGAGCAAAACTCAGCATTAAAGAGTGAGATTCAGGAAGGAAGTTCGGTGACGTGACATGTAGATCACAGCGGGGGCGTATCCGGAAACTGCTACAGTACAACGCCGAAAACAAAACAGCATCGGGGAGCGAAGAATAAATAGGACAGACATGGAAATGCCGGAGCTTACGATTATAAATTATCGTTGGTCGATTCCTAGTGATATTGTGAATATCCATAGCCTTCTCTATCTGCGTGCATAGTAAGAATATACAGACTCAAATACCTCGTTTATGTAGGATCCATCTGATAAATTAAATAGCTCAGAACCTTTTTCTTGAAACAGTAGTAACAATATGCGATCAAATGTAATGCAATCGCAATCAAAGTAGGTAGTCCTGAAAACTATTTACGATCGCTTAGAGGTTTTTTTAAGACCAAGTTTTTTTTAATTTGCACTTTTTAAAATTCTAACAGGAATCTTCTATTTGCCACAAACTGTATGCATCAGGACTTATACTACTGTAAAACTGCGCATATCGCTACTCATTTGATCAAAGAGCTTCCTGAATAACTATACCCCCTAACTATTGAGTTACTCGAACACATTTCAAACTTTACTATTTTATTTTTATACTACTATTGCATTTTAGTTAAAATTTCTTTGTAGCAATTATTTGCTTTGTAATTCCAACTATATTTTGTTTCAAACAACATGATATTTGTTTGCTATTTTAGTTGGAATAACTATAATTTGGTAATCTCAACCAAATGAACCAAGTGTTCTTGCAGCCATAAGAATATGATTATAAGCCTTAAAGTTATATCATAGCTATGCACTGCAATAAATAGCAGTGACTCAAGGAACAGTCACATAGCAATTCGTTTTATAGGCGTTCAATGAATCTCAAAAATAACCTAGGGTCCTTGTCTTTCAGCTTGAGTTTCCTCTTGGGAAATTGTTATTGTTTGTGACTGATGGTGGAAAATTTGTATATGTATTTTGCTATCTTTAGATCTCCTATCACATAAACGGTAGAGTTGATTTTCAACTTTTTTTAAGGTTGCATGTCCTTTCAGTATTCTGAGATCTCCTTTGCTAAAGAATGGGCGAAGTTGATATGAATGCCGTCGCCTTGTGCTTGTCAACGTTATGTTTTTCCAGTATGGGGCATCTCTTTAGGTAGCTCTTGTCATATTCGTTGCTACATGTATGCTTACAGACATCCTTATAAAATGTGATGCAAAATTCACATTCTGCACTTGTATTTTGATTTGTGTCCTCCAAATGTAGATGCTGGCATGGACCACAGTGAGCGTTTCCACTAAGACGCATGGGGTGTGTTAAGTACGAGAGCAAGGTAAAAAGTTCTCGTCGAGATAGTGAAAGAAAGCGTGTTTTTTAGTGCATTTATTTTTCTATGAAATCTCTCTTTAGTTCAATATACTTTATCCAACGTTTTCTCAATAAATGGATTCCATCCCTCGTGGGATTCTGGAAGGTCTGCGAAATATCAATCTGCAGTTGCTATCACCTCTTCATTTGACCCAAAACGTTTTCCAGTCACAAATTCCTTTAGATTTGGGAATAGATGGACATCTGATGGAGCCAAATCTGGCGAATAGGGTGAATTTTCCAACAATTCGTACTTAAAATCCCTTAGTTTTCCCATTGCCAAAGCACCTTTGTGGACGAGTGCATTCTTCTTTTGTAGTCTAGCCCTAGCCTCACGAATTTTTTCATCTAGTTGATCAAGAAGATGTGCGTGGTATTCGCCAATTATTATTTTACCTTTTTCAATGAAATTAATTAAAAGAATCCCTTTTACATCCCAAAAAACACTAACCATGACCTTTCAGGCAGATACAATTGACTTCGCGTTTTTGATGCATAGCCACCAGTTTCCACCCGCTGCTTTGACTGCTCTTTTGTTTCAGGCGTAAAATTGTGATCCCACGTTTCATCCATGGTTACAAATCGGCCCATAAAATTTGATGGATTTCTTTTAAAACGATCCAAATATTGCTGAGACATTTTACATTAGGAGTTAAGTATGGAAAAGCGTTGTGCAGAATGCGTGCCGTATTTGTTCAATGCTGATCAAGAACAAGCGAGGAAACGAATTTCTTAGCAATGTTTGGATTGTTTTAAAAGGAATTCATGCAACCTTATGCGCTGATTTGTTACTATAGATGAAACGTGGGTCCACCACTTTACGCTTGAAACAAAAGAAAAATAAATGCATTTTTGAACTAAAAAACACAGTCCTTCACTACCAGGCCAAGAACTTTTCATATTGCCCTCGTAATAATACCTTTTAATACTTTTTAATAAGAGGTATAGCCACATATATTAAAAAGGACGTACAAGATATGAAAAGGTAACATAATTGTAATAAAGCTTATTAACATAGTGATAAAGGTTATTTATTAACTCTAGGTTTTATTATCTATTTTCTTTGAGTGTGGGTAGACTAGAAATTAATAGCTCTTCAAGAAGATAGATATATCGATAAGACATAAATTTACTGACAAAATTGCACATTAGATTTTCGGTAACATTGATAGAATCTTGTAAAATGATACTTAACAAGTTTGAGAAGCAACAAAACGCTCTTTCATCAATCCTTTTTTTAAATACAATTATGATACGTTGTGCCACTGCATTAGAATACAACATACACATGCATATTAGTATGTATGTTTGCTGTATATTTACATAAAGGTATATGCGAGTGCAATAGGTAGTATGAAGCTTGAATTTTCAGTTTCCCACGAACGTTATTGGCTGTCGAACTAGTTGCACGCTAGAGACCTCCATACATGATGAGTCGGCCATTGGCCGGTATTGTTCGAGGACACAAAAAAGAAGACCGACAGCATCGGAAGAGTAACCGTGAGAGAAGAGATTCACTCCATCGATCGCCGACAGATATTTCAAATTTAGAAGAGACTTTTACGATCAGAACGTATTGCGACGACGGACCGGTGAGATAGGGACGAAAATCCTAGTGGATTTTCTATCGTAGAAGGTGGGTAAGCAGGACACATGTCGACGACGAGAGCTCCCTGGGCGGATAAACTGGGATAACCGCGCCGGAAATATAGCCCGTGATGTAGCCGAACCGGAAATAGAAGCTCGTAGCCGGAAAGACCATTTTTTCGTTTAACTTCAGACATATCGGAATAATCGTAAAAGTCGTGGGGTTTAGGGTACGGCGGCGCTCGCGCTCGCCTTTTTTTTCTCTCTTGCCGTCGTCCTCTCCCCGTGAAATATCGGCGTATACAAATAGTGGTCGGCGGGATGCCTTCAAGGGTTCGAACGATGCCCATTACCGCGTGTACGGTTCGACTAAATTGCCTCAAATTGGAATGCAAACGATTAGGTTTTTTCTTTGTTTCCTCCTCGTTCCTTCTCTCTTTTCCATTTCCAACGTTGGCGCATTAATTTCTCTCAGATTTATGGCCGCACCGTTAAGCTCTAATGAAATTGCAGCGCGAGTTACCTTAGCCGATCACGTGACAGCAATTACTGCCACGGCGCGAGATGTCGCCGGCTCGTTGCTAAGACGACAGCTTTTAATTAATATTTGCGAGGATAAAAAGTACGATGCCTAGCGCCGCGTATCCAAGGTAAATGGAAATTCGTTTGTCTCCTTGGCGTACTGCACGTTTCCTTGTGCGTCGTAATGAAATGAAACTTATTCACATACATATTACTAAAAATTCAGGACAACTATACCTATAGTACAGTAAATTGTTTTCTTTATTGATTTGGCTTAGTTCTGAAAATTATTGGTTAATGCAGTGACTACAGTTTAACTCAGCGATTACATATTTATTGTGAGGTTAAGGAAGTATTTGTGCAAGAAGCACTTAAATTATACGTCTAAGTACATCATTAATATAGGTTACTTAAATTGTAACAATTTGTCTAAAGTCCGTTTCACATCATTATATAAAATTTATTGTGAGGAGATACGTTGCAAAACGCCGTTTTTGACACAATTCAAAACACAGCATTAATTTTTTTTATGTGCCCCTGGTGAATTAAAAAAACGTGCAATATTTTTGGTAACTTCTATACCAGTATCTCTCATCTTATACAACATAGTAGCATTTACAACAATATATTTTGTGTAGAACACGTGCAGTTAATTTGTACTATTTGTAAAAGCACACAACTCAAAAACTGCGTCTTGCAATGGCTCTCCTCATTTGACCATTATTTTTTAAAAATTAATATAGGAAATTAGAACCTGTCCTGATATCAACTAAATATTTAGATGAATTAATCTCACTTTTGTGTATTAATTGCCGTGTGCCAATGTATCTGCGCCAATCTACAATTTTATACAACGTCGAATCTTGATTTTGAAAGTAAATTATCGGGAATAAAACATATAAAAGGGAGAAAACTTAAAAACTTATGTTTATAGTGTCATGAACAACAGAAAAAATGGAGAAATTAATTGAGGGTTATATGAACTACCCAGAACTATATACGAGGTAGGCGCCATAAATTCTCGGCCTGACTTTTTTTTCAATATAATTTCCCTTAACTTCAATACATTTATCACAACGATCAAAATAATTCTATGCCCTTGTAAAAATAATCTAAAGTTTTCCCTCCAAATGTCTTTCTAGGACGACATTCATCGAGTCGCCGCCATTCCATCGATTCCTTTTGGGACAGAGAATCATAATATAGAACCATTGTTTCATCTCCTGTGACAATGGACTCCAAAATCGGTTTCGGGTCATTTCCATACATGTTTAAAAACGAGCGAGCACGTTCGACCCGACGTTCACGTTGGAGAGAAGATGCGGTACCCATCTTACAGTAATCTTATTCATACTCAAATGGTTAAGGAGAGTTCGGCGAATACTTGTTTCAGAAATGTTAGACGTCACTGCCAATTCGTTCATCTTCAAATGGCGATCTTTTGATACCATTGTTTCAATAGTTGAAATCTTTTGAAGTGTTATCAGTTCAATTGGCCGCTCATCATCATCAAGGGATTCTTGCTCCAAACGGAAACATTTTGTCCACTTTTTTACAGTGAAATACGAAGGAGATAAATAACCATAAACTGCTAAACGTTGTTTAATGTGATTAGGCGTATGACCTTCTTTTGTTAAAAATTTAATGACCGCGCGGTATTCAATTTTCGTAAGATGAGACTTTTTCATGCACTAGTCACGTTGTCTGGCTGGCTGCTAAAAACTACTACTCTTTGAGCCGTATAAGCCTGTCAGGCCGAGAATTTATGGCAGCTATCTCGTATGTATTATAAAAAAAGCTACTGATACTTTGAAATGCTCAGAATCGCAGATACAATTTTTGTACAAGATTGTAGTACAATGTTATATATGTGACAAAGAATTTCTACCATAACTTTATAAAAAAATAGTATAGCCCTTTATACTGTACTAAGAATAATATTCAATTTTTGTAGAATTTTATGTGATAATGGAAAACGGGCTTAATGCTAAAATGTTTAAAATTCACATTCTATTCAATTCAAATTTTTAGTGGATTACTATCAATACTTGATGTCTTTCAGTTAATAATTTCACGTTACATAATTTTCTTTGCTTTCAGTAGTATTTGTGTAATCTGTGTAAGTTGTTATGCACATACTTTGTTTATGTAGTTAAAATATAATATAAGCATAGTCGTTGCTGTTATGATCTCTACAGAATCTAAATAACTGTTAATTGAATTGACACAAGTGAAACGGGAATCTACAGTAGTGTTCGGCTATAAAGAACTTCAAATACTACTTTCTTCCAAGTAGTAAATCATTTAGTTTTAAGTTAAGAAAGTATTCATATTACATTAACCGGTATCTTTTGAAAATGTTTATGAAACGTTGTACGTTAAAGGTTATATCATTGTATGGGTAAATATGGCATTTGTATTCCGGTTTCTGTCGCTACTTTCTACGACATGACCATATCTCTTGGCACTAGGTGGCGTCAGGAAATATTTCGGTGCTGTTTTTGAAGATTAATGGCATAAACTGAGTGATGTAAGCCCAATGTGGCCAGGAGCAAAAAGTATTAGTGGTTTTCTCTTCTCACATTGTTTTTGCCGGGAGTGATTCCATCAATACCGTGGACTATATCATCAGCATTGTCTTGGTTATTGTTTCTAAGCACTTTTTTCATGTATACTTCTATATTAAAGTTCACTTTTGTTTGAACATTATTCTGTAGATAACCTACCTTAGCGCTTTTAAAATCACAAGCAATGAGAATAATTTACTGCATTATTTACGGATATGTCGTAATGTTTTAAACAAGGTAAATGCAATTAATAATGTGGATATAAATAATATACATTTCAAGAATTCTAAGTAAATAAATGCTTTATTTTAAGAAAATAAAACTATTGATTTATGAACAATACCTGAACGCTTTCTTGAATTAGTATAACTATTTACTATCCTTAGGAAAATATTGTTTTGTGTTATAACGTCCATTTACTTATACTACGAATCACTTTCTTCAAATTTTCTGCAAGATTTTCTTGAATCAAGTTAACAAATGTCTTAAACAAATAAATACAATTATGTCATTACAAGTATATACTTCTTTTAAGCGGAGAAAGAAACGCTAAGAAAATATTTCTTTTGATTTAAAACAATAATTATATTGTGGATAATTGAAACAGTAATTGTCTTGAATTGAGACAGAGCAAGTTTTGTTTTCGAACGAGACTAGAGTAAATTTAAAATCTCCAGATGATCACGAAAGAGTATGGCGAAGAATTGGAGAAAGATGTCTTGACTGCCCAAGCTCTCGAAAGGAAGCTCTTTGATCGCGAATCAAGAATGTTCTGGGGAGATATTTGCTTTGACGTCTGCACAGGGTTAATCCCTATTCGCCAAAGATCAATGAATACTGAATACTACCTAGAAAACATTATTCAGGACAATGTAATGCCTTTTGCACTATTTTTAGGGAACAATTTCATGTTCATGCGGAATAATGCGAGACTACACATCGTTAAACAAGCTTTTAATTACTTACAACAAGTCAATATTCAAATCATGGACTGGCCGTTGGTCATTGGACTTAAATCCAATTGAGCATCTTTAGGATGCTCTAAAAAGATCAATAAGGCGTCATTTACCAGCTAATATTCCTCCAGAAGCAATCCAAAATTTGATAATGAGCTTACCACGGCTAATCCAAGCCGCTTTCAGAGGTGTTGCTCGTTATTAACCTTTACTCCTTCCTTGCATGTTTTTTTTTGGTTTATAGAGTTTTAAAAGATTTTCAATAATATCGTTTTGTTTCTGAATTTGTAATTGGATGAAATTTGTAATTGTTTCCATAAGTTTCCATTAAAAAAGAAGTTAAATGATGTTTAATTATCTCCACTTAAATTGTTTTCGATGATATTAAAAAATAATTCACCCATCAAACAATTTTGTAAAAATTGTATAGAATTATTTGAGTGGTGAATTTTTAACATGAGTTTGCATACAGTGATGAACTGAATCTGAAAAACTATTGCAAATAATACACAAAATGTTCAATTGAAAATTTCAAATTTTCCCGTCTTGAAATATTCGGAAAAAAACCTAATCCGAACAGTTCAGTCATTTAAATTCTCTTGCACAATCGATATTGGCAGAAGTGGTTATTGACTAGACCCGAGAGAAGCATTCTGTACACATGATCTAACTGTGTGCAAAATTGCTAATAAAAAGCAGCACCTTGTGTTATTTAAAAGATGCCGCCTAGAAGCAGATGAGCCTACGGTCATCGATCGCATGCAGCTCCCTCCATAATATCTCGTTGCAGGATTAGCGCCCTGTTTAATGAGTCGTGCAAGTAATCCTGGATCAGTGACGATATACCTCTTCCCGTGGAAAGATCTCATAGGCGATGTATCGGTCAAATATTTATACAGCGCCTGGACCGGTGCGGTGGTGACTGCTCTTTATAAAGAGCGAGTTGCATTAAGTATTGAGGTGCGGTCAAGGCTCTGAAGTACTACTCTGGGGAAAAGCGCCACTGTTATCTACAGCTGCAGTAACGTCTGCGGCGGCCATCCTTTAATTCTACCTGACAGGTAGTGGTAACTCCATGTCCTGTGGGACTCACCATCTCTTGGTTTGGCGACTATTCCTATTATGCCCACAGTCCGTCTAACCTGAAAACACAGTACCAGTACATTCGATATTTTCTTACCGCAACGGCTAACGTTTGGAACTGTTTGCATGCGTCTCTTTCTGATAAAGCTCCGACGCTGTTAGCCATAGATAGAATAGTCTTTTGGGGTCTGTAATCCTCGCGGTACGTGAGGGTTCGACGCATGCCAACACAACATAATTTCCTGCAGGACTCCCTTCATAAACTTCACAAAGTAACATATATGCAAATCTACATACTCTATGGCTTTTATACGCTTTACATGATGGAACAAAAAGCAAACAGCGTTTATTAAAAAATGCTCCACGAAAATACTTTGTGTCTTGACAAAATTACAATGTACAATACACTTGTTAGCTCATAATAATTTAGGTGTGAGGTACTTAACTTTATTCTTATACAATAAATCAACGAGAAAATCCGAAAATTTTTAGAAATCTCTTGGATAATAAATTATAAGCAATATCTACAATAATAATTACTAGACATATGCTTTTGCATTCGAAAGCTTTAATGATTTGAAAAGAGTGGCCGTTTCTTAAAATGGTTTGCTAAGACAATAACAAGATTTCCTTACATTCTGATTATTATGCTAAACAATAAAAGTAACAGTCAGTGTAGTAATGTAGTGCGGAGTCGGCGACTATTTATTTCACGCGTTCACAGCGTCAGTACTAAATCGATGCTGTATGCGAGTAGTTCTGTGTATATGTAGGCTGTCGTAACTTATTTCGTAATTGTACGCTTGTGTTTGCTTTAAAAATGTCGCACTTAGGTACGTCGCGAAAACGACCAATGGCAGACACAGTAAAAAACTTTATAGTGGACATGCCGGACTTAATTTTTGGTGACGTTAAAATTCAATGTATAGTTTGTAAAATCTTTTAATGTGTTGGTCCAGAAGCCATTGTCAACGTCAAATCGAAAGCAAACGGCATTCTTCTACAAAAAGTGGCATATGAGACCAAGAAAAATTTACATTTGATTTATATGTTACTCTTATTTTATGTAATCTATCGTTTCGTTTACTGGACAAAGAAGCATTTGTCTCCTTCTGGAATAAATATGCGGACTGTAAATTACCTAGTCGGACATCGATACGAAATGTAGTGCCATTTGC
The DNA here is from genome assembly GCA_029619315.2 of Dynastes maya. Taxonomy (NCBI): domain Eukaryota; kingdom Metazoa; phylum Arthropoda; class Insecta; order Coleoptera; family Scarabaeidae; genus Dynastes; species Dynastes maya. Next base: position 11,223,697 of record JAROYE020000010.1, read on the forward strand.
TCGTGAACATATAGAAAAAACAATGAAAACGGAATTGAAAGATAAAAAACTGTGGTTGTGTGTGAACGAAACAACAGATCGTCAAAAACATTCTGTGGTTAATGTAATGGTACGTACAATGGAACCACATCGACCGTCATCCTCCTTCTTACTTGCTTCCAAAAGAGTTATAAATTGTACTGCCGATGAGATTTTAAAGGTGGTGTTGAAGTCATTGAACAAATTTGAAGTTTCAACTAAGCAACTTTTAATGTTTATGAGTGATGGTGCCGCAAACATGCGCTCTTTGGGCCGATCTCTTAAAGAACACAGTGGTAACTTCTTACATGTAACGTGTAAAATTCATACTCTAAATCTTGCGGCACAAATGATTCCTACATGTTTTCCACTAGTACATGCATTAATTGCTAGTACAAAGGCAGTGTTTCTAAAGTCCCCGAAACGTACCCGACTATTTCACAAACTGTGTCCTGATTTACTTGAACAACCACAGCCGATTGTTACACGTTGGGAAACATAGTTGCAGGCTGCGTTTTACTACAACAAATATTTTGATCAAGTAAAGAAGGTAGTTTTAAAATTCAATCCGACAGAAGCTGCAGTAATCAAGAAAAGCCAGGAAATATTTCAAGATAGTCAGGTTAAAAGTGATTTACAAACTATTCACAACAATTACTTTGACCTGGCGGAGGGAATAGAAAAATTACAAAATGTTTCAATGTCGCTAGTGGATTCTGTTCAATTTGTGAATGATGTTCACGCACAGTTATGCGCTGTAGAAGGCGAAACAAATTGGTGTATAATACGAAAATTTGAAAGTATTTTAGAGAAAGACTCCGATTTTCTTATATTAAGACAAATTTGTGAAGATGCATTAAGTTGTTTCAAAGATTATTTTAAATATGCAAATATAACATCGCTAGATGTCGGACGGTCGTTTTCGGCATTAAAAAACATTTATTCCGCACGTCGTACTCACTTGACTGAAACAGCTGTGGAAACATATCTAATGATTCAAATATTTAACAGATGTTACCCAGTTTGTGATTTCACGGGAGAGTTTTAAAACGGTAAGCGTTTCAGCACGTTTTATAATTTATTTCCTACATTCTATTTGTATGTGTAAACTTTTATGCGCTCGCCACGCCTCTGGCTGTTACCGCATATTTGCCCATGTTAGTTATAACGACAAAATATACAATAGATAGAAAGGCAAAAGCCAAAGTTAACACAAAAGTTCAAGCGTGATTTGATATGTTTTTGTACTTGCATTATCTCGTGCGATTTTCTAGATATTGTAGCCATATTCGGAGGTGTGAGTTTGTTTTAACTTTAGTTATTTTTACCTCGTTCTTTTGTAGGAAATTATATTTCAGCTTCTCCGTATTGTCCCTCGATCGAGCTATCATGAAATCCTTCTTGTTTTCGATCAAAGATTGATTTACCGTTGGTACCAACTTACTTAATATTTCTAATATAATCTCTTTGTTCGTTTTTGATTCTTCTTTATTTTTGTGCTTATATTTCCATATTCCAGAGTTGCTTGATGAACATCTTTGTAATTTCTGTTTTGCATTTGGACCGTTTACGTATCGCTTAACGTTGTTCAAAGGGTAAACTCGTTTTTATTTGATCTTTCCCAATGGTTTATTACCAAAGATTTGGGTATAATCACGATGGTGATATTTCTTGCTAAATTACCGAAGGAAATTAAAATATTGATAAAGTTTTTATATAATTATTAAGTCGGAACATATCAAATTACCTACATCTCACTCTTAATTAAGGCTTTGTTCATATTATCTCACATATTAGATTTCTTCTATTTTCCTTCGTTTTACTTTCTTGTAGTAATTTTTCTACACTTGCTTCATTTTGACGTCTCCCATGGAAAAATTTCCTTGAATTCAATGTAAGTTAAAAAGTTCAGATTAGTTGTCCAGAACTCGAATGTTCCACACAATTCTGTTACTAGATTTGACAGTTTGATATATTTAAATAATGACTATCCATTTAATTGTAAATAAAGGGTACAATTTTTGTTTAAGTCATTTCTGATGATACAATATCGCATGTGTATATCATCACCTTAAAGCTCTCGTGGAATTGAAAAATTATCAGCAAATTTTCTAGTCTATACTTATTATATAGCAATTGATCAGTTACTTCACTAAATATATATTTGTACTTTTTGCATCTGTTTGCCTCTTCAAATGAAGTAAGCTCCTATGGAAATTCCTTATATTGTTGAAATATTATATTAGATATATATGTATCAATAGTAAATTTTAAATTGAATAGTTGACTATTGCCGCTTGTCACCAGAAATTGCGTATAGATTCTAAATATCTTAACGTCGGCTATACTTTGTTCTATATGTTCTAACACTATCAACAGCGAGAAGGAAATAAAAAAATTATAAACATCGCGTGCAAACTATAAGCCAATACAAACGTGTGATATTCAAAATAGCAAATGACGGTCATTTATGGTAAGTATAAGTTACTCTAGGCAACGCATTGTAAGAAAAGCATTTGATGTTGTATATCATTAAATTTGGTGCTGATTGGTAAGTATTTTATTGCCAGGAAATACAACTAAGTTGTGAAGTTCCCCAATGGTCAGTTTTGGCTCCAACGCCCTTTTCAATTTAGTCTAACGAGCTCCATCTAACATTAACACCCTGTACATTATCTCAATATGCAGACAACGTCGAATGTATAATTTTAAACATTAATGACGCTGATCTTTCAGTTTCAATTGCGATATATCATATAACTGTCTAACACTGAACACTAATAAAACTTTGTTTCAATTTAAATCATCCAGCTTGGATTGCGATGCTGTTCATATACGCTACAACGATATTGCAGTTACCGAAAGTGATTCAGTTAAGTTTCTGAGGTTGACTGTATATTGAAACCAAATATATGGGACATTATTAGGTTTTTATAATAATGGAAGATGTGTAGTATGTTGCAGCACTCTATGCCATGAGAAACTTACGCACTGTTTTAACTGTACATTCATTATGACAGTTTTACATTGCGTATACAGAATCCCGTTTTAGTTATAATTTAATTTTCTGAACCAACGGTGAGAGCTAGGCAATTATTTTTACTACAGACAAGAATTATCAGATGCATGTTACATGACCTTTAACATCATGCCGTACTTGTCCTAAATATCTTAAAAAACTTACCCTTCCCAGCTTCTATACATATGCCCGTGAGATAGTAAAATTCTACTGAAGCAATAAACACAGTTTTACTAAAACAGCAACATCTACATCATACAAACACGCCACCGTCAAAATTTAAGTTTGAATAGTAAGTAATCTTGAATTTTTGTGTATGATGGAAAAAAATGCATACCATCCCTGAATAGAAAAAGAATACACAAACATCATAAGATGTCATACTTCCTTTTAGGTGCGAGCAGACTATAGATACATTTGGAAAAGGTGCATATGTTAGTGTTGGGATACTCAAAATATCTTATACACTAACAATTATATGTTGGCAGTATAATAGTTTTACATTTTTTATGAATGTTAACACACAATCCTTTGAAAGATTGTTTCTATTCTTACATGTAAGGACCCAAAAATATTTTAAACTTTAATAAACAACTAAATTTTAAACAAGGAACAATTAACTAAAGACTGGGACGCAAAACTATATTAATGTATCCATACGTAATAACTTTAGTCACTCGTGATGTCTCCTTTCGACTTAATAATCACTCGAATACGTGGTATGACAGGCTTGAACGCACGGTATGACACCAGGCGCCATCCTGTTAGAAAATAAAATCGATGGTCCCTTCCGTGCAATTTTTCAATACTGGGCAAAATTTCTTGATTCCTTGGAACGCAGTGTAATAGTTTTACATTTTTTATGAATGTTAACACACGATCGTTTGAAAGATTGTTTCTGCTCTTACATGTAAGGACCCAAAAATATTTTAAACTTCAACAAACGGCTAAATTTAAAAAAATGAACACTTAACTAAAGATTGAGACACAAAACTAAATTAATGTATCCATACATAATAACTTTAGTCACTCGTGATGTCTTCTTTTGACTTAATAACCGCTCGAATATGTGGTATGACACGCTTTAACGTGAAATGACGTTGAACGTGGTATGACACCAGGCGCCATTCTGTTAGAAAATATAATCGATGTCCCTTCCATACAATTTTTCAATACTGGGCAAAATTTCTTGATACCTGGCAGCATTCACCTTACTGTCAGTCAAATCCAACTGGCCCAAACCACTGGCAAACATACGCTTTCGGAAATTTTATTATTATTATTACTACTGCACAGGTTACATTCAGAGGATAAACCTCTTTTGCTCATACAGAATATATAGACAAAACATACAAAGAGTACACAGAGTTATACAAAGTAAGTAGAGCGTTCGCATGGCTGCAATCATAGATGTGAAGAAAAAAAGGAAACTGTAGGAACTTTAACATTCCTTTTAAGACAGTCTCTATGAAAAGTCTCTTTTACTTCTAATCACCCGTTTTCGATTATCCCCTACACGAACGTGAAACTTAGTCTCGTCACTTAAAATAACTTTCTTTCAATCGTTAAATATCCAATCTACTTTTAATTTTGTCCAAATCCGCCGGTTTCGCTTCTGAACAGCATAGAGGTTTTCTTTGGTCGAAATAAATTATTTTTGTAATTTACTTGTGTACATAAATAATTTTTTGAATACCTAGTAAAATCCGAGATCAGTTTTAGGTACAAATGTATTTTCGACAACGCTCTCGGTACACATTAAAGCCATTGCGCTGATTCCAAAGGCCCGTAATTTCCCCTACAGTGTCTCTGCAAATGTTGACCAAGTTTCTTTGACTTTGTTCGGTTATAATTCTAGATTTACCAGTACTTTTTCCTTGAATTTCGATGATTGGAATTTATCTGTAGTATTTAATAATAGATATGACAGGATTTTGCCATTCTTAATTGAGTAACGATTTGCTATAATAATTTAGCTCGACAATACTGAGTCACAACAATTTCACGCAATTTTTGTACCGTCCCAACGTACCTATCGATATTAGGGTTCGTATGTATTAAATATTAATATACACTTCCCGATAATAAAATTTTCTTTATTTCTTGATTATCCCCCTAATTCTTTTTCAGCAGTAATTTCGATTCCATGAGTCTCTTTGTTCATTATTGCAATACCGCACCATTTGTGTACGAGTGCGATCGCCGCTGTATTTGCTCTAGAACATTGTCGTTGTCATCAGTGATTTCATTTTTAATACTACGAAAAGTGCTGAGTTGCACGAACGTGCTTGTTTTAGACGCAAACAATTGCACGTTCATACTCCCATCGCCGTCACCACCATCGCCATCATCATCATCATCTGCGTCGTAGTTGCCATCGTCATGATTATCATCACAGAGTGCAAAACAGCCGATCGGATCGTTCCGCGTGGGTCGTCCAGTCGACCATAGGGCCACGGCGTAACGTGGTAACGACGACGACGACGACGATAGCGCGTGCCGGTGACAGCGCGTGATGTTGACACGCCTCGACCGATCACGAAAAACACAGATAATCACGTGTCGCGCTGCTTCGTGTACCGCCCTCTCTCTACCCAATTTACTGGGAATCTGCACTGTCATGGAACGACGCGCTGGGCGAACATACGTACGTATGTAAAACTATCGCTAAATACGCTGGTTGACGATCACTTAGGTGGTATTTTATTACAACGAGCTGTCTACCGCTTTCGTTGTGTATATGCATACCTATGAATTTGTTACGAATGGAAAAGATCACTTACTGTTCCATATTTCTTTCATACGGTAATTCTAAGGCGAATATTACTCAACAATGTGGAACATTTTCAAATAATTAGGTACTTAAGATATACAGCCTGATTTAGAAGAGAACTGATCGATTAAAGGTTTATGAATACGTAAACTTAATTTTGAATCTTTGGAAGTAAGCAGATCTATAATCATTTGAGTCAAATATGCGTTTTTACTATTGTTATTAATGTTTCCGGTTATACCGAAAGTCGGTGACAACTTTGTTATTTAGATAGAATTGAATCTACCTTTATTTCTGACTACTTCTATTAAACATTCCTACAGCTATCAATCACCACCTTGGAGTTGTTTTTAATTTCTTTAAAAAGTGCACAGAAGATCGTATCGAACAAAGAAGATCGTATACTCGTTAATGAACTTTAAAAGGAAAATAAACGATGTTATAGAGAGTGTTCAAAATCTAAAGTTAATTTCGCACATATTTTTAGTAGTGTCATTTTTTTTCAAATTTCTGAATATTTTTAGACCTTGTGCTGTAGAATTAAAGTGTGCGTCCACGAACTAAAAGTGTCCCTATACCCTATTTCTATCGGTCTTTTGAGAATTAATGACTTTCCGCAAGAGCCTGATACAAATGAATATTTAAATATAATATCAATGAAAATATTTACGACAAACAACAGAGAGTATCGGCACACTCCTCACCACACAAAATGTTATTAATTAATTCGGAACAGCTGTTTCAAAGGCTCACTGGGCCCCCATTTTCAACCGGGTTACCGAATAAATCTGAACGAGAAAACTAAAAACTCTTACTTTAATTCTACCATGCATGTCTATCCCTCCTCTCGAGGAAAAAGAAGGGTATATATGTACAAATGTGTCTAAACATGTAACTGTGTATATCTATTTCCAAATACCTACTTTTCTATCGCTTAACTCTAATATGCTGGGTATATGTGAAACGGCCAAGGGTTTTATCCCGCCCTCGTAGAAAAGAGCGAGACGAAAGGAAGGTTACTTCCCGCTAATTCTCTATCTACGCACTCTAAGGATACTAAACAAATCAATACATAAATTGCAGAACACCGAGACTCGGTCTTCGTCAAGTGTGAACTGAAAAGTTCTTTTACCCTAATAAATCAAATAAGCAAGAGAAATGAAGTGGAGCATTCTCCTTGTTCATGACCTGCGAATGTTCCATCTCTTTCTTAAGGTACATTGTCTCAAATGCGTCCAATTCCCGAGGTGAAGTTACGTTTTTAATTAATTTGAGATTTTCCAATTTGATTACATGTCCTGTGTTATTCATATGGTCAGCTACACTTGACGCTCCTGTTCGACCGAATCTATAGCATCTCATGTGTTCATTAAATCTTTCATCTTCATTAAAATATTTACTTATAAATAGATGATAAGTAACAGTAGTTGAATCCAAAGTTTCAGAATTAAATTATTATTACATATCTCTGTTCCTTGTTATGATTTTTAGAAATGAATTCTAGGAAAAAAGTAAAAAAGCATCTGAGTTTTGGCATACAAAGTCCGAGCAAGCATTTTTTGTTTATCGCGCTGAACGTTAGAATTCAATAATTGCAACACAAAATAAAAGACGACTTTGGGATTCGTATAACAGTTTTTAGGTTTCAGTATAAAATTCTGCAAATCATATATCCAAATGAACCCTACGCGCCTAGTATACAAAGTATGTGCTGACAACTGGGATTACTTGAGACAGTCCGAGTATCTTGGGAAAAATGGAAAATTTTCTTAAGTGGCAACCTTTGCATTTGTATTTGTGTAGCATCTAGCATGTATACTATCACCTCGAACTTGAGTAAAACGATTTTCAGAATCCAACTGCATTTTGGTGGTTAACTGCCCCTGAAAAAATGAGCACTTTTCTGGACTATAAGTAATTATCAACACTAAAAATTATTGAAATGTACATATACATTATATTACTTAAAAATGACTTTCTAATATATATACCATTTATTAGCTTTTTACTCAAAAGAGCCAGCTCTAGCCTGACTTAGTAAGAAGTAAGTTTTTATTTGCTTTGTTTATGGTTTAGTGTCGTGCATGGAGTTAATGCATTAAAATTCGTTAATCAATGGTAAAGTAAATATGAAAATAGATAGTGATCATGCGATTTCGATTGTCCTATGCGGTTTGATACACTCAGAAAAACATGTTACACGTTTCGCCAATTGTTGTGCATGATAGTATATACTTTTATGTATACTCCATTTATTAAACAGTCAAAAAAACTGCACTAACTAACACGCTTAATCAGTAAATTTTAACCGAGAGTAGCATATGACTTTTAACAAATAGAATATTTTCGCTCTAAAGCAGATCTACCTAATTTTCATTTCAATTGCAGGTAATACAAAAAGATAATGTAAAAATTATGCTTATGGTACAACACTTAGCACTGCACTGTGTTAACTTTTAACACAATCAGTTTATAAGAAAAAAAGTAAAATCTACAGCTGACAACGGTTGTTAGGGTTTGTGTTAAATTTAATAAAATGGTATATGTTCCCAATAAATCCCCTTACCCCCTTACTCCCGGTTTACAGAAAGTGAATTATAATATTTAAATATTATAATATAATATACAAATATTTAATCACGAATTAGCCCGCTAATCTCTGATTAGCTTAATTTTGTGGCGTCACTAATCACGAACATATTTTTATGCTGCCGGTTGCCTCTAATGTTATTTTAATTCTAATTAGTTAATCACGAATTAAACCAGCTCAAAATGTATATGTAAACAATTAATTTAATCGCGAATTGAATTTTAATTCGAGATTAACGTAATTCAAAATTACGAGGCTCATCCGGAAACTAGTACCCACTTGCCAATTAAATCGCAACCAATAGAGATATATGAACAAACTTTTTATTAGACATATACATATACTATACATTACTCTTCTACATAATCACCTCGTAAATTAAGACACTTGTCGTATCGTGGGATGAGATTTTTTATGCCGACGTCGTAATCCTCTACCACCAGTGTGGCGAGAAATGTAGTGACCGCTACTTTGAGGGCGTCATCGCTGCAGAAATGTTTTCCGCCTAGAAAATCTTTCAGTTTTGTAAAAAAGTGGTAATCCGACGGTGCTAGATCTGGGCTGCAGGGAGGGTGATCGAAGACTTCCCAGCGAAATTGCTGGAGCAATTGGGGTGTTGTTGCAGCAACATTGGGACGGGCATTGTCGTGTAGCAACACAATGCCCGACGACAACAGGCTTCGCCGCCGATTTTGAATTGCCCACCGCAACTTCTGTAGCGTGGCACAATATGCTTCCGCATTAATGGTGGCCCCTCGAGGCATGAAGTCCAAAAACAAGAGACCAGAAGACAGTTGCCATGAGTTTGCGAGTCGACTCTGCTGTCTTGAACTTTTTGGGTCTGGTCGGTGAATGAGAATGATGCCATTCCATGGACTGACGTTTGCTTTCGGGCGTTGAGTAAGCAACCCATATTTCATTGCCCGTAACAATGTGTGACAAGAATGCATCATCTTCATTTGCGTAACGCTCTAAAACATTCAAGGCCGCCCCCATACGCTTGTTTTTGTGTTCCTCTGAAAGCATGCGCGGCACCCACCTTGCACAAATTTTTTTGTAATGCAGATGATCTTTGACGATTTCATGCGTTATGCTGCGCGAAATCTGTGGAAAATGTGCACTGATGTCATTAAGTGTGACACGCCGATCCTGTTGTATGAAGTCGTCGACTGCACGCAGCAACGCATTAGTAATGACGGATGGACGCCCTGGACGCTCTTCATCGTGAACGTTGTCTCTCCCCGCATTGAAATTGCGACACCATCGCCGAACCGATGATGCGTCCATCGCATCGTTGCCGTACACTTCTTGAATTTGACAGTGAATATTACATGGCTTCACATTTCTGGCGTTCAGGAATCTTATTACAGACCGCACTTCACAACTGGCGGTATTGTCGAATGTCTTAAACATTTCAAACTCACACTGACGCGATATTATTGTAGATAATTCAACCAAATCTCGTTGACAGCTGACAGATCACTGCGTCACGTGAAAACCACTCGGCGGCTCATCGCGCAACTGCTGCTCCACACGGCGTGAACGGTTACTAGTTTCCGGACGAGCCTCGTATAAAGTATCCTGTAATCCTGGGGTAAATGTATCACAATTTCACTATAACAATAGTAAGCATTCTAGGTCGTTCTTCATGATATACATACGTAGCTATTGTCAATCACATTTCACTTTCAATCTGCTGAAATTGGGATTTCATGCAGTATTCGTAATTTTTTTAAAATATAAATTGGTATAAATTCTTGTAAGCTAACAAGAAATAACACCTTTAATAAACTCCTATAAAATAGTGTGTACTTTGTTCAAATGACTGTATACTATTATTAATAATTATTTGGTATACACATACACATACGCACTACATTTTTGGTAGCACTGTTTTATGGTTCCTGATATTTGACGTCTTTGTTATGTTCCATTGGTAAATACTATTAGGGGACCACATGTAACATAGAAACAAACGTCGGCTTGAAAAATATGACAGTTTTTTCAAATATTTAAAGCATAAAATATGTAACAAGTCTGCGGAAGCCTAATAAATTAGACCTTGCGAATATAATGAAAACAGTAAATAAAAATACGTGAATTGTAGCACGTACGCCATTCTTCTCGCAAGGGTCCAAAATAGAAGGTTACCTGCTTACCAAATTACTTATTACATAATTTTTGTTATCTACTGTTTTAATTATTGACTCTATACAAAATTATATGCGAATACTCATATTAAACGACACACACACGGATGTTAATGTAACACCGCGAGTATTAACTCATACGAAATTTATTGCATCTTAGCCTAAATACATCAAGACAACCTTATAATTTGATGTACTTGTAAATAATGGTATGTTAATGTATAATATAGTGACTGCAAGTGCAAGTTACAGTAGTATACATATAACTTATTTTACACGCATTCGCGATATTTATAGAATACATACCTGCCACTGTTGCAACTTGATTAGAACTACATTGTTCATACTAGTGTTGTACTAATATGAAAAAGTTATCCTTACAAAAAGTAATTATTACCTAATTAATAATTTTGTTTTAGTAATTTCAGTAATGTTATGTAGTTTAGTAAAAGCGAATTGCAGCCTCAGAATTACCAGTGTTAAATGGGGCTACTTTGTATTGTTGGTAACATTGCACCTGCGTACTCCACATCATCTAAGTTAATTAATGTTGATAGATTGAATCTATTCTACACTCAAAAAAATAGATAATAAAAGTCAGTTTAATAAGCTTTACCATCAACGTTAATAAGCTTTATTATAATTTTAATAAGCTTTATTACAATTATGTTACCCTTTAATATCTGATACTTACTCTTTAATAATAATAATATGTATAGTTATAGCTGTTATTGAAAAATCTGGCGGTACCTAGATAATGAACGGTACAATAAATTATATTAAAAGGTATTACATTTTTTACATATTATCTATTTTTTTGAATGTATATGTTACCGTTACTTTGATAAATGTGTTAGTATGCATAATAACCGGGTATTATACATAATAACCAATAAAGGTGGTTAATGTAATAATATGTATGCAATTTATTATTTTAACAATATTTAGTAAGTACGGAATTTTCATCAGTGCTTGTGAAATAAAAGGACAAAGTTTTATTCAATGAAAAAATGTTTTATTCTTACCATTTGTAAACAAACAACTTTATACATATTAGAACATGGCAAACTGTCATGGCATTTCGAATTATAGAGTAACCCATGCTTCTTGCAGCTACATTTTCCTGAAAGACATTTTCCCTTGCAGTTACATCTCTTGAAACCTTGACCACCTGTGATTGAAGATTTCCTGGCACACTCACGAAGAGTTACAATTACATCTGGAGCTTCCTCTTGTGAAATGAAATTCTCCTTGCAAATGGCAAACTGTTCCTAGAATACTTTTGAACTAATCGTCCTTCCTTAGTGCCAATCTCATACATCTTGCCATCAGCATCCATCTGCAGAATGACCCCTAGAGTGTTCCTGGAGTCACTTCTACCCCTGTCGACATCAGGAACCCGTATTTTTACAGTATCTCCAATCTTGCCTCTTGGTAACTTCGATTCAGACATTAGCTTCATCTTTTTTGCCTGGCACTGCAATGCACTTATAGCATTTTCCTTCTTCTTTTTAATAATGTTGATTTTGTCTGAAATCATATTTTCCCCCGAAATGTCCTCTACAGCACTATCTCCGTCCACTGTTTGTCCATCTTCCTTTTCACCATTCTCTATTACTTCCCCATCTTCTTCGCCACCATTCTCTGTTACATCCCCTTCAAAGTGTGACATTTATCATACTAACCAGAGGGTGCTGGATATTATTCATAATAACACGTTAATGTGATTAATTCTTCAAAATATGAAAAAATATAAAAGTAACAGTAACATATACAACGAAATGAGTCTACAAATTTCCGAAAGATACATCTAGAATATACTAACTCGGATGTTCTATAAGTAGCATTTAGAAAAAAGCATGTACGAAATATTAACAACGAATTGTGTCAGAGAAAATATCTGCCACAATTAGTAGTAGGTACTATCCCGCTGATTTGTCTATGGCTTGTCTCGCGTTGCGATACGAGTATTGGTTCTGATTAGAGATGGACCGTTTTGCCGACGTACTCTAGCGCGGCCGGTACAAGTTCGACCGACGGTGTTGTATATTTAAATCACTTCACTCGCCTTGCTTGCTCGGTATGTATTCTTGTTGTTGAGTGTATTGTAAAATATACCGTTTACAATTCCGTTCTTCGTTTGTTATGGATTAGCTACTAAGCTTTTTCTAAAACATCAATTTTGCTTTCAATTAAAATACAGGGTGTTAAGAAAAGATCACAAACCTAGAGGGGGAGTTGTATGGCCCAAAGTATGGAGAAAGGGTCAGAATGGGTCCGAAAATGAACGGTTTCGGAGATACGAAACATTTCGCGTTTGCACAACTCTTTTATTATGTACAAACAAACAATGTAGTTTATGAATAAACAACAAAGGCAATAGCTGAAATGAGATTTTCAAGGTGCCTTCCCTCCATTTTAACAGTAGCTACGGCATCTTCGTCTCAAGGACTTTCGAACTCCTTCGAAAAACCTTTGCGTCAGCTTCGATTCGGTAGCATCGTTGATCTATTCGCTGTTGCAGCTCCTCGACGTCATTTACAAGTATAGTGCACATTGAAGTTTTCAAATATCTCCAACGAAAGAAATCAAGAGGAGAAATCAGGCGATCTTGCAGGACATGATACGGGTTCGCCCCTGCCTACCCATTTTTCTTCAAATGTTCAAATGTCTAAAAGATCACTTATTCTGTCCTGCCGAAAGTTTAGGTAAGGAGCGCCTGTTAGTCGGTTTGGTAAAACAACTGGGCCTAGTAACCTGTCGCTCAAAATACCCATCCAAACGTTCAATGATTATGAGTAAAAATACTATTTGCAGGAAAATAGGGAACCTCCGCATCATTGCGTAGAAACCAGCGACGAAAAACCAATCTAGCAAACAAGAGGAGTACTGATTCCTACCTCGGCTGATATTCTCGGCAAACTCGTCTCCGGATTCTGCTCTACTCGTTCGAATATTGCCTTCTATCGCAGAGGTGAACACCGACCTTGATCTCCCTGTATCATGGGTCTCCCAAATGAACCTGTACCACGCAACCTTTGGTGCAGTCTTACAAAAACAAGAACAGAAGGGGCGATTGGGAAGAGTGTCAACATAAAGACGTTGCAAATGCATGTCGTCTAGTTCAATGTTGAAATAATCAAGCACAGTGAAAATTCCTAAAATTATTTACTATCCACTGAATATTAACTACAAATGGTATCTTTGACAGAACCCATGTCAACTACTATAAGAGAGAAGTTTTTGGGGACCCATGTTCATTAAGACTTTTCTGCATATTTTGAGCCATGTTATTCTCACTGAAGGTATATGGCAAGACTTATTTTATCATTTTAAAACCGAAAATTTATTTAACACTAGAAAGTTCTGATGAGCGGACATTTAAGAAGAGTTCTAAAAAGAAAATTGGTAACTTTTCTAAGAAACCACTATTGTCATTTGGAACCAATGATACTACTGAATCATTCTAATTAGTTATACGCTTTCAAATGGTTTGAATAAACAGTACAATAATTAAGCATAAGATGATTGTTGCAGAGCTTACTGAAGTAACCAAAATAATGTCGGCCAGTGTTTTACATCAAATACTCAAGTGTGCGATGAATTAAATTGTAGATATGGGAATGTATCATCTTCATTTACCTATAGTGTTTTTTTTTTCATTAAGCAAAATTTTGAAATAAATTGTAAATTGAAACAGTTCACTAAAACCCTTACCACAACACTTAATTCGCACTGGACGCACGTTTCGATAGCCAAGCTATCATCATCAGCAGCAAGACTGACTTTAAAATTGTAAATTGTTCCTCGCAGGAGAATTATGTGCATGCCTTATTGTTTTCGATATACAACGTGGCGAATAACTGCAGCTGGTTTTTCAGCGAATGATCTAATGGTGAATAATCTCTAAAAAAAATGGTATGCCAAACAGCCATCGCATTTCCCCTAGGTATGCATAATCGTTAACACCTCATAGGCTCTATTGTGCGTTATTTACAACTTGCGTCGAGAAATTCGCTATTAGATAATGTGGATGTTACGCGACGGATTTCGGACGTTCTAATGTGCACGGACAGTGAAGAGGCAGCGATCCGTACGACCCCTGCACCACTTACAGCTATTGTTTTCTCTGGAATTGGATTGTCGGAAAGATCCCACGCCCTCGCCAATTACCTAGATTGCTTTCCTGTACACATCAAACTCGAACAGCGCACTTGTTACTTTCCAGACCACTGAAGTCGCTAAATTATGCACGAGCTTTGCTCGTGTAACGCGATACCACCGCGCCATCTTTCCTTCGTACCACACACTGCTGACCGTTGTTTAATCGTTTATGTATGTATGGATATTCATTATATACTTACATACCTGGTCATATACGTATGTATAAGTAGGTACCTACATATTTACATATTTGAATTGGTACGGAAATCTAGTTTTTTCAAACATTTTTTTTTATGTAACTAATATTTTATTACTTTATTGACAGGTTGAAAAACTTCTAATGTACATGCAGTTGCATAGGGCGGACAAAAAAATATTTCAACATCACGTATATGTAGATTATTCTGATCGCAACTAAGTAAACTCGTAGCCACCACTTTTCTCTTAATTTCTACACAATTAGGCACCTTATTTTAAAAATATTGTAACAAAGCAAGTTTTAAAATTGTTCTGAAATATACAGAGTGATTCAAAAAGAAGTTACACACCAAAGTTGTGAAAATTTAAAAGGAATACCCTGTATATCATTGCATATTTTGATAGTGCAGGCTAAATAAAGGCAAGTTATTGAGATATTTAACTATTCTTGAAAATATAGACCAAAATTTAAGAGGCGTGCCTATCTTACGTACTTAAGCTAGATATTTCTAATTGTATTTATTTTTGGTCGAAGCATTAAACTTGATGATAAAATAAAAATGATCCCTAAAAATTATACAGGTTGGACGAAAATATACTTTTGATTTGGACTGTCATTAAAGTCAAATAACTTTCTTATATTAAATGGAACATAACAATTTAATTCAACAATTAATTGAACATTGTTCAATTAAATTGTTATGAAGGCATGGAAATTTACAAAAACAAAAATCACTTAATGAATTCAGATTTAGAATCACTAAATTCCAGCCTTTATCCTTTTAATAAAAGTTTTGTCCCTCGTGGCGCCAGACTGATCTAAAGAGCTCGTTGCTAAGCAAAGTAATCATAAAAATTCTCAAACTGTCAAATGTCAATTCCAAAAGCGTACATTATTCTTGTTGCTTATTGTTTTTATATCCTGCATTTATCATACGTTCCTTCTTTGTTCTCGTTATTACTTTCACTTATTTTGCTAAATGCTGTTATTTTTGTTACTTTGTCGAACTTTATTGCAATTAATTAATTGTGGTAAGTTTATTTAAATGTGTTTTTGATAGACAATATGTCGGTTTTTCATGTTTTTGTGTTACTTTTATGATGTTTGTATTACGTGGTCCATGCGGAGGCCAAGTTTAAGCACGATGCCTATCAAAAACGAACAAATTCAAAGAAATCTACCACAATTAATTAATTACAATAAAGTTCGATAAAGTAGAGGAGAAACAACTATGAACAAAACAAGTTAAAATTATATAAAATAATAACGAGCTCATAGAACGAACGTATGACAAATAAACAAAGGAAGATTTTGTATTTTGATTTAACATTATCGAACCTTACAATATCTGCATCTTGGTTACTTGAAATATTTTTACACTTATTGATGCACTCCATATATTCAGGTTTGTAACCAAAAATTGTCATCATTTCTAGATTTATACCTGTAAACTTCAACATTTTTAATGGTTTACAGTTAAACAAACAATGCTTAAAAAGCATAAAAATAAAACAGATTTATTAACAGTAATTTGTAATCGTTTAAGTAGTTTTAAATGAAGTGCTCTAATGGTAGGAGAGCCTTCTTCTGATTGTGACAGCGTCAAGATTTGGGGGTCAGAGTCCCGGCCAAAAATAGTGACAGTTTTTCCGGCGTACCTTGAGAGATAATTATTGTGCATTTTAATGTTTACAGCAAGGCGGTAATAAGAACAAAACCGTGGAACATACTACACGTACTATAATATACACCAAAAGCTTCTGTTGTTCGTCGAGTACAATGGCAGTGAAATCTTGTAGTTTATAAAAAGAAGTAAAAGATACTCCTTGTCACACAAAGAACTAATATCTTCCAATTTCAATGATTATACGTCAATATTACCTTCCAGAAATTCTTCGGCTCTTTTCGGAATCGCAGTTGATGTATCATGTATGCATCCGACATCAACCGAAGCGCATGTAAAGGACGGTATGGATACACAGTCATCGACAGGAAGACACATTAGTCTTTTGTGTCACTGTATAATTAAAACAACCAGTACACTGCTGAATAATGAAACGGTTAGACTTTGAGTAATGACTTGGTTTGTTGCTATTTTTGCCCCACAGATTTGTTGAGTAGAGATAACTTTGAAGTTTCAGATTTGGTGGTAATACCTCCAGAGCGTGGATACATACTTTTACAAACTGTGTATAGCTCAGGACGAATATACCATTTGAACTGAATTATGATAACGGTTCATACTATAAGCCGCAATAAGATCCTTCAATTTACTCCTCGTTGAGTGCAACTTGTGACAGACAACACCTTCGTTGATATTTGATATTTATGTACACATATTTGTAACTACTATATATGTATTAAATTGACAAATTCGAAAAAGTTTAACATTTGAAATTTATGTTTAAAGACAATTTAAGAATTTTCTATTCGTATCAGTACGTAGAATCGCTTGAATATTTTCTTCCTTTTTTGTTTCAGCATCCGTACCCATCGGAAGACCAGAAAAAACAACTAGCGCAAGACACGGGCTTGACGATACTCCAAGTAAACAACTGGTAAGTGATAATTGGTTTGATGTACGGCGTCGTTAATGCATTCTTCGCCTACACTCGCGCACGCAATGTCCTAATTTTAGGTAAATGCGCGACGCCTTCTTCGCGATGTGATTTACGTTTTCGCATATACGCGCGCATACGCACATAAACACTCGTTTTGTGACACACGCAACGAGGAATGCATCACTTAATTACAGCGTAACCGGACATAATTAAACGGAATCCAAAAGGGCCCGCGCGATCTCGTTTTAATATATTATCTTTCGAGGAGCACATGTGATACGGGGAAGGTAATGAAAGAAAAACAAGTGCAGGTTGCAACTAGATATTTGTAACAGCGATTAAATGAGATCTTATTACTCTTGGTAAAATCTTTCAATGTTAAAAAGGCTAAAACGTAAGATTTCCACAACAATTACGTTTAACAGTGCAATGAGGGTATTGGTGATCGTTCCAAATGACTAAATGGTCTGATAAGATACTGCTACACAAAAAGGAAGTGCCAAATTAGCTGAAACTAAACGAAGGATTCAATGTTGTAATTGCTAAAATTGACATTTAGAGTTCCCTAAGAAGATCCAATGCATTAGTTAAATTGATGCTTGATTTCTTTTTTTAAGCAACATTATCCCATTATGACTTTCGAAACAACTGGTGAATTGTTTAGAAATCGCAGTGAAAAAAAAAACTAGAGAAATTTCATTGACTAAATGGCAGCAATTGGACTACCCACATCCCATAGAGGAATTTTAATTCAGATATGTTTTGTTTCTCTGCTATTGACGAATATTACCAACAGAAAATGAAACTTACTATGCATACTTACTTGCATTAATATTAGATTTCCCCACTACATCACACCCCCAGCTCATCGAACCATTCTTTTTGAAGGATCATTTTCGTCGCGCGACTATACAATGGTCTGCCGGATTTCGTAAAAAAATTATCAGTTCCTTCTTTTAAATGTCATGTAAGACGTATGATTCATGATTCAATTACTTAAATTTACAATTTAATTTATTTTTTTTTATCTCTTTACTGCTGTATGTTGACATGGAAATATCAGCTTTGCTTTTTGGTACATAATAGCTGTATAGCTTTTTTTTCTTGTAGATGTAATCATCGCGGCAGGAACGAAAAACAGACGTTGCTTTCGCGTGCAGATCGTCTGACTTTCTGCCGTTTACCGCAAAGGGTTACTGGAATATTTATTGAAAATGTATTTATATACAGTTATTTTTTTTTTCTTTTTTCAATGTTTGTAATCCTTTTTTTTGTGTGTAATAAAACATATATTATTATTATTACTATTAAATTATAATTTTTCTTGGTGCTTTGTAATTGTAAGCACCAACAAATCACACAATTATCTACAATTTAAAGCGACTTAATTGGGTACGTAATTTGTTTGAAAACATTTTCCTATTGTGAAGATATTTAAATGAATTATATTGATAAATATCCAAAATGAAATATTTATAGTAAAATTACCTTGATCAGTTTCCTTTACTTTTGTAACGTAAATAATGCCTGACAAACCAATATATCTTTTAAATTATTCAGTGAGGGCTCCCCCACCATGCTAACTTTTGAACGACAGAAGCTAGTGTTTCTAAAAAAATAGGTCGATCTCTACCTTTTATGAACTAACTTCTGCCGTTATCGGCAGTTCAACTGGGTTTCCGGTGTCACCGAAAGTGACGTCAACTTTCTTATTTTAAATAAAACATCCTGTATATTTTTATGTTTTCGGAAAGGTAATCGAAACGCGATTTCCAACGATACCGCATATGTTATACTTTAAGAAATATGACGATAGACAGCAATAAAGGTTTTGGTAATCTGTTTTTCTTGTTACGCAAAGTTGGATAGGAAAGAGGGCCAAATTGTTTCTTGTGACGCCAGACTAATCTAAAGAGCTCGTTGCTAAGCAATGTAATCATAACAATTGCCAAACTGTCAAATCTCAATTCCAAAAGCATAAATTACTCTTGTCTATTGTTATTATATCCTGCATTTGTTATACGTTCCTTCTTTGTTCTCGTTATTTTCTCTCATTTTAACTTGCTTTGTTAATTGTTATTATTTCTTTGCTTTATCGAACTTTATTGCAACTAATTAATTATGGTAAGTTTAAATGTATTAGTTTTTGATAGACAATATGCCTGTTTTTTAGGTTTTTTGTGTTGTTACCTTTATGATGGCTTCAGCACCAACCATGCAAAATTGCAAGGTCAATTTTAAAATTTTTTCAATCTGGCAACAATTACCACCTTATTTGCTATGGTTGCGCAAGAAATTGTACAATAATTTAAATCATATCTTCTGTTAAAGCAGTTTGCCTGTAAATTTTACTGTACAAGGGCGGTGTTCATTATGTTCCATTTCGTGGTAATTCTTGTCAAATTCACCGAACATTAAAATAGGTACTTGATTTTTTTTTATCTTACGTGGTCTATGTGGAAGCCATTGTAAAATCAACAACATAAAAAACTTAAGCACAGTGTCTATCAAAAACTAACAAGGTTAAACAAACCTACCACAATTAATGGTACCATTTATTAATGTAAATAGGTCATTTAATATTTGTCGAATATACGCTTTTGTGGGAATATCTGTCTTTAAACACCCCATCCAAATATTCATCAGAAATACCCGAATGTGTAGCGCCGCCTTCAGGCTTTAATGTCTACTTTAACGGACATAGAAAACTTGTTTCTATCATCCCAGAAACAATGCTAAATTGCAGTGACTAGAAAATAGGTGAATTTCGCAACCGCCAAATAATGTCATTTATCCAAAAAGTCGTCGTTTTAAAAGAAACGTTTTGAAAGACTAGCTGGCGAATATTCTCCCTTCTACACTGAAAAGCCCATTTAGCTGAGTCGACTAAATGATATTTTTGAGGACGGGCAAACAAATATCATGTTGATTCAAACAAAATATAGTTGGATTAACAAAATATGTAGTTGCCCCAAGCAAATGTTCTTTAACAAAATCAATTGTTATTTCAACCATATCGGTTCTTCAGCGTACAGCTACTAGCATATTTTAGAAATTTGCTTGCTAAATATTTTGCTAATCCCACTATATTTTGTTTGAATCATCATTTTTGTTTGCCTGTATTCAAACATATCATTTAGCTAGACTCAACTAAAAGGGTTTTTCAGTGTACAGGTATTTCAAACTTCTGCAATTGTAAAATTGTGCCTATTGTATAAATGGTCGGAAACTAAAATTTTCTGATGACATAATAGACCCCACAGAGTATTTTCCCGCAAAAATATTTCCGTATATACATGGTGATCGATAAGCGAACCAGGCACCTACTTTGTTATTTTAAGTGGAACTAGAGGACGTTTCATTTACAATATTATTATTACGGTTTTGGTTTCTTCATCTAGAAATAAACCAATAACAGATTTCGAGATATTTGTAATTCTGTCCATAATCACCTAAGCATCTATTTCCATCAAGAAATCCGAAATGTAAATACATTCTAGCGTAAATTTTTACGAGACTAAATTGAATATTTGCCTCTATCTAAACATAGTATTAGAACGCCTTCGACATATACAGGGTACTCAGTATTGAACGTCAAACTTTACCCACATAAACGCCCAAAATAAAAATTCCAGAAACGTCATTTTCCTAAACGGCGTCATATATTTTTTCCCAACTACTTGCAATTAAAGGCGTTTGGAAATTACATCCAACGGCTTATGGTGTTTAATATAGTGTGGTTACCATGACAACAGCAAACGAAATATATCGGCACTGTCGATCTCAGACCCTTGATTCAAAATTTCGAGCCTAAGTAAAGAAAACTTAGGTAAAAGGTACTGTATTTTAGCAAGCAGGATATAAAAGCTGCTCTATCCTGACCGACGATGTCCGCAACTGAAAACATTTGTTGAATTAAAGTTACGATTTAATGCTACTGGAAACATTCCACTGATGTAAAAAAAGAAGTACAATGCTAATCAAGCATTTTACCGAAAAAGGGAGACAATATGTCAACAAAAGTTCATGCAGGCTAACAATAAGAGATGTAGACATAAACATGCCACCATAAATTTAAAATCAATACAAAAAATCTGAAAAAAACAATATGTAACAAATTAAATACACTACGAACAAACTTAATAACCTGTTGTAATTTTTATTGATGATTAAATTAAATGAAATTAATAATTAAATTAAATTATGTTTAAATAATTGGTAGCTATCTATTTATTTATCTATCTACAGTAAACGCTCAAAATTCATTCCCTCCATGTGATACATTTTCACAATCGCTTGTAAAAACTATTCTGCACTTTTCTTACTACGCTAAGGGTTGCACTCCGGAATGCTTGCGTTTCCCTCTGTACATAAGTCACATGTATTAACACTATTCATTTCGTAAGTAGCTAGCCTAAAATATTGGACTAATAGTTAGGAAGAGAAGTGTCAGTATGTTTGACTTAGTGTTGTCATGGTAACCAAACAATACTAACACCCGAAATCTTTTCGAGGCGATATTCAAACTCGTGTTTAATTTGTAAATATCTATTTTACTTTCAAAGTTAGTCATATGCATCATTATACAAAAAACGTTGGGGATATACATTTCCTGTAGCGGTGGGTACAGAAAAAAATATATGGTGCATAGAAAAATAATGCTTCAGGTGTTTGAATCAGTTAAACTTTGGTGTTCGGTGCCGAACATTCTGTATATTTCGAAGGCGTTCTAATACAACGTCTAGATCGAGCCAAGTATGTAATTTGATGTCGTAAAAATTTACGCTAAGGTGTATTTGCATTTCGTATTGTTTGAGGGAAATAGATATACGTAAATTTAGGCGATCGAGGACAGAATTTTGTGTAGTAATATTTGCTGGTAATTGTGCACTGAAGAACCGATATGGCTGAAATAAATTGATTTTGTCAAAGGACATTTGCTTGGCGCAACTAACTATTCTGTTAATCCAACTATATTTTGTTTGTATTAACATATTATTTGCCTATATTCAAACATATCATTTAGTTGACTCAACTAGATGGGTTTCTCAATGCAGAAGGAAGAAGACCCACCATAGAAGTAGATGTACCGTAAAATGTGATTAGTCTGATCAATTCTGAACTTTACGTGGCCCTACCATCTTTACAGTTCGAAGTTCAGCAACCATAAACATGTGATAATATTACATAGATACAATTACTGTATTAGCAAAAAAGAAATGATTTAGGTACAAGAAGTACTGAGAAAAAAATTAAAATAGGTTTGATCAAAGTTAAACGCTGAGTGGGGTTACT
Source organism: Dynastes maya (assembly GCA_029619315.2). Classification (NCBI taxonomy): domain Eukaryota; kingdom Metazoa; phylum Arthropoda; class Insecta; order Coleoptera; family Scarabaeidae; genus Dynastes; species Dynastes maya. The sequence goes on from JAROYE020000010.1 coordinate 11,246,466, forward strand.
TTGATCACCTGTTGATTTTAGAGTAAAACTCAAAGGCGCCCCATAATAAAGCATTAAAATGAAATTTAGGATTAAAGGTCAGTGCTAGGACTGGGAACAAAAAAATTTCAACGTCAAAAATAAAACATTATTGGGAAATGAAAACGTAACATTTAAGAAGCTAAGCTTATAAGTACATGAACTAAAATAGAATTACAACTTACAATACCAAGGCTTCTTCTAATACTTCGTCCGAAAAATTGCGGTAGGTCCGCGTACCAAACTGTGTTTTATAAACACGTAACGATCGTACACTGCAAGAATATCTACTATTGATATTAATACTAAGTAGTATTGTACAAAGTGTCCAACACTCTTTGCTAATCTCAAACTCATTGTTTCTAATAAAAATGATTTCTCAACGAACAAATCCCGTTACCTAAGTGTATACAACTCAAAATAAAGTTTTGACATGAAGATGTCATGTACTTATGATGTCTTTAACTATCGGTCGTAATTCCAAAGAAATTACTTAAATACTTTATAAAGATAAACTTACTGCAAATTTTGACACGATTACTTTTCTTTTAAACTGCAATTGGTGTGATGAAGATTCAGTCATAGTGTACTGTAACACTACGTGATATTACGACATAAAAACTTGCACATCTTCTTACTAAGTGTCACCAAATGCCATACAGTAATGTTCATCAAAGTCGCCTCGTGACACTTTACGGTATAGAAATTTAGGCGACAAAATTATTAATATCTCGTAATATATTAGTAATAGACATTTGGAATCCATATTATGTTGAATAATGATCAATAATGATAGCAAGAACTGTGGCAGAATATGGCAAATTTGCCATATTATGTTGGTTTATTTATACATGAAGAAACCAAGTACGTACTAATATACAGCGTGTTCCATTTAAAACATCAAAGTAAGTTTGTAGTTCGCTACTTTTCGATCATCCTGTATATACGAAGTATTTTGGAAATGGTGTCTACACACAGAGAAACGTTTACTTGTATCAAGACTGTCCGTCTCAATTCAAGACAATTACCGTTTCAATTACCTGCAATACAATAACTGTTTTAAATCAAAAAAAAATATCTTCTTAGCGTTTCTTTCTCCACTTAAGAGAAGTATATACCTGTAATAAAATAATTGTATTTCTTTGTTTAACACATTCGTTAACTTGATTCAAGAAAATTTTGCAACAAATTTGAAGAAAGCGAGTCTTAGTGTAAGTAAATGGCCGTTATAATACAAAACAATATTTTCTTAAGGATAGTAAGTAGTTTTCTTAATTCCAGAAAGCGTTTAGATATTGTTCATAAATCAATAATTTCATTTTCTTAAAATAAAGTATTTATTTACTTAGGATTCTTGAAATGCGTATTATTTATATCCACATTATTAAAGGCACTTACCTTGTTGAAAACAATACGACATATCCGTACATAGTGCAGTAAATTATTCCCATTGCTTGGGATTTTAAAAAGGACAAGGTAGAGATTCTATCTACAGAATAATGTTCAATCTTACAGTGAACTTAATGTAGAAGTACACATGAAAAAAGAGTGCCTAGAAACAATAACCAAGATAATGCTAATAAATACCTTATGGTATTGATGGAATCACAACCAGCAAAAACAATATGAGAAGAGAAAATTGCTAACACTTTATTCTCCCGTCAGCATTATTATTCGCGTCTCAATTTATGCCTTTAATCTCCAAAAACAGCACTGAAATATTTCCCAGCGTCACCTAGTGGCAAGAGGTACAGTCGTGCCGTCCTAGAGAGTAGCAAATATAGAAACTAGAATATATACTTACCCATGCAATGATATAACCTTTAACGTACGACGTTTCATAGACATTTCCAAGGATACCGGTTAATGTAATATTTTTTTATTTTTTTTACTATTTACCACGTGTACTAATTTAACTATGGTTTTTTTTAAATATATAATAAGTAATAATAAAAAAGGGACAAGTAAACTTAAATACTAACTCATTAATTGTTAAACTACATAAAAATAATCCCTATATAATTACATTATTAAAGACATAATTTAATCATACTGTAAACATTTTTTCATTAGTTGATTGCTTCTAATTTTAATTATTAACTTTAGGTTTTTTTTCCAATATTGTAATTTTTCTTTTATTGAATATCCCGGCCTGATGATGTATTTATTGAATACGAAACCGGTCGCTTAATTTCCCAATAGAACTTTGTGAGACCTAGACCTTTTTTTTCATCCCTACCTTTAATATGAATGTGTTATTAACTTAAAACTAAATGATTTACTTTTGAAGAAACATTTTTCGGTCTTGGATTTTTTCGATTTTCCAACCTTAAGAAAATATTTATTTAATCCAAATAAAATTTAAAAAAAACTATTTTCTTATATCGTACATTTTTATAGTCTTGAAATAAAAATATTTTCTTGAATAGAGACTTTTTGCAATAAAATCTATTTTCTTGATGCAAGAAACTATTTCTATGCGTGAACTGAAAATTTTGAATAGGCACAATTCTACAATTCCAGAAAATTGGGACTTCCTGTATGTAATTAAAATATATCTAAAACGAAAGATTCATTTAGAATAAATATATTATTTATAATTCAAAAAAATTTTTAATTTCTTGATTTTAGCGGCTCCAACATACTGTAGTTGAAGTTAAATAAAACTCATAATTTAACGTTTCGACAATTTTAATTGTCTTCTTCAGAAAGCTATATTTCCACAACTGTAACAAGTCAAAAATTTTTCTTAAGTACTTAGATTCTTAGTTTGTTTTTACGTTAAATATTGAACTTACACTATAGCGTTGTTACTAACACAACACTTTAAAAATTGGTTTGGTCAATTAAAATATCTTTAACATAATTTAATGTTACATTTTGTAGTTATTTATTTTTATACATAGAATATTTCGACTATCTTGGTTAGTCGATGGAAAAGCGAATGCGGATACTCCGGTTCCAGCTAGACGGCACACATTCAGAAACCTTTTTTTTATTATTTGTATAAGTGTAAAAAAAATTGTTGTTATAAAATATTCTGCTATCGTAAACTATTCTCAAGGTCAAAATTTGAATGTAATAAAATTAATGGTTTGAGTAATTAATAACGCTGGCCACGAGCGGTACCGCGCATCGGCGTAGAATCAGTTCGGACCGAGAGGAACGGTAGTATTGCTTCGTCTGCGAAGCAGTACGGACATTTTCGCTGCCGGTCATTTGCGCAATTGTTTATCTGTCCTAGAAAAATTATGATTTCGTCAGCAAAACGACCGCGGTCGGACAAACTTCGAAAATTTATTGCAGAAATTCCAGACTTAATATATGAAGGTGCTAAAATTAAATGTGTAATCTGTAAAATCCCGTTAATGTGTTGGTCCAGACAACATTGTCTACGACACGTAAATAGTGAAAAGCATGTCTCAAAAAGAAATTGCGCACGAGACAATGAAAAATTTATATTTAATTTATGCGTTACGTTTATCGCATGTAATATACCGTTTAATTTACTAGACAATGAACCATTTATCAGCTTTTGGAATAACTATTCGGAGTGCAAATTACCAAGTCGAACATCGTTACGAAGAATTGTGCCATCTGCGCGCGAACATATTGAATAAAAAATAAAATCGGAGTTGAAAGATTAAAAATTGTGGTTATGTGTCGACGAAACAACAGATCGGAAGAAACATTCTGTTCTTAATGCAATGGCACGCAAATTGGAACCTCATCAATCGGCACCTTCAATTCTATTAACGAATACAACAGTATACTGCCGAAGTAATTTCAAAGTTAGTGTTAAATACATTGGACAAGTTTGAACTTTCAACAAACCAATGGTAGTGAGTGATGGTGCTGCAAACATGCTTTTTGTAGGCCGGTCTCTTAAAAAGCATTCTGCTAATTTGGTACACATTACGTGTAAAATTCATGCTCTCAATCTTGTGGCGGATAGTATCAGAAAATGTTATCCTGAGGTAGACGCTTTAATAGCGCATGCCAATGCAGTATTTGTCAAATCACCGAAACGTATTCGCGAATTTCACAGACTGTGCCCCCGTATACCAGAGCCACCAGAACCTATTCTAACTCGTTGGGGAACGCGTTTTATTATCATAAATATTTTGACAATATTAAGAACGTGGTTTTACAATTCGATACAAAGGAAGCTGCCGCTATCCACAAAAGCCAGTCGAAATTTCAAGATAGTCAGGTTAAAATGGATTTAAAAATCATTCACGACAATTACTTCGGGCTAGCAGATGCAATAGAAAAATTACAAAATCCTGCGGTGCCGTTAGAAGAACCTCTACAAATAGTGCAACATGTTCACGCACAGCTATGCGCGATTGAAGACGCAAAAAATGTTCCTGTTCTAGAAAAATTCGAAAGTGTTTTTGAGAAAAATTCTGATTTTGGCACATTAAGACACATTTGTGGAGGTGCGTCAACAGAATCGTTAAGTTATTTGAAAGATTATTTTACTTACGCAAATATTACGTCACTAGATGTAGAACGTTCGTTCTCTGCATATAAACGCATTTTTTCCTCGTGCCGTACTAGTTTTGCCGAAACAACAGTTGAAACATATCTAATGTTGCAGATATTTAACAAACATTATTCACTTTGTGATTTCACGGAGGACTCAAAATGGTAAGTGTTTGAGCACTTGTTATTTAATTTTTATTTAAAAGATGAGCGAAATTATTTGCGGCAGCAAACATCTTTATTAGCAGAATAACTCTAGTGGAACGCGAGGCCTGGTCGACTCTACGCTACTGCGCGGTACCGCTCGTGGCCAGCTTTAGTAATTAATCTTTATAAAATAGGATAATCAATTGTGGATAGTCCTTCGATTTTGGTTTTATCGTTAACTGAAATTTATGTTTATTAATTTGTATCATTGCATCTTGCTTTGTAATTGACTTCTTTATTGAGTATAGAGACATTGTCGAAATTAAAGGTGTGTCCATTATTATTATAATTATTCCGTATTGTATGTTTTTAGGGCAGTGATGTTGTTTTGATATTTGTGACCTTTTAACCTATCACCCAGATGTTGTTGTGTTCGTCCAATATAGACGCCATTACGGTTGTTACATGGGATTTTGTACACTACATGGGTTTGTTTATTTTAATGTATCTTATCTTTTAGTTTTGAAAATGCAAACTTTAAATTATTGTTATTTTTGTGTGCTACTCTAATGTTATGTGGTATTAAAATTTTATTGATTCTTTCTGATAATTGTGGAACATATGGTATACTAACGTATTTTGTTATAGGTCTATCGTTGTTGTTTGAATTTTTGATTATCTTCTTGGAATTGTAAAATGCATGGATTTTATTTTGTTGGGCCTGTCAATGTGATGGCTCTATTAACTAATGCTGTAACTACACTCCTTTTATAAGCAAATGGTTGGACGGAATGGAAATTCAAATAGCGACTGGAAGATGTAGGTTTACAATGTAACTAGAGTTGCTCAATTTACGCCAACAGCCAGTGGCGGGCGCATAAAAGTTTACACATAATAAATGCTCAGAAATAAAATATAATACGTGCTCAAACACGTACCGACTTAAGAGTCTTCCGTGAAATCACAAAGTGAATAATGTCTATTAAATATCGTGCGGCATGAGGAAAAAGTGTGTTTATATGCAGAAAACGAACGTTCTACATCTAGTGACATTATATTTGCGTAATTAAAATAATCTTTGGAACTTAACGGTTCTGTTGACGCACCTTCACAAATGTGTCTTAATGTGCCAAAATCAGAATCTTTCTCTAAAACACTTTCAAACCTCTCAAGAACACAAACATTTTTTATGTCTTCTACCGCGCATAGCTGTGCGTGAACATGTTGCACTATTTGCAGGGATTCCACTAACGACACCGAAGGATTTTGTAATTTTTCTATTGCCTCCACTAGTCCGAAGTAATCGTTCTGAATAGTTTTTAAATCCGTTTTAACCCATCTTGAAATTTCGACTGGCTTTCCTTGATAGCCCCAGCTTCCTTTGGATCGAATTGTAAAACCACGTTCTTAATATTCTCAAAATATTTATGATAATAAAACGCGGCCTGTAACCATGTTCCCCAACGTGTAAGAATAGGTCCTGGTGGCTCAGGCATACGAGGGCACAGTCTGTGAAATTTGCGAAAACGTTTTGTATGCGCTATTAAAGCGTCTACCTCAGGATAACATTTTCTAATACTATCTGCTACATGATTGAAAGCATGAATTTTACACGTAATATGTAACGAGTTAGCACAATGTTTTTTAAGAGACCGACCTACAGAAAGCATGTTTGCGGCACCATCACTTATAAACATCAAAGGTTGGTTTGTTGAAAGTTTAAACTTTTCCAATGTATTTAACACTAACTTTGAAATTACTTCGGCAGTACATTGTTATACTCGTCTGGAAGCTAATAGAATTGAAGGTGGCGATTGATGTGGTTCCATTGTACATACCATTAGATTAACTACAAAATGTTTTTTACGATCTGTTGTTTCGTCCACACATAAGCACAGTTTTTTATCTTTCAACTCAGATTTAATTCTTTTTTAAACATGTTCACGAGCAGATGGCGCAATTCTTTGTAACGATGCCCGACTTGATAATTTGCAGTTGGAATAATTATTCCAAAAGAAGACATATGCTTCCTTGTCTAGTAAATTAGACGGTAGATTACATGCAATAAAGGTAACACATAAATTAAATTAAAATTTGTCATAGTGTCGTGTGCAATTTTTTTTTTTGAAGAATGCTGTTTACTATTTAGGTGACGTAGACAATCCCTTTTGGACCAACACATTAAAGGGATGTTACAAACTACACATTGAATTTTAACGCCATCATAATTTAGGTCAGGCATTTCTGCTATAAATTCTGTAACTTTGTCCAATATTGGTCGTTTTCGCGACGTAGGCAACATTTTTAAAACAAACGTAGAACTACGAAGTAGTATTTACGGCAGCGTACATGTATACATAACAGATCTGGTTGAGACTCGCAGCTATACTGAGGGTTGTATTGAACCTCCGCCACTGCCCGTTGGCGCTTGTGAGCAACTCCAAATATAACTTCGTTAATACTTTTATGTTTTCACGAATTCATATAAAGTCTAAGAAATTAATTATATTGTTGGTTCTGTAAAGTAAATTGCAATTTTGGGTGGCACATGTTGAACTTTTGTAGGAAGTATTTTACTTTATCACCTGGTATACAAGCTATGCAATCATCTACATATCTTTTAAAATAATTTGGTTTGAAATCTAATCCAGCTATAACTTGTTCTTCTAATTATGCTTGGTATCGGGGACCCCATTGTGCAATCATAGGTTTGTTTGTAAAATTTATTCTGGAATTGGAAATATGTTGTTGATAGGGTTAGTTTTTGTGCATCCAAAAATTCATTTAGGGGGAGGTCAGTATGATGTAATTTGTTCCAATTTTTTTCCACAACCTTCATTGCGTAATCTGTCGGAATATCTGTATACATAGAAATCTAGATATCTAATGAAATTAGTTTTTCTGAATTTTTAATTTTTACATTGTCAATAAATTGTTTGAACTCAAATGAATTTTTTATATAGTGCTAAGTATTTTGAGAGTTATTTATATACGTTAGTATACTATATGTTCCACAATTATCAAAAAGACTCAATAAAATTTGAATACCATATAACATTAGAGTAGTACACAAAAATTACAATAATTTAAAGTTTGCATTTTTAAAACTAAAAGATAAGATACATTAAAATAAACGAATCCATGTAGTGTACAAAATTCCATGTAATAACAGTAATGGCGTCTATATTGGACAAACACAACAACATCTGAATGATAGATTAAAAGGTCACAAATATCAAAACATCACTGCCATAAAAAAACATACAATAAATAATGGACACACCTTCAATTTCGACAATGTCTCCTCTATACTCAATAAAGAAGTCAATTACAAAGCAAGATGCATACTAGAAATGATACAAATTAATAAACATAAAAATTCAGTTAACGATAAAACTGAAATGGAAGGACTATCCAAAATTGATTATCCTATTTTATAAAGATTAATTACTCAAACCATTAATTTTATTACATTCAAATTTTGACCTTGAGAATAGTTTACGATAGCAGAATATTTTACAACAAAAACTTTTTTACACTTATACAAATATTAATAAAAAAAAAGGTTTCTGAATGTGTGCCGCCTAGCTGGAATCGGAGTATCCGCATTCGCCTTTCCATCGACCAACAAAGGTAGCCAAAATATTCTATATATAAGAATAAATAACCACAAAATGTAACAATTATTTTAAAGATATTTTAATTGACCAAACCAATTTTTAAAGTGTTGTGTTAGTAACAATGTTATAGTGTAAGTTCAATATTTAACATAAAAACAAACTAAGAATCTTAGTACTTAAGAAAAATTTTTGACTTATTACAGTTGTGGAAATATAGCTTTCTGCAGAAGACAATTAAAATTGTCAAAACGTTAAATTATGAGTTTTATTTAACCCCCAGTATGTTGGAGCTGCTAAAATCAAGAAATTAAAAAAAAAATTGAATTATTAACCAAGGAACGGGTAAGAAAACGAAATATATTTTTACAATATTATTTATATATACCATGACGCTAACTAACGGTGTGGACATATTTAAAAAAAAATCAGTTAACGTAAGGATACTATCTAATATTTTCCCTTTTTCATCTCATAGGCAAGTATCCAGTTGCGTTTTATTAAGGAAACGTTTACCAGTTGCAAGTAAAACAGAAATGAAGGAAAGAACATTCGCCGAATGGAAATAGATTGATTAATTGTAGTAATTACTGATCAGCTTTCCAGCGCTAATTAGATTTCGTCCCCCAGCAGCTCTGCAAATGAGATTACGGCTGGAAATGGCGTTCGCCACGTCGAACGTGCAGCGCAAGCGTTAATTGTCATCGATTTTTATAATGCCATTATGTCCATATGCGATTTATCACATTAATACAAGTTAGGCTGTCGGAAAATGCCGATAAAAATATTTTGGATGGATACTTTTTCGTACATCGAGGCGATACCCAACCGAAAATAGTATCAGTAAGAAAACCAAGTAGTCGACATTGCGAACATCTATTTTTTTTTATTGTTAATGCGTATGTTTGTGTTAAAGTTTAATGCAAACTGTTGACGCACAAAGTCGAAGAGTATAGATCCTGTCCGAAATCCATTAAGAACCGTCCCGTAGTGTCTCTACGGTCATTCTGGCCTGTTTACGAGCCAGAAGAGGGCGATTACTGTCCGCTCTCCGCGGAAATGACCACACATACGTGCTTCACTTATCCACGACGTTGCGCCGTTCCACCCACTTGCCAGCTATTGTTACGGTTGGAAGATCTATCTCATGATTTTCCCGCCACTTCAGCTCTTCGACGAATTTACTCATGCGATATGCCATACATAATGGCCAAAAAATCGTAAAAGATTTTTTTTAACAAGGAAAATAATAGGTAAACAAAAGTGTTTTTGAAAACATCTACTTTATAGTATAGGAAATGCCTATCCTACCACTATTCTTTGTCTCAAAAATAGTTTGCTGTTGAGAACGATAATGAAGATTCTCAACGTAAATCTGAAGTAATCTATAGGGAACATTAATAATTAACGCGATGGTGTATCAAATATAAACGAGACTCGCTTTTTAAAAAGTTCTAACTTTATTTAACTAAGCTTACAAATATATATTATTTTTCCACATACTCTTCCCCCCTAGAAATACATTTTTCCCATCGGATTGGGACCTTTTTTATTCCATCATCGTAAAAACTCTTCGGACGTTCGTGTAGCCATTGAAGCACAAACGCTTCCACTGCTTCGTTGTCGTCGAAACGCTGGCCTCCAAGCGCTTGTTTGAGGGGTCCAAAAAGATGGAAGTCACAAGATGACAAGTCTAGACTATAGGGTGAATGTTCCAGTGTTTACCATCCTAATGCATCCACTTTTTGCAACGTGGCGTTAGCCACATGAGGCCTGGCGTTGTCATGCAGAAGAATTACACTTCTAACCAATTGCTTCTTTCTTTTCCTTCGAAATGACAATTTCGCGGCATCCAGTACTTCCAGTTATGCGCCGATTTCCCTCTATGAGATTTTGGGCCGCCTCGATGTTGGCCGCGGTTACACTTGTCCTTGGGCGGCGATCATAGCTCTTGTTCTCGACCTTTTCACGCCCTCCAGACATTTTTTGTGCCATGCAAACACACGGGTTCTTGACAGGGTGTTGTCCCCGAACTGTGTCTGTAATCGCCGCAAAATTTCGGTTGGGTTCACCCCCTCCTTGGCCAAAAACTTGATGATAATCCGCTGCTCCATGGAGACACGCACTTCTTTTTCGCCCATGGTTTCTGTTGATAATAAAGGTACCCGAGAAAGTTGCGGTCGGTTCTCCCGTCTCCCTAGCGGTACAGACTACCTGCACAGAAACTCCTTTCAGGTCTAGAAGCCTTCCGGAATTTTTAAGCAAATCAGTCCCGTTTATATTTGATACACATTCGGACATACATGTGCGTCGCACGATTTTACAACTTCGAAACAAAAAAATTAAGATAAATATGATGAAAGAAAGTGAAGTTTACTTAATTAGCTGATCAGTTGCAACTCCATGTACAAAGGCCAAATTGAGAGACAATTACAAAAAAGACCCCAAGAACGTTTTTAAATTATTTCCAACGTTTATAAACATAAACTCGAAACAGGGCACCAAGTTGATTATCAAAATGTAAAATTTCTTCATAAACGTCAAAAAGGTCAAAAATTAAATTTATTAGAAATATTTGAAATTGAAAACTATAGAGCACGTTATAAATTATTAAATGATCAAACAGAAACTTTTGATAGACCATATTTCATTATTTTGGCATGTGTACATAGAGTTGCATACACATCTCCGAATTTAGTAATATTATTCAGATAATTTTTCTAGTTACTTTACCTTTTTCGTGTTACAAGACTTTTCCACTTTTGAGAACTTGACATTAGATTAAGAATACTTGCCCTTTCTTCTGTTCCTTTTCAACTAGCACCAGGGTACACATGCTGTGATTTATTCCTATAATTTAAATTTTTCCTCTCCTTCCCCATTCCTTTTTGGTGATTCAGCTTCGACTCCGAATTTAATTAACCCTTCCCCTTTTTAATTTTTATATCTTCAATTATAACTCCTTTCAATTTTTCACCGGCAATAAAATTTTACATTTAAATATTTTCACTTCAAAATTTCCTTTTTATAAACATCATCATTTTTTCACTTTATGGCCAATCTCATCGTGATAACTTAATTTTTAACTTAACCAAGTAACACTTAAATTATAGAAAAACATCTGCCGCAGGTAAAATGCTCTTATTTAAGTAATACTTGGTGCTTTAAGAATTACTTATAATTTAAGACATGTCGGTGGGTCTGGCCATTAATGTTTTACAACATGACAATTATGACATTTTAAATGATAATAATATCTTGATGTATAATATTAACTTAGATTCTGGCTGATGATGGCATATTGTCGAAACTAGTTCCAGTATATATATAAATTAATTGTAAGGAGTAAAAGAGGATTTGTATCTTCATTTAATAACTACTCTATCAAGTGATGAAACACACATAGCCTTCGCTACATTGTCGAACAGCACGATATGCGTTTCAAAACTTATACAATGACACAAAAATAAACCTGGACGATATCCAATAAACCTGTACGAAGGTAAAGATTACAGAACAATTACAATTACACTTTAACCATTTTCCAGGTTTTTACAATATCATTAAGAAAGAAAAAAGGTGTTTTGAAGGAGACAAATATATTTGTCGAAACGTGGAATGTTATTTAATTTGACCTAATCCAATAAAAAGCCCCTAAAACCAAGAATCCAAATTTTAAATAAATATTCTTATACGCATTTTACATAGTATTTGCTATCATTAACTATGTTGTTACATCTTTTGATGAGCATTAGACAAATTTACAAGCTACTTATTTTTAGTAAAGCTAAAGAGCAAACGTAGTCAAAGCAGGACCGGTGATTTTAATAAAGAATAACTGCAATTGGAATTGATAGTGTCAATCATAACTTTCATTCTGAATTTGTTGAGTTTGAGACAAACCTAGTTCGCTAGAATTGATATTACAAAGTAGTTACTTTACATCTATAATGCAGAAGAGGTTATCTTGAATAGTTTTAAAGTATAACATATGTAGTATTACTGAATTCGTCTTTGCATTTTCTTTCCAAAAAATGATTTATGATAGAAAAGTAGCCATCACCTCCGGTAATACCGGAAATGCAATTGAGGTATACGATAAAACAAAAAATTAATTCACTAAAAATAAAAATCGACCTCTAGATTCAATTATACCTCTTTAGAATAACGCTATATACTAATCTAGCCCATTCTTCCTCACTAGGAGAATCTTCTTCTAAATTTATTTCTCCATAGTCTTAATTCTCATCACATCATACTTCTCAACAGCTTACAGAAGCGATATATAATATTTAGAATAGATTTACGAAGATAAAAAGAGTAAGAGACTCGTACTTCAATTATTAAGTGTTCGGATGAATGGGGAAGATAGAAATAGGCCAAACAGAATGTCCCTTATAACTAAGTTCAAAAAGAAATATCTACACATGAAAAGAGAAAACATTAAGTGTAAAAAATTAGAAATACATCAACAAATGCCTAGAAAAATAACCAAAATAATGCTAATACAGCTCCTCGTGGTATTCCATCAATACCATGAGAAGCTATATTAGCATTGTTTTGGTTATTGTTTCTAGGTATGTTTTTGATGTGTTTTCAAAACATCATGGTAAACCTTGAGGAATCATTTACATGTGCAGCTTCCAGCGCACTCACGTGCACACTATCTCGGCTTAAGCAATCCAAGAACTGCTCGAGAGTTTGGCAACTGTACCCGCTTTTTGTCGCTGCTTTCTAGATGACCGGCGTGTATCCCTTGACATTAAATGGCGCCAATGATATATTGTTTGCTCTGTCAGAGGGTAGTAATATAAGCCGTGAGGCAAATAGTGGTGTGAAGTGGAGAGAACACTCGGAGCAATGCCGATGACGCCGGGTAGGCAGAAACATGTCCGTTAGCTAGTGTTTTCTCTCCTCACATTTTTTCTGCTGTGGGTAATTCTATCAATACTATAATAATATAGGAGCTATTTTAGCATTATTTTGATTATAAAAAGGCTAATCTTATTCTACTTGTGTAACGTAAAGTTAAATTACCATCAAAGTATTTTTTTCATGTTTATGAGAATAATCGATATTAGGTTATTATGTAATATAATATCAATTGTTTATTTACGCGAAAATACACAGTTTGGAGTTGTGAACTGGGAGAAAAAGGTACTTCCAAGATATGTTTTTTTAACCTCTTTTTTAAGCCTCTTAAAAGCCGGACTGACAACGAGATCTGAAATTGATGACACTAATGCATTACCAACATAAAACAATCATCACAGTGTCGAAATTCTTCCTTAAGTTATGCGACGTCAATTTCGAAAAAAGTGAATTTGTTCTATATAAGTAATAAGGTGATTCTACAATCTTTGCTTGAAAGTAGTTTATCTACCGTTTATTGAAAAGGTGTTAAAGTAAATTTTATCAAATCACTAGAATATAATCTAGTATAACCTAGTACGGTATAGAAAAGCCGTTAAATTTGCTTGTTTGCCCACTTTTGAGATGTCTGCACGTTGTATGCGTACATATGTATATTGTAATATAGGAAATTTCGAGCTTTTTAAGTTAATTTTCACTGCTGCAGCGCACACGATTATTTATTGGTCTCAAAGTTATGTATGTAGATTGTACCAAGTTGGGCACCTCCTGTTCACAGTACATATACATGTATCGTATAATATGCGCGCGATGCTGTGTATTTTTCGTTTCTCGGTCGCCTAGAAATGAAACTTTTAAATCATGAGACGCTGCCAATTCCACTTCCTGTCAGTACTGGCTCTTCATCGCCGTATATTTCTTTTCACCCTCACGTCTACTGTTTATTTATTGCCAGTCCGACCGCTTCTCACTTTTTTCACATATTCGAACGCAGAGGCGGGCAAGGGCGAAGCACGCCATGCCAAGAGCAGCAGCGGCAGGTTGAACGTTATTTATGACGCTTTTCCCGCTAGGAGCGCGGCCCTGAAAACGCGGTCGCCGTATAAAGAACGTATCATGCTGGATAGAAGACCTAATCCCGAAACTGTGATGTATTGACGCCGGTGCCCTTACACCATCCGCGTCGTAGACTCATCCAATCCGACGCGACGTTTCATTCAATTTTCAGGTGCGGTAGACTCTCTGAACTTCGTCCTGAACTTTACAACGTACACGGGAAACGACAAACAAGCGGCACGGTTCAGCTAACAAATTTACATCGGAACGAACGATATCAAGATTATGAATATTAAAAAATATACATATTTGAATTGTGGATGGCTAAGACTAAAAAAATGTTATCGAGCATTCAAAGAGCAATCTTCTTGATATTTCCAGTTGTGTGTGTATATGTACATATATATTCATCTTTCTATCGTTTGAGCGTTCGTATATTAACGTTTAACATTGATTAGAGCGTCCGCCAACATAGAACGCCCGTATACGGACGCTCTATGTCGGCCCCATGTAAAAATTTGCCCACCAACTTATAATATCGAAATAAACGTTATTTTAAAGTTTTGGTGGGCGCTTTTTTGTCGACCAAATGATGGAAATTAATACGGCTGCCGTATTCCACTAGTTTACATAGTTGTCCATGGCGGCGTTGCGAAAATTATGGCGTATATCAATTATACGATTGGTTTGTACATATTTTCGACTACCAAGCGCCCATTAGATTTGGCAACGGCTAGATTCGAATTTGTGTATGTTTATTTAAACTTAGTAAAGTGAATTCGTTAGAGTTGTTGTAGTAATATTGTGGGTATTGTTTGATTGTGTTATTAAAAAGTTATGAAATCTTTTCTTTGTTTTCAATTAAAGATTGTAATGCTTCGTGTGTTATGCTTAATTTCTTAATTTTAAATATGAAAATCGTTTAGAGCTTGAGTTTAATAATTTCAATTTTTTACTAATTGGGAACAGAAAGGATAGATCTTGAGGCCAGTTGAGTTGGAGGTATCAGTTATTCCTTGAGTAGTTCTAGGAGGGAGGTCAATTTTTTGGAATCCGTTTGAATCACAGCAGGCAATAAAATAATAAAAAGTGACAACTGTAGAATGTTGAGCAGCGGCATCTTTATTTCAATGATAAAAGATATTTTTATATTTAAGGTTTCACTGAACTCTTCAAATAGTTCATTGCGTGATCCAGACTTCGTCCCAAGTGATTTGTCGTCAGAATCAGAAAACCTATCGGAAGGACAAATAAATAACGAAATTGATCATGAGGTTAGTCAATTTGATGATGACGTTAGCAGTGTTCAAGGAGAATTAGGTGAAATAAAATATGACTGTCAAAAGCGAAAAAGCAACAAGAAAAAAAATTATTGCCTTTTTTGTGGTAGTTCCGTCTTAAATTTTGCGACACATTTTACGTAACCACTCCATCGAGTGTATGGTACAAAAAATAGCTGCCCTCTCGCCAAAAAACAAAGCGAGAAAGAAATTCCTTAATGATTTGAGAAAAAAGGGCAACTTTGTAAACAGCGATATCATTCGTAAGCCGATAAGGCGATCCATCAATATTGTAAATTTATTGCCATGTAGTAAATGTAAAGGATTCTTTTCTGCGAAGCAGCTTTGGCGTCATCGTAATGCATGTATGAATAAGCGAGATCAACAGCACCAAGCAAAAGCACAAGATTTTCTTCTTAAAAATTTACGAGTAGGTTAGCAACTAAAGGGTAACGTGTTCCCGCGAATGAAACCTGATGAAGTATCATCAATGGTTGCTAAGAATGACGAATTAGTTTGTGCTTTTGGTGCACGTTATTTTAAAAGTCATCGAGAAAAACATTTTGTTAATGTGACTTCCCGCAAAATGCGAAAACTAGCAAAATTGCTGATAGAAATGGAAAAACTGAAACTTTCTATCAAAAACTTATTTGGAGCATTGAGACCGGAAAATTTTGAAATTCTGATATCAGCTACAAAAATTGTTGCTCAATATAACGAGAAAAATGAATTCTTTGAATCCGCTTCGACTGCGTTGAATTTGGAAACAGCAATCAAACAGTGCTGTCAATTAGCTATTGTTTTTGTACTAAAACGGAAGGAGGTTCATTCAACAGCACCCGCAGCCCAAATAGAAGCTGATTTAAAGACCCTTATACAGTTAATTGACAGCGAATAGCGTTTCGAAATATCGACTAAAGCTATAAGCGATCTAAATATGAAAAAGTGGAATAAAATAACAATGGTTCCTCTTGCAAGTGACTTAAAATTAGTATACTTAATTGCGAGAGGTAATTCTGCGGTAGTGGAGCTACAGACTAATTGTGAGAACAGAGATGCGTATACTGCATTACTTGAAACTCTATTTTGTGGAATTCTTTTGCTCAATAGAAAACGGCCAGGTGAGCTTGAAATACTTCCTCTTCACGTATATGAACGATGTGAGATTTCAAAAAATTGCGAAGAATTTTCTGAAGTGATTACCCCAACAGAGAAAATCTTACTTTAAAGATTTAAGAGAGTGGTTATTCGTGGTAAACGAGGCCGCGGAGTACGAGTTCTTTTTAGCTCGGATGTTCAAGAGCATATTGATGTTTTACTAAAGTATCGCGCAAACTTTGTAAATAAAGATAACGTTTATTTATTTGGTAATCCGAATACAAAGGAACCCATTTCTGGATATAAAATGATTAATAAAATAGCTAAACTATCTGGCGCTAAAAATCTGCAATCAATTAAAGCAACCAAATTGCGAAAGCATTACATTGACACAAGTTTTGAATATGTCTGAAGATGATATAGGGCAGCTATCGTCCTTTATGGGCCATGCATTAAACGTAAACGGCGATTCATACCGACTACCGGACGATGTTTTCCAAACGGCAAAAATATCTAAACTTCTGCTGTTAATGGAAAAAGGCGAAGTCGCCCAATACAAGGGACAGAGTTGGGATCAAATAAATATAGACTTGGAAATAAATTTAGAAGAAAATGGCGATGAAAGTGATGAAGACATGAAGTGCAACTTGCATTTGAAGAGCTCCCTTCATAGGTAGCAGGACCTAGTCAAGATTTATCTCACAATTCTACGTCGAAAACCGTAAATACGGGAACGAAAAAGAGGATTCTAGTTCCTTGGACTAACGAACAGAAAACAACAGTTCTTAAGTTCTTTGCAGATCACATTCGTAAGAAGATACCACCCAAGAAACATGAATGTTTGACGCTGAAAGATAAGTACGAAGCGTTACTGCATAATAATGATTGGCTGAAAATTAAAGTATTTGTGCAAAACGAGTATGTTAAAAAACGTTAACGTGTTATAATCTAGTAATGATTGTTTTGTTAAGGGCAGCACAGTAAAAAATCTTTGAAGTTGATCTTTATTTACCTTGTTCTTAATTCATATTAAAAGTTTGCAACAACACAATGTGCAACACCATCCTAATGTCACATCATCATCATCGTCCAGTCGGTTTCGTCCGTATCCTATCCTGAGCAATGCAGATACAACGGCATGACCTATTACAGGCTAATTCTAAGTTTTAAAACGGCAACACTGCCAGACGCTTCAATCGCGATTAGATGGATGCAGGGATATATCCAGGCGCTTGATATGCGAAAGGATAGAAAGTGGTAGGAAAAATACGGACGACTTAATATAAGGACGCTCCACTGTCAATGGAGTAAAAATTTCAAAATTTTAATGATTCATATTTGTTGAATTTGTATTTTCAATAGCTTTATTATACACATACAAGAGTATATACGCAAAGAAACAATGATTTATGTGGATTCTAGCAAGTGGACGCTTCAAACATGTTTTCCGTATGGATGCTCTGAAGATAGGAAGATGTATAACTTTCTTATATTAAATGGAACACCGTGTATTCATTATCGTATTTGGATTCTAATTTTAACCATTTACAAAATTGTATTGAGGTTTCCTATACTTATATCTTATACTTTCTTAGTAATTTCGCATTTTCAATTTCGAATATTAATTTCTTGCCATTTATTTTACGAAAGTAGGCTTTGACGGAACTGACGTTATTATTACTGGTCACAAATAGATGATATTTATCAGAGTAACCCTTCAACTGGTTTTTCTTTCATGCTTATTAGAAAGGGACATAACTCTAAATAGCAACTACATACTTTAATTGAACAAATAACGATCTTAAATGTAAAAAAACGAATGTTTTAACAAATGTTCAAAATGATGTCCACCATTTTCAATGCATAAGCGATCTCTTTCTTGAAATAACTGTTTCATTTTAAATAAACTATCTGGCGTTATAGAACCAAATGCTGCTCTTATGCGGTCTTTCATATTATCGGATGTGGTTGGCGGTATATCATAAACAATAGTTTTGATGTACCCCCATAAGAAAAATCGGGATTCGTCTGACTAGGGCTAGGTCTGGGGACCCTGCTGGCCAATTCTGAGGACCTCCGCGTCCTATCCATCTGTTGGGATATTGCCTATCTAATTCGTTTCTAACATTTACTTGGAAGTGCGCGGGAGCACCGTCTAGTTGCAACCACATTCTTTTTTGAATATTAAGCGAAATATTTTCTAAAAGTACAGGTAAATTGTCTCTTATAAATCCAAGAAACATGACGCTATTTAAGTCGTCATAAAAAAAGTATGGACCAATTATTCCATCCCAAACATTCACAACAGACCATCTATGCTGACGATCAAGGGTTCTAAAAAAAATTGGGATTTTCATCACTGTAATCATCAAAATTATCTCTGTTACCTAATCCATTATTATAGAAAGTTAACTCATCTGAAAAGAGTACAAAATCTAAGAAATGTTCGTCATCTCCTAACTTTTCTAGAATCCATAAACAAAATTCCAGTCGTCGGTCGTAATCTACTTCCAAAAGTTCCTGATGCAATTGTAGGTGGTATGGATACAATTTGTGCTTCTTTATGATTCTTCTGATGCTTCGTCTGCTTCTTCCTGTAGGCTCATTCATTATTCATTGACATGTATGCATAACTAAAAATTCACTTTCTTCTTTTCCGGTAATTGGTTTATCTCGCTCCATTTTTTTATAAGATACTCTTCTTGCTCTTCGGAAAACTTGCAGTAAATTTTCTAACGAACACTTGTGAGGATGATGTCTGTTAGGAAATTTTTGAGCATAAACCCTTGATGCTAACAAGCAATTTTCTAAACACTCTAAGTTAATGAAAAAAATCAAGTAAAAACGAAAAAGACCAACAGAAAAATTAAGTGACAGAGGAGCGTATCTATCAGTTCTATCAAAATTATCATTTTCGGTATTGCAAACCTTCTATCCCTGCGAAAAATTAACAATGTCCATAGTAAAACCTCTCCACAAATGCGCACCGTGTGCTACCACAAACAAGCCACCTTAAAATGTAGTACACATTTTTTGTATCTACATTTTGCAAATTAACGGTAAATACATTCACAACAAAAATGAATGCAAATATGTATAAAGCCCTGTTTTCCTTGTTTTATCTATTTCATTTCGCCATATTTCAAACAATTCTCTCCTGGTGACGAAACCCTCACTCACTAAAACCAAATTTTCTTACTTGTATGATATTTTATGGCATTAAAGCGTACATACTTGTGAAACTTATCGAATGCCTATCTAATGCTATATAATTTGCTTTCTGCATTTTTTGCTATAAATTTTTGACTCTATTAAAGAAAAACTAAAATATTTTTTATTCCACATGACATTGAATAATTTTAAAGAATACAATTACACCACAAATATTGAATTACATTTAGTATACTCGTAAAGTACGGACTTTAGAAATATTAATTTCTAAAGTCTGTGAGGTAAGTAGCGGCTAATTGGGGAATTTCGACCACTGTGCAACGTCTCCTAAGGTCTTTCTTTAAATGAGAAAATAAATAATAATCACTTGGGACCATGTCCGAACTATATGGTGGATGTTCCAATCCTTGAAAGCCACATTCGCGGATGGCAGCTTATGAAATGACGGCGGTATGGACGGGTGCATTGTCACGCAATAATCGAACACCTTTTGCCAATTTTCCTCGACGTTTTGCACGAATATTGTCCCTCA
The DNA here is from genome assembly GCA_029619315.2 of Dynastes maya. Lineage (NCBI taxonomy): Eukaryota > Metazoa > Arthropoda > Insecta > Coleoptera > Scarabaeidae > Dynastes > Dynastes maya. Next base: position 11,266,745 of record JAROYE020000010.1, read on the forward strand.
ATTGATGCAACAAAGACGCATAATATGTGCTGTTGACAGTTGTATTGCGCTCTTTAATGTCAATGAGTAAAATACCCTCACAATCCCAGAATATTGTGGCCATCATCTTTTTCGTTGATTGAACGACTTTCGCCTCTCTGGAACGAGGTTCATCAGGTCGCCGCCATTCCATCGATTCCTTTTTGGATAGAGGATCATAATACAGAACCATTGTTTCATCTCCTGTGACAATGGACTCCAAAATCGGTTTCGGGTCGTCTCCACACACATGCTTAAAAACGAGCGCGCACATTCGCCCCGACGTTCACATTGGAGAGCAGAAAGAAGATACGATACCCATCCTGCATTAATCTTATTCATACCCAAACGGTTATGGAGAATTCAACGAATACTTGTTTCAGGAATGTTAGACATCACTACTAATTCCTTCACTTTCAAACGGCGATCTGCTAGCACCATTTATTCAGTAATTGAAATGTTTTAAGGCGTTATCAGTTCAATTGGCCGACTGGGGCGCTCATCATCTTCTAGGGATTCTCGCCTCAAACGAAAAAATGTTGCCCACTTTTTTACAGTGGAATATAAAGGAGATAAATCACCATAAACGCCATCTAAACGTTGTTTAATGTGATTAGGCGAATGCCCTTCTTTTGTTAAAAATTTAATGACCGCACGCTACTCAACTTTCGTTGCCTGAAACATTTTCGTGCACTAGTCACGTTGTCTAGCTGGCTACTAAAAACTACTACTCTTCGAGCCGTAATATACGTAGTGTACGTCTCGCACATGTGCACCTATGACGCAACGGAGTTTGAACACGCTCGAACCTGTACAAGCCTGTCAGGCCAAGAATTTATGGCGCCTACTTGGTAGTTTTCTTGTTATTCATGTCAATGACACTCATGTGCAAATGATTTTAAATATTCTACATCGTCCTATTAATTGTAATGCTCACATTTTCCAGTTTGGTTTCTCTCATGAAGCAGTAAAGATATTGTGAAAGCTAAGAGCTGGTCAACGAGTACAGCCACTTCAACTTATTATTATTGTATTAATAACAATCATATACTTCGAGGTTACAACTAATATTTGCTAACCTAGTATATCTATTTAGGGATGATAAGTAAATTGGTTCTATGCAATAGTACTTTTCTGGATAATTCTAACAGACTTTCTTTCAGAAATACAGATGACTTCCTCATAACTTAAACGATGAAGATAGCCACCATAAGTATTGTGAATTCATTACTTTCGAATACATTAAATACTTTTTAAAGTTAAATATCGTAACTCTGTGCAGATGCATATAGACGCGAAGAAACACTGGCAAAGAGTTAAAAAGGTGTTAGAATTGACACCAGATTTTTATATGTATATGTAACAAGAAGGAATTATATCTCTTAACAAGGTGTTCTTTAGTTATTTTATCTTATGTGCTTTATTTGCTACTAGTTTCATCTGTTCTGTATTTATAATCAGTTAAAGATTTCTAAATACTTAAATGCATACATATAGCGCACATGACATAGTATAGACAAAACATTAATGTGTTTATAACAATCATCCTTTGGGAGCTCGCGATGGTATAATTAACGTCGAAGGGTTAAAGCGGGGGCGAAGTGTTCGCCGGTTCGTTGCATATCAGTGGTCGGCCATGCAGAGTCGTTATGTTCCCTGCAGTCCCTATTTTCATTTCCTCGTACAATAGTTCATTAAAAAGGTGTTTCAGAGGCTATTTGGTAAGCTATTAGGTGGCCCGATATTACTCCTTAGAGAGTCGTTCGCCGCCGGCAGCATACGACGACAATGAAAACTCACTCGTAAATTGGTGGCAGAGCAGACGAGAGATGCGACGATGGCGGTGTTGGTGGCGGCAACGTTAGAGAGGCGGCAACGAAGATTCTCGCACCGTATAGTGTAGTGGTGACGGGCGTACGGGTATCGCTTCGGTGCGGAATTAAGAAATTCGCGGAAGGACAGAGAGCGAATCGCATATAAGAGACGGATCGACGTAGAAGGAGAAAGATGGCGTACGCCATCGACGTACATACATGGCGCAAGCGAGAAGGGAAGAGAAATACGAACGAGATCCCTGGGTTCGATGTGCAATTCCATCGGCAAGTTGATAAGGGCTCCCCCAAGCCACCCTGCGACAATTTATCACAGGGACTGGAAGCAACATTAACCCAGGTGAACCCCGAACGCACTTCTACACGTACGTTCGCACGCGTACACACGCACATTTTTCAACATGTGAACGCATCGTAGCTGTAACCGAACAACGCAGTCTACAGCGTGCAAAAGAATGTCCCATGACAATTATGACACATTTAATGCGCCGTGGAAAAGAATAACTACGAGGACTGTCATAAAAAGCAATATCCTTAAAACTTCAAAAATTCGAAAATTAGAAAAGCTATCGCATCTAAAACTTCCTGGTAGTGGGGTAATATTTCTAAAAGGTATCACTTTGAATGATTCGTGAAGCAATAAACTTTGACATTTTTATTTTAAGCGCGACATTTTTTGACTTGTATAACCATTCTTTTAACAATCTGGTGTTGCACGTTAAATGTTACGTCATTTAAAAGCTCTTTGATCAAAGATGAAGTCCCTTCTTTTTATTTTGACACATCCATTTATCCATTTTTTTAAATATACAACAATATTTTTTTTTAATGTAAAGAATGGAATTAGTTAAAAGCGAAAAAAATAAAACAACCATTTACTGCATGTACGAGGTGCATTCAAGTTATAACACCTCCGATTTTTTTTCTGAGAACTGGAAACAGATAGAAATATGCGATTTGTTTTAAAATAAGCGGGTACTCTTTGTCAATGCGTGACAGAGATGGCAGCACTGTACGGCACAAAGAACCTTTAGCAGCAGCGGCGAGAGTGAGAACTGTTTTTGATACTTCAAATGGTGTGGAACAGATCGCCTCCAAAGTTGGCATTTCCTTGGGATCTGCGCATACAATCCTGCATGACGACCTGAAAATGCTAAAGATGTCCTCCAGGTGGGTGCCACGAATGCTGACAGACGACCACAAGGGTGCGCGCGTGGGATGTTGCCAGGCAATGTTAACGCGCGATGACGGCATGAATGGGACTTTCTTTTCATCGATTGTGACAATGGATAAGACATAGATCCCGTTTTTCAATCCTGAAACGAAGCGCCAGTCTGATCAATGGAAGCGCACAGATTCACTGCTAGCAAAAGAATTTCGGGTAAGCGCCAGTGCTGAAAAAATGATGGTGGCCATGTTCTGGGACAGCGATGGCGTAATCCTTACTCATTGCGTTCCAAAGGGCACTGCGGTGATAGGTGCATCCTACGAAGATGGTATGGTAATGAGGTAATGAGACGTGTGACTCGGCATTGATAGTAAAATATTGATAGTAAAATAATATTCCATACGCCTTTGTGGCCGCATAGACTGACATGCCATCATTTTTAATACTACTAATAGCTGTTTTTAAAGATTGTTCACTCCAATTTCCTCTAAGGCTAACAGCTTTTGTCTCTACCGGTTAGACATCTAAAAAAAAAATAAAAAACAAAATTTAATACGTTACGTTAATGATGGCCATATGGTCATCATACCCCGACTTTTAGCGGCCATCTCTCCTAATTTTCCGGGAGATGTGGCCACGCCTAAAATGTAAACTAATAAATATAATGCATGAAGAAATTTGAGGTTATAATAAAGCTGTGCACATGAATTGTAAAAAAAAAAATGGAAAAACAGCCGTTGTTTCTATAAAATAATATCACCATAATGTAAAACAGGACCCCTTATATAATTATTACCGAAGATAAAAAACTTTAAGTAGAATTTTACTTTTTAATTTTTTTCGCCAGAATCTTTGTCGTGCACTTGTACTCACACGAAATGCGAAGCGAACTGAACCGTTGCAGCGACATCAAGCGAGTAACCTATGAAATATTTCGATTGGTCATCTATCCCATACGGCCAACTCCCCCGGAATTACCCTATATTGTTATTTTAAGTATACATTCTTCTCGGTGTAGGAAGCTGTTATTACCTAAATAATTAAATTAAATAATTATTTTACTGATTTATTTATCTTGCTTAATGTAACCTCAAAAATGAATAACAATGTTTGCATTCTCATTAATGGTTACATACAATACGTATTCGATGTACTTAAAACTAAAAAAAAAAAGCATACTAGTATGAATCAGTACCTTACAATGTTTTCAAACATTACAATACATATGTTAGATGTATGCGAGTTAGATGTGCTGCTTATAGATGGTGCAGAAGTTTCCGAATCATTTAACTTCCTATTTTTGCTGAGTGATCTCCGGTTTTGAGCGATACGCTATTCGTCATCATCTTTGTGTTTACCAGTGGACCGTGCGCATGAATCAGAAATCTGGGGAAGTTTCGGACGCAATGGCCTGTGTCAACTTAGGGGTTGCGGATTATATGTATGTACGCTTCCACGTACACAATGGAGACGTACACATATACGCCTGTCGTGCAAGATAGAGAGGAGCATATTATTTCCCATGAATCAGGTGAATACTGCGTATAGGTTGATTAAGTGTATCTGTGTACATGTACGAAACGAGTTTGTACTAGTAACGGTTCAAAGGTAGTAGGTAACTGCACTGGGAGCTGTAATCCAACGTCAACTTTTCAGCAACGAAACGTACTTCTGCTAATTTGAATCACAGAGATTACGCACGTATACGAATGCTGGTACATACATAATACAAGCGTGGTGCTGGAGAAACATCGGCGATGAGTGGTGCGGAGTCGGCGTTGGTAGCGCGGTAGCTTCGCTTCATTGGGAATCCTCGTGCGAGGCTGTATGGAAATGTTGGTCAAATATATCATTCCAGCTTGACAGTGCAATTCTCTTATCTGAGCGCCGCCGGTTCGGAATCCCGGGGGTCGTTGAAAAACAAGGACGGGCGGGCATGTGAGGCGATCAGGGAACGAGGTTGATGGAGGTGAAGGGAGGAAGGAGCGCACGCGGAACCAAATTGCAAACAAAACAATTCGCTTACACTAGTCAAGCTATTTCATGATCGAATGCTCTGTTTGATGGAACTTGAAACCGATTCCGCGGGGATTTGGCCGTGCGTCGCTTTTACACTCTAAAAGTTTATATATAAATACAAACAACCACACAGACAAACAAGCCCACACTCGCAAGCACGCACATACACACACATGCAAATTTAAAGCATTTAGACCTATTTATTTGTAGTTTTTATTTCATCGTGTAGTAATATAAATACTTCTATTAAAACTAAGTATATAAGTGGATATACAGGGTGTTTCAGGAGGAAAGGTAAATATTTTGGTGGGTAATAGTGTAGATTAATTCGAATAAAAAATTCCATATAACATGTGTCCAATTTTTATTGGTTACTGAGATACAGCAGTTTCAATGTAACCCAAACTACTACATTCACAGAAAAAAGCCAAAGGCAAAAACAAAAGGTATGAAGCAAAGGCAAATGATTAAGTTAAAGTTTATTTTCAAAAATTCCACCTCCGACTTCAATACGCTTTCGAATTCTAACACTAAGTGTAGCCTTTCTGAGGTTGTCTTGGCGTTCTTTTATGAGGGCAGCACTATTCATAATCCGAACGATCAATTCGTCTCTTGTGTTTACTTTTTCTTTGTAAACTTCGCCTTTCAACCATCCCCACAGGCAAAAATCTAAAAGTGTAAGGTTCGGGGACCTTGGCGGCCAAGAAACGGGACCATTTCTGCCGATCCATCTTTCGGGGAATGATAGGTTTAGATGCTGTGTTACTAGATGACTAAAATGGACAGGGGGCCCGTCATGCCGAAAGAACGCACTCATTCTTGTAGCCAAAGGAACATCTTCCAATAATGCTGGTAGCTCGTTTTCAAGAAAGTCTAGATAACGGAGCCCTGTAAGAGTATGCGGTAAGATAACAGGCCCAAGGAACTGATTGTCATACCACATCACACATTTACAGAGAAACGTTCTTGAAAATGTTTCTCCACAAAGGCATGTGTGTTTTCGTCGGACCACCGATGTGAGTTACGAGTGCTATTGATACCATCACGACTGAAAGTGGCTTCATTAGTAAACAGTATTAATGGGATTATTCGGCCATTTGCAATTAGCCAACGACAAAATTCTAATCGTCTACCTTCATCTCCTTCTCGAAGGTGTTGAATCCGCTGTAAATGATAAGGATGAAAGCCGTGCACATTTAATGTCCGCCAAACTCTTGTATGTGGAACATCGATACGTGTAGAAATTCCTCGTGTGCTTGTTGAAGGACTACGTTCTACCGACTGAATAATGTCTTCTACTTCATTCACATTCTGTTCATTTACACGTTCAGATGAAATATGACTGCTGGGCACTGCACCAGTCTCACGCAGTTTACTGAAAACACGACTAAACAGTCTTGAATCGGATACTCTGTGATTAGGAAATCGTCTACCGTATTCTCTGCAAGCAGCAACAGCGTTACCATTACAAAACCCGTACACAAATACTATATCGGCGTACTCAGCATTTGTAAATTCGTGCGGCACAACTAGAACTTCAAAACAAAACTGACAATCGATACCCATAGCAACTAGGAGAATACCAACACGCGAAATGAAAACTTTTCTCTGTAAACAGCCGTATCTCAGTAACCAATAAAAATTGGACACATGTTATATGGAATTTGTTATTCGAATTAATCTATGCTATCACCCACTAAAATATTTACCTCCTGAAACAGCCTGTATAATACTACTAGATCCACAAAGCCGTTTTGGATATATCATATACAAAATTTGCAAAAGATCAATTCTTTGACTTGTTGATCATGTCATATTTTTATAAAATATTCGTGTTTACCATTACATTCATGTCTTTCCGTAATAAGTGTAAATATATCACCACCAATTCTAACCAAAATTGCCAGCGCTTTTTTGGGAAATTTATATCTTTAACTACAAATGTTCATCGTGATAGTATATCTGCAATCGGCGGACTGATAAAACATGAACTGAAACCCCATCCAATTTTAGCCAACGCGGTGATTTATGGCACCATGTTTGTTGGCGCTGAATGTCTAAATCAAACTTTGACTAAGAAGATCTTTGTCGAACTCCCGGATCCCACGATACTACAAATTTAGGCAGATGTACGATTTTTGGTCAAGAACCTGTGATGACAATTCGGTATAAGTGGTTAGTTAAAGCATTTTCCGGCACCGCCCTGAAGAATATAGTTATAAAATTATTCTCGGATCAAATGTATTTTACTCCGCGCCTATATGTTTCTTTCTTCGTTGGTATGGGTATCATGGAAAGGAAGGAAGACATCTTTAGATAGTTGAGATTGAAATTTAAGAAAACGTTTTTAACAAGTGTCTGCTTTTGATTTCCAGTACAATCTGCAAATTTTTATTTCATACCGTCTGTGTACCTACATAGCAATATATGGGGTGCGCCGCTTTCTTCTAAGCAACAATTTTATGTTATATAAAGAGTCACAAGACATAAGAATATGGGGTTAGCTGCAACCTCGTAGGGAAAAGTTAACCATACATACAAAATTATGCGAATAATAATTTAAAAGGGTAATATTTCATAAACTTTATCTACATATTTACCAAAATGGAACCAGCTCTTGAGGATTGCTGACCACATGAATAAGCATTACAATATGCATTCGAAATTACTGCATCCTTTCTGAATTTCGCAAAGTTATTCGCAGTGTGAGTAATGTGCAAATCTGTTTCTACATCAGTAATTCAAAGTAGACGCACAAGAATTGAACAAAATTACTACACACCTAAAAAAGCACTTGAATGCTTGGTATGTGCCAAGCATTCAAGTGCTTTTTTTCAAGTACATATATATGTACTTCGCTAATAGAACTAATGCGACTAATGTAAATGTAGATAGTAAATGGGATGTTAGACATCGATTAAAGTCGGGGTAGTTAATACTGAGAATGAATAGCACCTTCATTTGGTGAGCATTCACGATGCCTTACCTGCCCTTATTTATTTTATGTATTGCCAATAATATCGTTCAGCAAGTCCCTTCTTTAATCAATATATTTTACTTATAATTAGGCCTGGCACAGAGCGCTTCGCGCCAGATTAGAAATAAGGTTGGGCGACCCACGACGCGACGTATATACACAGACGAGTCAGCATAAGCTATCTCAGCGAATGAGATTATTGATTTATTGCAACAGTTTCTCTTCAACCTTTCGCAGCATTACACATAATTGTAAAGATATATACGTATGTAAGTATGTCTAACGTACGCAAGGAAAATAAACGACCATTGGCTAATAAAGTCACTAAATTTATCGATGAATTTCCGGATTTTAATTATAATGGAGCTAAAGTATTGTGTAAAATTCACACAGCGAACATCCTTCACCGAGACAAACCTGATGGAAACAAATCTGGTGGTACAATTTTTTACCAATCTTATCCACACTGTTAAGAAATTACGTTTATTTATTATATATAATATAATATAATAATATTATTGAAGTCAAACTTTTTATGCAGCGTATTAAAATTAACATAACCTTAATTTTAAAAAGCATTCAATATAAATACATATGGTTAGAAGAAACTACTTTGTTACTTAATATATTTTGGCTTCCGTCAGTGAATCATGAAAATTTATAATTTTCCTTGGAATTTCCGACATAAATAAATACTTGAAAAAATTTCATGCCAGTAACGAATTAAACCTGACACCTCCCGCTTGCGGCACGGTTGTGCTAACCACTACACCACGGGGAACTTGATGTCAGGAACGTTCACTTTTTAATAATACCTGGTTACTATTTTTAACTGCAAATATATCATAATATTTTGACAGACAATTTTTAATTCTTACATGCCAAGTGCACTAATTAATATATTTTGGCTTTCATCGGTGCATTATGAAAATCTGTATCTGTGGGTGAATTATAAAAATCTATAATTTTCTTGGAATCTACCGGGACTAGATTTTTTAGGTATTTAATTACACCGGAAATTCCAACTAAATAATAACTAGGTATTAAAAAGTGAACGTTCCTGGCAACAAGGTCCTCGTGGTGTAGTGGTTAGCACGCCCGTCAGGCAAGCGGGAGGTGACAGGTTCGACTCCTTACCGAGGCCAGGTTTTTTCAAGTATTTAATTATAATTTTCTTTGTTTACTTCTTACGGCCATTGTATTACATACATAATAAATTTACCAAACATTTTTAATGTGTCAGTTTTTATTTTTTACCTTAGGGCATTGATTTCTAAATTGCACTTCTATCGGATGTGAGTCACACATACACTCCTTATTTATAATACGCGGCCCATGCGACTTATCTGATTCTGTCGGGAAGACCGAGTTTGCCAGGCCTACTTATAACATATGAATAGTTTGCACACATGTGGTAATAATAGACAGGCACGTCCAATACTTGATGAAAGTGGTAACAATAACGGAGCGACAGCATTAATCGCGACCATATTAAGGTACGTCCACTCAACTTCGTTTTCGCTGATTTTAATACTAAATGTGATTTAAATTAATGAAAAGCAAATGTAATAAGCTAAAATATGTAAATTAAGTAAATGTTTATATTGCTTCAGACACACTTCGGATCGCTTCCGTTACTCACGTGATCTTCCGCTTCTGCGTTTACGCAATATGAACGACACTTTCGAAAAGAGACTTTTTCGTCAATCTCCTGAGACGCTGTTTCATACGTATACGCGTGTGTGCGAGAATAGCGTAGGTACGCATGCACGACGTCTAATCACGGGTACACGAAAGAGGCTGTCTATTTCAGCCCAGACAATCGTAGCAAAGTTGCGTACGACGGAGGCCGTTATTGTCAGAGAGCGAATTGATCCGATAGAACTGTAATTACATTTGCCACGAGAATGTACGCGCTATGCAGATCACATTTTAATGCAATTCCATCCATTATCCTGGCAGCGCCATTAACACCCGCCCTGATGCAATTTGGATTGTATGGAGGAGAGAGCAGCGGTGTAGTAGATTCGAAAAGCTATCTGCTTTATTTGGCTAACAAAGGCGCAATCCAACGGCGGCGGCGCGTTGATGACATTACCGCCGCTAGGAACGCTAATGCGGTTGGCCTGTCTAGTTATCCCCGGCCGCTTGATTTGTTACCGGCCTCGGGTTTTAATCTTTTTGTATACGTGTATGTGTGAGTCTGTATGCGAGTGTATGTATGTGTGTGCTATGAAACGGCTTTACGTCGCTTGCTTATATTCCACCGCTGCCCAGATAGAAGTTTGCCTCGGTCGACCATTTCTTCAGATCATCCCGCGCGTCTCCTCTGTACAGACAAAGAACCGTGGATCAGACCGAGCGCAAAGATAAGACAGACGAATTCTCGCCTTTTCCTTTGGATGAAGAAAACCAATGTATATGTGTACAGGCCTGTCTGACTGATGACATCGGTCGGTTCTGCCGTCCGTATTGGATTTCTCGGTGCCGATGAGGAACGACAAGAATGTCGTTCTCTGGCTTTCTCACAGGCACTCCATATACCGTGATGCCGCGCTTGCTATTAATTATATACACCGACGACAACTAGAGAACAATAGGTACGAATAGGGCCAGAACAAGGAATATCAGTACAGTGGTTGGTTGTATGCCTACTAAAGCTCTATACCAAATTAAAAATCTTCATTGTCATTTTCCAAACACAACTACGTGTTCTATACATAGGTCTATTCCGAAGAAAAGATCCTATGTGCCTCACTGTTCATCACTAACAAACCTGCCTAATACACACATCACATTCAAAGATGCTAAAAAATTCATTCGAATATAACACTTTAAATATCAGCAAATGTAGGTAGTTACGATATTGAACTATGAAATTACATAGTAGTGATAGCGTCAATACATATGCCATGTGGAAATCGACGACTCAATCGGGAACGTATGGGCATTTGTTTTATAGTTAATCCTTCGCGCCCGATAGAACAAACAAGAACAACGTTAGCACTTATAAACTATGGCTCCCAGCTTTAATTCAAACCAAAACTAACTCTAATATTCATTCGAAAGAAATATATACATACAAGAATTAACATTGTTTTTCAAAAATTAATAAAAGCTTCAATCTACTTAATCATTAGTTCCAATCATCCTTCTTTCTGATGACTCTCTCACGTTTAGATAAAAAAAATACAGTGCAGCATTCAATTAAAACATTCGTGTCGCTTCCAACCGGCCGGTATGTGAGGATATATGTATGCAATAAATAAATAAGTGTAAAAATAAACTATAAATAACATACAGAGTATAGGAGAAGTCACTTAGTTTACCACACACAATAACACATTAAAAGTTCAGCATGTAGGGTAAGTCCGGGGTAGTTTGACCACTTTCTTGTTAAACTTTGAAACTTAAGTTTTAGAAATGTAACAATAGCGTCAGTACTCAATTTGCATTTAAGTATTTATAGCTACAGGATATAAAAGTGAACGCAAATATTATGTAAACATATATATACAGGGTGAGGCACGGGAACCAAGTGATTTTGGAAGGGGTATTACTCTTTCGTTATAGAAAGGAGGGGCGTGCGCTAGGTGGCATTGCATTCCTTGGCTCATAGCATTTCACTGTCTGTCATGGAACCGTGGACGTTAGAACATCGGATGTTTGCGTACGATTGTTTGTGAACACATTTTTCATCCTTGGTTTACAAAGACGGAATATTGATCGTCAGCATTTGTGGTTTCAGCAAGATAGGGCCGCGGTACACATCACTAGAGCAATAATGGCTGTTCTTCGACCCCTGTTTCCTAATCATCTCATTTCGAGATTTGGTGACGTGTTGTTGCCCCCTCGGAGCCTTGACTTGTCCACATGTGACTTTTTTCTATGGAGATACCTGACAGCACAATGACAAGCCCCGTACATTGATTGACTTGAAAGAGGCGATCCGTTAACAAATCACCGGAAAGCAATAGAGACCTGCTGGAAGAGTGGAGACCAATTTTCTTCAACGCCTTCAGCAATGTGTCAATAATAATGGTCATCACATGCCAGATTTAATTTTTCGAATGTGAATAATAATGAAATGCTATGCACTTACAAAGATTTTTTTACTAATAAATTTCTTCTACAGTAAAATCTAAAAATTTTATAATTAATCCAAAACCGCTTGGTTCCCGTGCCTCACCCTGTATAATAAAAGATAAAAACATATCTAACCTTCTTGATATGATAGCTTCCATGGCATTGTTCATAGTTTTTACAGTCCAAGTGCATCTCTTAACTGTATCTTTTCCGCTATAAAAGGTAGGCATGTTGTTTTAGTCTGAAACAGTTTCAAACAATGTAAGAAAATAGGTGTACTAAACATCTCTTCAGGCAATAATTTTAGTTATTTATGGTGTTACGTTCCACTAACTGCTGAAAAGAAACTCTTATAGTTTAAGAAATTCAGTTGAAAATAAGCGATACTTTCAAGTTACAAAAATGTGAGATTCTTATTGCAACAATGCAAATTAATCAATTAGTAGTTAGGTTGTTAATGTTGCCACATATACCTAAAACCAAGAATTATGACTAGAGCAACGCAAACTGCGCTGAAAGCCAGTGGCTGACGCATAAAAGATTACACAAAATAAACACAGCCGGGACAATTCGGTATAAGCGTCAGTATAACTGCGACTCGAAAGCCGATCTGTTGTGTATGCATCTACGCTGTCGTATACTATATCGTAGTTCTACGTTTGTTTTGAAAATGTTTCCTACGTCGCGAAAACGACCAAAGTTGGACACAATAAGAGAATTTATTGCAGAAATGCCTGATTTAAAGTGTGATGGCGCTAAAATTCAATGTGTAGTGTGTAAAATAGATTTAATGTCTTGGTCGAAAAGTGATTGTCTACGGCACGTAACTAGTGCAGGGCATGTTTCAAAAAAAAATTCCACACGAGATTATGACAAATTTAAATTTAATTTATGTGTTTATTGCATGTAATTTACCATTTCATTTACTAAGGAAGAAAGCATACGTCTCGTTTTGGAATGAATATTCGGACTTTAAGTTACCAAGTGAGAGAACATTACAGAGTTGCAAGATAAAAAACTGTGGTTATGTGTGGACGAAACAACAGATCGTAAAAAACATTCTGTGGTTAATGTAATGGTACGCACAATGGAACCACATCGACCATCACCCTCAATTTTACTAGCTTCCAGACAAATACAACAATGCACTGCCGAAGTAATTTCAATGTTAGTGTTAAATACATGGGAAAAGTTTCAACTTTCAACAAATCAACTGTTGATGTTTATGAGTGATGGTGCCGCAAACATGCTTGCTGTAGGTCGATCTCTTAAAAAACATTGTGCTAACTTGTTGCATATTACATGTAAAATTCATACTCTCAGTCTCGTAGCAGATAGTATCAGAAAATGTTATCCCGAGGTAGACGCTCTAATAGCACATACAAAAGCTGTGTTTGTAAAATCCCCAAAACGTATTCGGGAATTTCATAGACTATGCTCCGTTATTCCTGAACCACCACAACCTATTATTACTCGTTGGGGAACATGGTTAGAGGCTGCATTTTATTATCTTAAATATTTTGAGAATATAAAGAACGTGATTTTAGAATTCGACCCAAAGGAAGCTGCGGCTGTCAAGGTAAGCCGCTTGAAATTTTAGGATAGTCAAGTTAAAACAAATTTGGAAATTATTCAGAACAATTACGTGGGACTAGCGGATGCGATAGAAAAACTACAAAATTCTTCGGTGTCGTTAGTGGAATCTTTGCAAATAGTGCGACATGTTCACGCACAGCTATGCGCGATAGAAGACGCAAGAAATGTTTGTGTTTTAGAAAGGTTTGAAAGTGTTTTAGATAAAGACTCTGATTTTGGCACATTAAGACAAATTTCTGAAGGTGCATCAACAGAACCGTTAAGTTATTTGAAAGATTATTTTACTTACGCAAATATAACGTCAGTAGATGTAGAACGTTCGTTTTCGGCATACAAAAGCACTTTTTCTTCACGCCGCACTCACTCTGCCGAAACAACTTTGGAAACATATCTAATGTTACAAATATTAAATAGACATTGTCCACTTTGTGATTTCACGGAGGACTCTTAAAACGGTAAGTGTTTGAGCACGTATCACACTTAATTTATTTTGTGTAAACTTTTATGCGTCCGCCACTGGCTTTCAGCGCACTGGCGTTGCTCTAATTATGACTGACGAGTGCAGCATTAATTATGTCAAACGCTCTTGATAGAAGAAAAGAAAAAATTGCACGCTAACTCTAAATCGCTCTGTTGTTGTACGAAATCAAAGTTAGCTGTTCCCAGTTTCCATTCTTAAGCACCAGTAAAACACCTAATAATTTTAGCGCATTCGGAAATTCGCCTGTTTCAATTGATAAGTTGATTAAATATCCTAATGGCTCTCTAATAGCCGACATACGAAGGTTATAACTTTTGCATTTACGTGAACAAAATCGCAAGAGCGTTTATTTTTTATATTCATAATAATATGATGTTTCGTCATACAGATGCGCCATATTTATGATAAGATGTTATATTAGATATACACCAGCTTATTATAACTGTTGCTTAATCTGTATTTAATTCAAACGACGCATCTTTTACATCAACGATTTTATCTCCTGAATAAATTATCGCTTCAATCATATGACTAAGGAATAGAATCAATTACTCTTGAATGTTAGATATTGAGCGATTCGATTTAATCAGTATTTACACTAATCAAAAAATCATAAAGGTAATAGTAGTAAAACAGAAATCGATGTTGGACTCTTCTGGAGATTACTTCCTTAAAAAAGTTTAATTTCAGATTCTAACAGTGCAGCGGTTAGAAAATTAATGAAATTATTGTTGACATGGTGATAACTAGTCTGGGCAAACAGCGGTAACAGTCAGTGTAGTAGATATGTGGTGCGCAGTCGGCGATTATTTATTTCACGCGTTCACAGCGTCAGTACTAAATCGATGCTGTATGCGAGTAGTTCTGTGTATATGTAGGCTGTCGTAACTTATTTCGTAATTGTACGCTTATGTTTGCTTTAAAAATGTCGCAGTTAGGTACGTCGCGAAAACGACCCATGGCAGACACAGTTAAAAACTTTATATTTTTGATGGCGCTAAAATTCAGTGTCTAGTTTGTAAAATCCCTTTAATGTGTTGGTCCAGAAGACATTGTCAACGTCACATCGAAAGCAAACACCATTCTTCTGCAAAAAGTGGCATACGAGACCAAAAAAAATGTACATTTGATTTATGTGTTACTCTTATTTTATGTAATCTATCGTTTCGTTTACTGGACAAAGAAGCATTTGTCTCCTTCTGGAATAAATATGCGGACTGTAAATTACCTAGTCGGACATCGATACGAAATGTAGTGCCATTTGCTCGTGAACATATAGAAAAAAGAATGAAAACGGAATTGAAAGATAAAAAACTGTGGTTTTGTGTGAACGAAACAACAGATCGTCAAAAACACATCGACCGTCATCCTCCTTCTTACTTGCTTCCAAAAGAGTTATAAATTGTACTGCCGATGAGATTTTAAAGGTGGTGTTGAACTCATTGAACAAATTTGAAGTTTCAACTAAGCAAATTTTAATGTTTATGAGTGATGGTGCCGCAAATATTCGCTCTTTGGGCCGCTTTCTTAAAGAACACAGTGGTAACTTCTTACATGTAACGTGTAAAATCCATACTCTAAATCTTGCGGCACAAACGATTCCTACATGTTTTCCACTAGTAAATGCATTGACTACTAGTACAAAGGCAGTGTTTCTAAAGTCCCCGAAACGTACCCGACTATTTCACAAACTGTGTCCTAATTTACCTAAACCACTACAGCCGATTGTTACACGTTGGGGAATATGGTTGCAGGCTGCGTTTTACTACAACAAATATTTTGATCAAGTAAAGAAGGTAGTTTTAAAATTCAATCCGGCAGAAGCTGCAGTAATCAAGAAAAGTCAGGAAATATTACAAGATGGTTAGGTTAAAAGAGATTTACAATCTATTCACAACAATTACTTCGGACTGGCGGAGGGAATAGAAAAATTACAAAATGTTTCGATGTCGCTAGTGGATTCTGTTCAAATTGTGAATGATGTTCACGCACAGTTATGCGCTGTAGAAGGCGAAACAAATTGGTGTGTGATACGAAAATTTGAAAGTGTTTTAGAGAAAGACTCCGATTTTCACATATTAAGACAAATTTGTGAAGGTGCGTGTGAAGATGCATTAAGTTGTTTCAAAGATAATTTTAAATATGCAAATATAACATCGCTAGATGTCGAACGGCCGTTTTCAGCATTAAAAAACATTTATTCCGCACGTCGTACTCACTTGACTGAAACATATCTAATGATTCAAATATTTAACAGATGTTACCCAATTTGAGATTTCACGGAAGACTTTTAAAACTGTAAGTGTTTCAGCACGTTTTATAATTTATTTCTTACCTTCTATTTTATGTGTAAACTTATATGCGCTCGCCACGCCTCTGGCTGTTACCACATATTTGCCCAGGTTAGTGATAACTATATACTCAGATTAACCAGATAAAGCTGCAAACGTCCGAAGTATTTTGCAGGAAAGGTTTTCACAATTGTTCGAAAAGTTTACTGAAATCTGAATTTAAAATATAAAAATCAAATATCAAATTTAATAGTTTTCGAATAAAAATAATTTAATAAGTTATACGGTAAGTCAATTTGCTTAAAGATGGATTTAGGTTGTTTATGTGGAGTACAGATATATGTACAAACATATATATTGTTGTTTAATAGTTGTGAGTAGGTATATTTTCAGAGGAAACAAATTGTCTGAGTAAATGGAGTTGTTAACCTATTGATATGACGATCGAAGTTGAAACTGTGAGCACATGTGTCGCCAGTATAAACAAAAGAGTAATTGCAAATTGAATCCGTTACAGCATCGTAAAAATGAACGCAACTCGTAGAGGCCCGCGCCGAAACCGTCGACGCGCATTGGGGCGCCATAAATTCCGGGTTTAATATCTTTCAGCACATAAATGAGCAAGTGCGAGGTCGCAAGCTGACGCTCGACCCGTACGATGATGATGGAGTCTGACCCTGCGACATCTGCTGTTTAGTAATTACCCGAGCTGTAGTGGTAGTAGTAGTAGTAGAGTAGGTACGCTGCTCGATGAGGAGGAGGTGTAACCGTAGCGTTGGCGTTGGTCGGATACAAAGGGCGACTGCTGCTATAATTTTCTTCTTTCGGTTTTCCGAGCGTTTTCTCTCTTCGTCTTTCATCTATTCCTTCATACCGAGGAACACGTATCCAACAAATCATTGTCCGGCTTAAAGGGAGTAGGCGATTGCTGCAAAAAGCTGCGCTTTCTTTATTTTGCCGGACCGACTTTTATTTAGAGCAGGTCTGCGCCGTGCATAGAAATCGTCCTCAAATAGTCAATAATACGCCGTTAGTGGGGCTCGCGACCAATTCCTTTGGATTGCAGGAAATTGTTGTCGGTGGACGCAACCATGCGTGGAATCACAAAGCGTATACGTGAGCGCAAGACAAACTTGGCAATTAGTTCGCATCCCCGGCGATGCCGAACATATTGATTGTGTCCGCAAGTGGTGCTCTATACGTCGTACGAAAGCAAGCCAGCATCCAGCTAGAGGTACGGCTCGGCGTAACGTGGCGGACTTCGACGAAGCAACGAACCCTCGCCTCCATGCCACGCTGCGTATTGTTTTCGTCAACCCTTTCGAAATGGTGTCTGGTTTCGCTGGATTCACCACCGCCAACACTCTCTCCATTCTTCGTTCCCCATTCTATTATTACTGGGGTAATCCCAGCTAATGATCGAAGCGGTAATTTCCACCGTAAACAGTTGTTTCAGCGAAGGTCAGTTTCTCACCCCTTCCCTTCTGCCGATTACAAATAAACGAATGTTATTTCCATTTCTGCTTGCAATTATCGCTTCCGGATTAGGGAGGCTTCAGTGGAGAAGCGAATTGACGAGGACACGAATGAAGCGTACACATACACTCGCACCCTTTCTTCGCCAAAATGATGGATTAGACAGCTTTCGTAAGTTCTCTCTCGCACATTTCCTCTTTCTCTATTTACTCCTTTACTACAAACTTTATTATGCGTACATGTAGTGTAGATGTGTGCGAATGCTCACGACACGGATGTAAAGTGTGTTCGTGTTATAACTTGGTCGCACTGGAGTTATGAATGTCCCCAATTACATCTTAAAAGCTGTGCCCCATTAATTTTCACAGCTGCCGCCTCTTAATTGGGGCTAGCTTTATATCGAAACTCGGCGCTCTACACAATTTCACGAACAAATAATTATCGTTAGAATTAATTCTTGAGTATATTTTCCAATATATTTCTTTTTCGGTTATACCAAGATCTAAATTTAGTTGTTATTAGTAAATTTATTTAACTTAAAGTAAATATCAAATATAACTGGGTATTAACCATAAAAGTTGCCGACTGAAATTTTTTTTTTTATTAACCTTCGGACTGCCACTTTTTCATAAATTTATTCGATAGTAACAAATTTTCCTCTGAAGAAGATTTCTAGCAACAAAATAATACATACCCATCTATACATTTCTGTATTTTGAATATGCTTAGATATGTTCGAGTCTAATTAGTTGCTTTTTAATGGGTAAGTTTCGAAGTAATTATCGCACAAATTATTCAAAATTATGCGATCAGTTCACACTGTATTTATACCACATGCAATTTTAACATCCAGAATTGAATTTTTCTATGTAATAAGTAGCTATTAAATCATGAATTAATTCTAGTTCAAAATTTATTCCCAATGGCAATATTTAAAATGAGCAGAATAAAAGAACTACACTTTTAAATTCGTGGATTCTGTTTTGATTTTCGTTTTGAAGTTAACTCTTAGTGAAGTTATAGTCAAGTTGACAAGTCGTGTGAACATGATGTTAATAAGATAGATAAGAACTGCTATGAGTGCTAAAATGACTAAAATGTCGCATGCAATTCCTCAATAAAATAGAACATACTGCAGTGCAAGGTCATAAATCATTCTCTATTTTTTAAAACTCTGGTTGTTCTGATCCTAAAACTAGAAAGACGACTTTTCAAAAGTTAAAAATTAAAAACCTCGCACTAAAAAAGATGTCGTTAAGTAAACAAAAATGTAAAAACCTATCAAATTTATGATTAATCTATTTTTTTAATGTTAGAGATTGTGGACGTCCCTATACCAGCGATTCTCAAACTGTGGTGCACGCGCGTAGTGACTGAAACTAAACATAAATAAAAGGTTACGTATGTACGATAATTAATAGCAAGATATGTAATTGCTATAGAGAGTATCTCTATACACTATTGTTCCGGTAAAATTGTAGCAAGCGAGACGCGTGATACGGAAAAATACACAAAGAACTTTGTACATAAATATAACCTTATCCGCATACCTTAGCAGCATATCGTTTTTGCTTTAAAATTACGGGATATTTCGGCGGCGTAACATGCTTAATATAGTTAGAAGAAAATTTACAAGACAATACTTGAATGGAAATAAACATAACTAAATGAAAACTTTATTACAATTATGTTGCCTTTCAACATTTGATATACCTTTTTATAATAGATACTACAATGAATAGAAGAACAAGAATAATATGTTAACTTAAAATTTATTGAAACAGTTCACTAAAAACCCTTACCACAACACTTAACTCGTACTGGACGCACGTTTCGATAGCCAAGGCATCATCATCAGCAGCAAGACTGAAGTAATAAGCTGTGTGAAAAACTAACCTTATATAGCAAATAAATTATGCAAAATTGCTGGAGCAGTAGTTTCTCGTTGAACAATCTATGAGATTCCGTAACACATCGAGAAGAATCCGTAATCTCCGAAAGAACGGTTTTTATTTCTGCAAAATGATTCGCACAAAATATGGCAGCATTCAACCATGTTCCCCATCTTGTAGTTACAGGTTGAGGAAGCACTAGTGTATCTGGCAGTCGGTCCTTGTAACAACAAAAACACTTTCTTCACATTACTAATTAATTCATTGACCAGACGAAATTAGTTCCGAATTTCTTCAGCAACCCTGTTGAGACCATGAGCAAGGTGTGTGACATGAAGTAGGTTGGGATAGAACATCTTCAAATTGTACGCAGTTCGAACCATATATGTGTCGCGTCTGACACTAGAAGTAATGCTTTC
The DNA here is from genome assembly GCA_029619315.2 of Dynastes maya. Lineage (NCBI taxonomy): Eukaryota > Metazoa > Arthropoda > Insecta > Coleoptera > Scarabaeidae > Dynastes > Dynastes maya. The sequence goes on from JAROYE020000010.1 coordinate 11,287,000, forward strand.
TCCAAAGGAACTGCTTCAGGCAAAAAAAAATACTTAATCCTTCTTGAATAAATCTTGAAATTGTTGCATTGTTTGTCCTTTCAAGCTGCTTTGAAGAAATTAAATATGATCTATTAGAAATATTTTCCTTCAAGATTCCAATCAGAAGGTGAGCTATGTAACGCCCAGCATTATCCGTTGTCTCATCGACTACTATATACTACTCCCCACTTCACCTTTTCTTAAGGTACTTTCATCGGGAATGTTATGTGTACAATATTTTTGAAGAAACGATTTAACTAAAGCGCGACATAACTCTTCATTAAATAGTTTCTGGTCGGTTTTCTTTGTTCCCAATTCAATGCATTGTAAAATTGACTGATTCTTTACTCTACAATTTTTCTGTTTGGCAGCATATGAAGATGTCTTGATATGTTGGTCTACTTGAATTTTTTTTCTACAGGGGATCTGAAGGAATAATATAAAATTTCAACACTAATCTTGGAAATGCCGTATCAATAAATTTTTCCACGTTAAAATTATATCCCCAAATGTGTTACGCACGTGTCAAAAATTCCTTAATACCGATACACAGGCTGGTCAAGTTGAATTTTCTCAAGAATATTTCAAGAAATTCAACATTCTTTAAAACTTTCAACGCCCCCGTGTCTTTTTTTAACCACCGTGTATATGGACTTTTCAGTTAACAAACAGTAAGCTCTGGTTAGAATTTGTAAAGCGGATTTGGGGACAGCTTGCATAAATTTTACTTGATACATTGTTATTTTGCTCAAGATTACTAGATCACTTAAGTCGCAAATTAAGCGTTACCTCCAAGTCACGAAATATTTGTATTTTTTTTTTTAATTTACATTACAATAAAAAAACTTAAAAAAGTACTTACACATTGTACAAAACACTTTTTCGTTATCCAAACGAAGTTCAGGGTGAGATTTGATCCAAGCCAATGTACCACTACTAACTTTCGGCATGATTGAACGAACGTTTTCACTGTACACTCGTATTTACGATTGTTTGGGTGACTCCTCGTTTGAAGGCACTGACTTACTTTTTTAAATGAAACCGCAATCTTACACTTAAACTGCATTTATTTTCACTATACAACCTGGCACAACTCTCTTAACCGTTTATGAGATGTCTTTGCTAAACGAAGCAGAACTGCCGCTTTTGAGATAAAAGCTTCTTGATAATACCTCGGTAGACAATAGCAAGTAAACTTTAATGGCCGTGGATTGGATACAAATCGGAAATTTTAAATTAGACAGAGTGACGCACAATTTACTAAAATTTCATACAATGACTGCACTTGAATAATATCTCAAATAAACAGCTTTAACGCGTACAATGCCGCACTATCGCTTTGAACGGTCGGGATAAACACAAAGTGGATATTGTCCTCTCCAATTTAAGGTAATTCTTGAGGCTTATGCGTACACTTGACTACTATTAAATAATAAAACCGGGAATTCGTACATTATTTAGACAAAAGGTTGTAAATTCGAGAGTTGCTGTTTACTGCCCACCCTCCAAATTTTTCTGCCCGGGTGTCGCACAACCGAAAAGATAAAGCCGGCGCTGAAGGGAAAGCCCAGAGAATTTTGTTTACATTTGATTATGTATTTAGTAACATAATTTGTATTTTCCTATTTACATATAACGCTTCCTTTATTATTTAAATATGTGAAACAAAAAGAACAGAAATTATGCATTAGTATACAAAATTCCGGTCTTTACTTATATGTGTTTGAATAATATTTAATTAGTAGTTAAAGGACAGTAACATTGTTGTAGTCCCTAACTATATACAGCACTCCTTCTCTTTAATCAAGTGTTATTTTTGCTGTTACTGTATATAACCTTTAGCAGTGACATTAATATTAGGATTTAGATTTCGCTACGATTAGTAGCTTTCTTATTAAGATGATTAATTTCGAATGAGTTAATCACGCAGAAAAATAACGTTGCTAGTTTTAATCTACCCTCTGCGAGACAATTTAAATTACGCTTATCTCAACTCGGATACTACCCGCACTGGCATGGCCGACACGTGCAGTTGTTCATCGGCGGATCGCGCGAGTGTCCGAAAGCCTGATTAGTCTGAATCCTAGCCCCGCATCACGTGCCACATAAACAAAATTACTCGGAATTTGGAGGATCAAGTCCCCTATCCGTATACCTAACATCTCCCGCAACTACTATTACACTTGCATTCGCGTCTGTATTATTCATACACGGAAAAAAGTGGAATCATAGAGAGAGAGAGGAGCATCAGAAAGAGTATATAGGAAGTGAATATGAATTATCGATTTTTGATCGGCTTTACATTTTTTGGGGGCATGATGCGTGTTTTTATGGTTATAGATGCACATGTAGTTAAAGTTAGATATATTTAAATTTAATGAAAAATAGAACCATCAAGAATTCGCATTAACACGACTACTGCCAATGACATTGCGCTAATAAATATCTGGATTCTGGATTTTGTTTGGATGCAATTACAGAGTCATTTGACTAAAAACTATCAACTGCGATTTGAATCTTGTCCCCAGTAAAATTTTTATCTAATTGAAGAGTTTTGTCAATACTTCCTCTAATGTTGAAAAGTAAAAATATCTACACCCTTCTTATATTTTTCAGTTGATTGTGCAGAATGTTTCGTTACTTTGTTATCTATAACAAAGTAACGAAACATTCTGCACACTATACATATTCTTATTGAACAAGCATTTGTCAAATCTCCATATTAGTTCATTGTATTCTTCATAAGCCAGTCTGTAGCAATCAAGAACAAGAACGGGCAGACTAAACATCCTTACCTTACTCCTTTGTTTACGTTGATTTCCTCTGTTTTTTTGTCCGTTACACTCCATGGTTCTGATATAATGTTTTAATCATACTGATCAATTTTTTAAGAATTTTGTATTATTATAAGTTTGTTGGTTGATAGAGTCGAACGTTTTTTAAAGCCGATGAACACAAGGTGAATTTCTTTTTGCCATTCATTACATTCTGTTAATATAATCCGCACTATATGATCTATGCAGGAGTGGTTAGGTTTGTTTCGTAATTTTTTATCTGTCGCCTCCTTTATCCGATCCTATATTATACGAGCCAGGATTTTGTTAATGTTCCTCAGAATTGTTATTGTTTTTCAATTTTCACAGTGTAATCTATTTTTTTTCTTTCGAATTTGTTCACATATTTTCCATAATTCCGCGAATACACAAAACTGTAAAACATATTTCTATAGCCTGTTTCACGTTCAGATCGAAGTATTGCTCTTATGTAAATACCACTAATCATAAACGATACGCATTTATTGCCTAAAAACCATAGTAGGCTTCCTATACAGTAAGTGAAAATATACTATTCGAAAGTGGCAAAAGCACACTTAGCTAATGTTTTTTGCGCATCTAGCTACTTATTTTTTATTAGTCGTGCCTACCTCTAATTGTCACTTTGAAGTTTCGGTGGAGGAAACTATGGATAATATTGCAGAACACGCTCTTGATTGAAACAAAAACGGCTATGATTTTATTGTATCTGTGAATACCACTTTTAGACGCAAGTTCAATTATACATTACACAAGACGTACATGAAAAAATGACTAGTAACAATAACCAAAAATTAATGCTAATATAGCAAAGAAAATATCACTAATACACGGACATGTTTCTGCCTACCCGGCGTCATCAGCGTGGTTCTGAGCACAATTTTCTGCTGCATACAATTGCATTTGCCTCTCAGTTTATGTTGCTAATCTCCAAACCAGCACTGAACCAGCACTTCGGCGACACCTGTCGCCAAGGGACACAGTCACGCCGTCCCAGAAGGTAGTAAGACAAACTGGAGTATAGATGTCCACCACCTATCGGGCAGCTCCTGGGCTGCTAAACGCCAGGTGGCATTGCGCCTAAGCGCAGCGTCATCTATACGTGCAAACGATCCTTCAGGCTTACCATGATGTATAAAAAAACACATGAAAAAATGCCTAGTAACAATAACCAAAAATTAATGCTAACGTAGCTCATGGTATTGGTGGAATCAATCCCGGCAAAGACAATGCAGTAGAGAAAATAGCACTAACACGGGGACATGTTTCTGCATACCCGGCGTCATCAGCGTGGTTCTGAGCACAATTTTGCCGTGTGTTAGTGGTATTTTCTCTACTACATTGTTTTTGCCGGGAATGATTTCACCAATACCATGACCTATATTAGCATTAATTTTTGGTTACACAATACGTACCAATATTTCGAAGTTTTTTTCTGAAAATGTCGTTAGATACAACCTTTTTTGGCTCGTATAAAAAATTAATAAATTACGGCCACTTTCTCCTTTTAATTTCCGAACTGTTCACGTAATGAGCTATGGAAACAATTGATAGATGCAAATGACAGTTAATGACAGGTGGAAATAACCTTTATGAGTTAATTTGAAATCTTGTGATTTTCACACAATGAAAGCTTATTATTAAAATAAACTAGAACCCACCACAATTTTGATTATCCCGTTTATGAACACACAAATTATCTTTATGGTGTACAAAATGTTTCATTAAAAAAAATTAATTTTATCCACAAAGCGTTATACAATTGTTTTTCCGTTAATTAATTGCGTATGCTTTAGTATTATAAACACTAGCAATTTAACTTATATTGTAGCGTTAATAACAATGAAGTTAGCAATACTGCATAATTTGGAACACCGGACATGGGTGCAGCATTTTTCTGTAATTACTTTTATAGCATTTCACGCTATTTTGCTTAATATGATAATCTTTATAGAAACTAGTATATGCATGTCACAAAATAATTTCCTGTATTCTATAGATACATACAGTTCATATCAATATACATGCAGGCAAACATATTTGTATCCGTATGTATTCGTGCGTATATGCTATAACGAATATGAAACTCGATCGTTTCCACTGTCGTGGTGCATTAAGGATTGTTTCGTTCGAACGTGTTCCTGACAGACCCTTCCTCTTTGGTTCCAGGTTTATCAACGCGAGGCGGAGGATAGTACAACCTATGATCGACCAATCCAACAGAGCAGGTGAGTACGAGAAGAACCAGTGATCTACCTGCACCGGCCGTAAATCCTTGCAGAATTTGGTTTGTAAGATTGTGCGCGCAAAAAAGAAATTATCCGTAGGTCGAAGGTGGTTATATATTAGTCCCCGACGAATGGTATTCGACTTGGATAATTTTACTATTCTTTTTTTGCACGTTTGGGTTTTTGCGAATACCTAGCGTATAAGTTTAAGTATGAAATATGGATTTTCCCTTAAGGAGATAAATTTAGATCGACGATTATAATTTATGGAAATTACGATTACATTATGCATCGGCCGCGCATGCGTTTAAATTCTATTTTTTTTTTCATTTTCAATGAAAAATTTAGTTGCAATATTTATACCTTAGTCGACAATTTTTACAAGACTTTGTAACCTCTTTGATTGTACAACAAACTTAAAATACAAAGAATTCTTTTTAAATGTATGAATTTGTTTGCACATAAAATCGTTAAGTATATGATTCTCAAACAAAAAAAAGTAAAATAACTTGCTTAATTAGCTAACCTTTGCTTTTAGTGCAAAACACCATTGGATACCATAAAAAAATTGAGTTATAATACCTGATGTAATCATTTTTGTGTTGTCACGAAGTAGTGCCGAGAACTGGTGTTGCCAGATCTATCTTAAGCCATGGTACCATAGTTTGCCAAAGTTTAAAAGAAGGGCCAACGTGCCAATATTTAGTAGTGTTACGTTCGACAGAAGACAATAACTCAAAATTTAAACATTGACGAGATTTTTAGATTCTATTACGTCTGTATATTATAGACGTTACATTCATAACCTAATACAATACTTTATTAGATAATTATCAATGCCTTTTATTTGTTACAGTGGTTGATAACACTGCTGAAACGAAATTGCGCCTTTGGTCTCTGGTTATGGTTGTTTTAAAATTATTCTTACAATCTAGAACATAAATGTTTAGGTAAATTTGTTAAAAGGGTGTATGCAGTAAAATCTGTCATCCTTCATTTAGATCGTGCTGTAAATACTAGGAGGTAGTTACCAGTCAGTAGAAAAAGCACAATTTTGCGGCTTATCCAGTTTATCTTCAGCGCTCTTTAAATTTGTGTTTTTTTCTTGGGGCGTTAGAGTTTATATACGAGGAAAGGAAATACGATGATATTTATTAACAATTTTTGCAGTGTTAGGCAATTATTTATATCTCTCTTCGTAATTTTCGAAATTAGTCGTCGGTTGAACTTCAATATTTCTACATATATACGTATGTCCAAAATCCAATGTTTTTATCGAAATTAGCTCTGTACTTAACACTGAAATAGTTATGCATTTGGTGACCTTGTTTATTTTCTAATTTCTTAAATTTAGTGAAAATTATTTTCTTCTATTTATCTATCTATTTATCTTTTAACTTTTAGTTTTGGAATATAATGAATGGATGCACTGCATATTTCTAAGACCTTCCCCCCATTTTAAACAACAGACGCAGTGGAATGTTAAAGATAAAGAATGTAAATTATCGCCAGTGTACATAATCTTATTTACTTCTAATAAGGGAACGATTTTGACGTCTCCGGCCTATTATATTAATAACGATAATTACGTTCGAGAATTTGATGATCGTCCATGAAGATTACTTTCGCATGCTGCTTCAAATGTACATAGGTATTATACAATAAAAATTACAAAAATAAAGCGATCAAGTCTGCTAGTTGAGTAGTAATTAGTAAGCGAGATCAATTACACATAAAGGCTAGGCATTTTCTTTGTGATTTTCTTCACTAGGTCTCGTAACGAATATTACATATATATATGAATATTTTCTCTAACTAATTTCGCATAAAGTTTTTTGGTCACTATATATAGATTCAAAAGAAATGGTAAAATGCGATTTAATTGTTTATAAATTATTTTAGCATAAAATCACTAATAAAATAAAATCACGTATCAAGCAATAATTAAGTTTTACAATGTAGTACTGACCAGAAATACTAATAGTTTTAAATGCATTCATATATGTACAGAGTGTCTCAGATATGAAGATGGAACTTCTAATATGTAACAGCTGTAATAAATAATAACACTAAATCTAAAATCCAAGTGCAAAAAACCTCTACCTTCAACCGAATTGCAGACAAAATTAAAGCGTTTCACGCCAGGCTAGAAGTAAAGTTGCGCGGCCAACGACGCGGCGTACGTATACAGACGAATCGGCATAGCTGCCTTAGCGAATGAAATTATTGATTTATTGCAACAGTTTCTCCTCAACCTTTCGCAGCGTTACACACATATATATATATATATATATATATATATATATATATATATAGCGTGGATAAGATTGGTAAAAAATTTGCACCATCAGGTTTGTCTCGGTGAAGGATGTTCGCCGTGTGAACTTTACACAATACTTTAGCTCCATTATAATTCAAATCTGGAAATTCACTGATAAATTTAGTGACTTTATCAGCCAACGGTCGTTTAGTTTCCTTGCAGATTTGAATTATAATGGAGCTAAAGTATTGTGTAAAGTTCACACGGCGAACATCCTTCACCGAGACAAACCTGATGGTGCAAATTTTTTACCAATCTTATCCACGCTATTAAGAAGTTACGTTTATTTATTACATTATATTATTTATTGAAGTCAAACTTTTTATGTATTAAAATAACCTTAATTTTAAAAAGCAATCAATACAAATACATATATTCGTTATTTCTGAAAAACAAAAGTGCTTTTTACATACCTATAGTTACACGTACATTTACGGTATTAAGTAGAACAGATTTTTGAAGAAACTACTTAGTTACTTAATATATTTTGGCTCCGTCGGTGAATTATGAAAATTTGTAATTTGAAATTTTCGGCGTAACTAAATACTTGACAAAATTTCGTGCCAGTAACGAATGGAACCTGACACCTCCCGCTTGCCGGACGGGCATGCTAACCACTACACTACGGAGACCTTGATGCCAGAAACGTTCACTTTTTAATACCTGGTTATTATTTTTATCTGCAAATATATCATAATATTTTGACATACAATTTTTAATTCTTACATAAGTACACTAATTAATTAATATATTTTGGCTTCCATCGGTGCACTATGAAAATCTATACCTGTCGGTGAATTATGAAATGTAATTTCCTCGGAATTTACCGATTTTTTCAAGTATTAATTACGTCGGAAATTCCAAGAAAATTACAGATTTTCATAACTCACCGAAGGCAGTCAAAATATATTAATTAGTTAGTGTACTTGGCATGTAAGAATTAAAAAATGTCTATTGAAATATTATGATGTATGATGTATTTGCAGATGTAAATAATAACTAGGTATTAAAAAGTGAACATTCCTGGCATCAGCGTCCTCGTGATGTAGTGGTTAGCACGCCCGTCCGGCAAGCGGGAGGTGTCAAGTTCGATTTCTTACCGAGACGAGGTTTTTTCAAGTATTTAATTATAATGAACTTTGTTTACTTTTTACGGTTATTACATTTCATACATAACAAATTTACCAAACATTTTTAATGCGTCAGTTTTTATTTTTTACCTTAGGGCATTGATTTCTAAATTGCACTTCTGCCGGATGTGACACATACACTCCGTATTTATAATACGCGCCCCATGCAACCGATCCGATTCTGTCGAAGACCGATTATGCCAGGCCTAGTTATGTATGTAAATAACGGAGCAGTCTGGGTAGTACAGTCACCGCCGCTTCCAATGTTGTCTAGTTTAGTTTGTGTGTAGACATAGCTTAGAGGACGCACAAGTTTTATTCATTCAAATAGAAATTAATAATTGATAAGGTTATAGGTTTTGAAATAAGTAGTTGCTTAAATAAAACTTTGCGTCTAAGCTTAGAAATTATGTAGAAGAAAATTAGATATTCATAGAAATTTCCCACTTTTATTTACAAATCACAAAATAATATTATTTTAAATTGTCCTCCATTCAAATATGTTTTTATTTCTCAAGCATATGAATAAGTTGTTATTTTGGTTGCTGCATCCGCAATTTCTGTCGAAGAGAATATCGCAGTAGATCTGTGCGCAGGGCAGTGGTATTGCAAACGCTATAAGAAAAACGTAAGAAATGGCTTACACAATTGCCCAATTTTTTTTATATCGCGAATATCGGCGATGGATTAGGCGAGGAGGACGAGTGACATGATCACCACGAAGTCCCGATTTGAATCCTTTGGACTTTTTCTTGTCGGGGTACATGAAAGATTTGATCTATGAAAGAATAAAGATTGTAAATGAAGAAAGAATTGTTTAAGCAGCAGGCCATATCCAAGGAAATGCTGCCAAATTGCACCGCGCTGGTGAGAATGTACTCCGACGCATAAAGGTCTCCTCAGACTTGCGACAATGTTACGACAACTGCAACTGCGCGTGACTGCAGCAGATCGTTATAAAGGTATTACATTATGTGTTTTAGATGCCGTTTTTCACAGCGTAAGGGGACTGCGACTTCGCGTCAGCAGCAACTGCAGCTGCGCGTCGCGAATTTCTCAAGAATGTTTCTAGAGCGTAGAAGGGTATACGGGGTAAGAAGTGCAGCTAAATCATAATTCTCGAACATTTGTTTATTGTTTGTGTGTTTGCTTATTGTCGGAACAACGCTACTTAAATTTAACGTCAATTGAATGAATTGTTACTTATAAGATTACCTTTCTTTTACACTAATAGACCTGGGAAGTATTGTGTGTATTTTCAAATAGAGCTCAACTAAATTCAGTAATTCATTAAATTTATGTCTGCTCATACGGAAATATCCATCAAATTTGTGATCTTCTTCTAGTTTTGACATAAGGTTGACAAATTCGACCTCTATACTTCCCGATAAACAAATTTTATGACACCTTTCTATCTTCTGCGTTTTTTAATTTTTATCAATTAGTATTGCAAGAAGAACGTCTTCGTTGTTACTAGATGATGAACTGAACATGATTAGGTACCGATGAAACGTTTGAGAACGACTGCTACATAATTACCTATTTTTAAAATTTGTATGACGCGCAGTGTGAATATACAATCTGCTCTGCTGCAGTCGCGCGCAGCTGCAGTTGTGATGTCATCGCAGGTCTGAGGAGACCTTAATACCTTGCTTCGATGCTCAGGGAAGACAATTGGTTCTGTGATTACTTCACATTATTAATATTATTATTTTATTTTCTTTTATTATTATTATCATTATAAGAAGAATCAGTATTATTTTATTAGTATTGCTTGGATAATATTTTAGACCCAAACTAAAAATTATTCAGGATAAAATTAGATACTCTGAGAAACATCTCTCTTTTATTTACAAATAACAAAACTGTTGTATTTAAACCTTAGTTTGTATCATAATCATGGACATTTTTCTTTAATCCACTGACTAGGTTATTGATCTTAAACTAAAGTGGCAAACATCATTTGTTTGGAATCGACGAAAATACGAGGTGTGGGAATTAAATAACCGGACTGATGCTAGAAAACATTTTATTGATCACCAATTACATTACAACGTTTATCCGCTTCAATATACTCTCCTTGCCGATCCCTACAACGCTCCATACGAATTTTCCATTGTCAAAAGCAGTACTGGAAGTCCGTTTCTGTCAGCTTGTTGAGAGTTCGCTTTCACCGCTTCGACACTGTTAAATCTTATCCCTTAAGCTCCGATTTTACTTTAAGAAATAAGTCACAGGGGGTCAGATCGGGCGAGTACAGTGGGTGGTCCAACACGGTGATACCGGATTTCGCAAAGAACGCCTTCACAGACAAGGAGGAATGGGCTGGCGCATTGTCTTGTTGGAGCATCCAGGATTTGCTCTTCCACAAATTGGGTCTTCATCTTCTCACTCGTTCATGAAGGGTAGTTAGAACCTAATGTTTCACAAGAAACTTGAGGTTAACTCGTTGCTCGATTTGAACACTGCATTTTTCCGACGCGACGCTAGCGTAAGGATTTGAACGGACGATTGCTACAGCGAGACTGAGCGACGTACGACCGTGCCCATCGAGCTCAGTAGTAGCACCAGTCAGTATTAGAAAATTTTGTTCGAAAATTTACAGAAAAAAAATAATTCGACAGGAACATACTTTTTGCAGATTAGCCTTTCTTCCTTACTTGCTTATTTCTGGTATTACATTCCACCTTCGTATCTGACACATCCTAGATGTTTTACCAAAGAACATAATTGTATTTCTTAACATTTACATGCAACTTTAACTTGATTTTTCCCCAACAAGCAAAGTAATCTTAAAACAATATCGTCATATACCGTAAAAATCAGTCTGTTACCATACCTCCGCTTAATTTTTTTTGCTAGTGATTTTGTAAATAAAATGTTAATGTTTGAAGGTTTTATTATTAGTAGACATATGGATCAAATAAGATAAATTATCAATCTACCACTCTACGCTGTTTTTCAAAATTGCAAACAATGGATGAAAAATAAAACAATTTCGATAAAGAAATATTGTGCGATAAATACCGAAATTAATAAAAAAGGTAGCTTCTCTAAAAAATAAAGGAATTGTAATGAGAAATGTTAAAATTAATGAGCTAGGAGGCGAACCAGACGTTCTTCGGCTGAAGAGAGAGAGAACATCTGTTTTTTAACCGTACTTCAGCTGATAAGAGTCCAATAAATTCTGATATTAGCGGTAGTTTCATTACCTAATACAAGCCTTCGATTTCTTTATTCACCTGGGCAATTGATTCCATAAATACACTTTATCTCTTCTTTTTTTAATGAATTGTGATTTCCATTAAAGCTTAGCGGTGTTGTGTTACTTTTTCATTGATACCGTGCCGTTCCCAGGTAGTAATCGTCCGATATGAATTGTAAGTGGAAAATCATGTAGGTATATAAAGATATCTATGGCCTTCTCGCTCTTTGCTGTGAACTACATTGAAATGATCGTACGATGTATACTTCCATGTAGATCATAGAGAGGCTCTCACATTCTGCCACACAGAACACTTTCAGCGTGTATGGCATATAGTTTACGCGTGCGTCTAATGCATTATATAAAGTTAGTGGAAGGATGACGATGATGTTGTCGTCGGATGCTGTCGCTACAATTTCTAAAATCGTCCGACAAAAAAAAAACAAGTTATTTTATTGAATAGGGAGCATTAATCACCGCTGTCACGGGTAATGGTGGTTGCGATATCCCAAATGAGACCGTGGGGGCATTATGTAGTCGCATTGTCCGGCCGCCTTCGATCCTTACGCAGAGACCATGTGGCGAGAGGGTGAACATTACAGCGGAGGCGTGTATCGATTCTGTAAGTTCTGCAAGAGACAGCCAAAGAGAAATTGCCAAAGCCAATGACCTACGCGTGCCGATCCATCAAGTTGCGTTTCACAATCGGTATGCTCGGTCTCTGGTCTCTCTTTACTTCCTTAGCAGCTGAAAACGATATACGAAATTGCGTTAAGGGAGAGTAGAGTACTTTGGCTTCCATGCTATTGTCACATCTTTTGCGCCGGTGCAGGTTTTTTGTCGTACTTCTTAATTTCAAAGAACAGCACCTTTACCAAACTCACAGTGTTTACTCCTCATGCAGGTCCGAGCGGAGCGTACAGTCCGGATGGCACCATGGGTTACATGATGGACGGCCAGCAGATGATGCATCGACCTCCAGGTGATCCAGCATTTCACAATCAATATGCACACTACCCTGAATACTACGGCCACCATCTATGAGGTAAATATTTGTTTCGATAGTTATGTTTCTACAATTACAGCGTTATCATAAGAGAACTGGCTTGCAATAAAAAATGCTAGCAGTAAATAACCAATATTTATTATTGTAGTAACGAATACAATAAATCTAATTCAAACAGAATGTCTAAACAGCAAATATCTGCCATGGTATGTTTTCAATTAAAATATTCAGTCATAAAACTTGTACCCTAGACTTGAAATCTACGTTTAAAGTGTAATTGGTTATTTGAAAAATAGGATTAGAACACAACATGAATAGCATAACTACTTAAAAGCATACGGCTTAGGGGGATATTACACTATCAAAGATCTTTGTCAAAGATTTTTATAAAATATTTGATAGTATAGATTCTATACAGGTCAGATACAAGGTCAATGACATCTTTGATAAAAGATGTTACATTACACTGTAAGGGGGATATTACACTATCAAAGATTTTTGTCAGTATTGCGCAAATTACCATTAGTGCACTAGCTGCCGCTGCGCTGTACAAGCATATATTTGTTGCTCCATTTTACGAAAACTGTCATAAAATATTTTACGTAGTGTAATATCCCCTTGTATCTGACTTGTATAGAATCTATATTATCAAATATTTTATAAAAGCCTTTGACAAAGATCTTTGATAGTGTAATATCCGCCTAATATATTATGTAAAACTCATTTTATAGAATATTTTTGACAAAGATCTTTGATAGTGTAATATCCCCCTTACGCATAAAAATCACTGCTGTAATTGAGATTATTATCCAAATTAATGGGCCACTATTACTGTTTCCGTTATTAATCCTACAGAATCGGTTAAATTGACAAAGTATGCTATTGTAGCGGTATTGTTGCTGGTTAATATGTAGTTAATAGAAAAATAGTGGAATAACGCATTTTTCTAAGAGATCCAAAATTTGATATTCTTTTTAAATGAACCCCTTTTTGCAAAGTAGTTCAAGTTCTCATGAATAACGAGGAGATTACAAATATTATTATTATTTTAATGTGACAGGTAGTTGGTGATGGATATATGATCACTAGCGCCACTTTTTATAGACAGGAATCCTCAATTGGATATGGATATTACTTAAATGTGAAGTTTCATGGCAGTTATAATAAACTAATTTTTGGTGCAGTTTTGCGTAAAATTCTTACAACACAATATAAAAAAGGATCCTGAGGTTTATGACATCCCCTAAAGCATATACCCCATAGTAAACTAAGTGAAAACTAAGAAGAAAAGGAAGTTAAAGTAAAATATGTAGAAAACAGAAATCGGTTACACGTCCCCTTTTTGGTTATGTTCGAAATGCCAATTAGAAAGTCCGCCGAAAATCTGAAATTTGTAAAGAGCGAAGTTTTATATTTCATTATATGTCTGCAATTTTTACTTACTACAGTCTGACCAGAATAGTTTTATTGGCGAAAACGCAATGGCAGAGTAAGCTAGCTTGTCAAAGCTTCTATTCTGTATTAACTAGAAGTAATAAATGGGATTAATACTTACTTATGTACTAGAAAAATAGAAAACACATTCTTACATGTTATATAATTCACATTTTATTTTATTTATTCCTAGTAAAGAGGTAACTTACTTCTGATCACACATGTAAACAAAAATAAAAACACATTGCTTGTTTTATTTCACCCTTTTTGGCATGACTATGCAAGTACGTATGTAAAGTGATCATGATTCATGTATATGATCGCACTAAGTTTTTAATTATGGGTAGGTGTCAGAACAACACCAGCCTGCATCATTTCAATTTATGAATACAGATGACTGATAACAATAAAGACGGACTACGTATGTGAGGCAAAATGCAACTTGTCCATTAGATTGATTGCACGTCGATTTTCTCGCATAAGTTATAAATTTACAATGCACATTGAATTTAAAGCCAACTTTTAAGCACATAGTTTGATGTTTTTTATGGCGATTTGGAACTGAAATATTTCTCAAAATGTATAGAAATTACTAGCGAATCCAATGATATTTAGAACTTCATTTTTTGCAAATTTATCACAAGTTGCATCTAAACTTCTTAACTATTTATTTTATCATCTAGCTATATAGAAATCTAATATATTTATTTTTCTTTTCGGTTGTTTCAGGCCCCACTCGTACAACGATGACCATAGACATTGAACTAAGCAACTTTTAAATGTGATTATTCTCTGTACAAAGTGTAAATGTAGTGCCCCTGTGTTTTAGTTCGGGAAGAACTTGTACAAAAAGTATCAAGACGCATTTGTAGTGCGGATGTACATAAATAGTGTGCGAGAGCGTGGCCCCGGAGTGGCCGAACTCCTATGTACATGCTGACTGAAGTGATGTGGTCTCGTAGCGTAGCTCCTCGATGTTACCTCCAGGTAGTGCGTCCGCCCTAGTCGCTCGCAACCTACACGCGACACGGCCGGATGCATCCTCTCCATCTCCACCAGCCGAAGAAATAAGCAGAAGAATTTCTTATAAAAGAAGATAAACAAAAAGTACTTCGCGTACAAAAAAATATTTCAAGGTTGTGCTGTTGTAAAATAATAGTTGTTATATCTGTTGTGATTTTTTTGCTATGTTTCTCAAAAGACCCGATAATAAGGAAAAAAATCTATTACTTAATACTACTACCCTTGTCCCGATATACGATATACGTAAGTTAACCTAGGTATAAAGCCGAGAGATCATGATATATCGATCAAAACAAAAAAAATCTAGGCTAATATCAAATACACAAGTATACAGAATGTTGCAAAGTCTCAGGTGGCAATGGCTGAACCACATACCATAGAAATATTACTATTGTACACGATATTACTATTGTATTATTAATTAATTAATTTATCAGCATAGACTGTTTGTGGGGCGATGCCGACACTATCGTCGACGACCTCCCAACTCAGTCGTGTTTCGTTAAAATTCAGTTGGGATGTAGGTCGAGATCAGCCGCTGTTCGAACGACGCGAATCAACCGCCACGCAACGGTATACGATTTTGGTGATCCTCTGTTATAGTCATTTAGAAATTTATATATGGTGATAGTTTTTAATTAGAGCGAGCGGTGGTTCGAGGATGTTCGGCGCCATCCGACGCCTTTGTTGATATGTTCGCTGGGAGATGGCGCGGCGGCGTCGTGTCGACATCGACCGGATCGGTTCTGCCGGCGAATCGTGTATACCATTTTTAAACCGCGAATCTTATCTAGTTTTTGATCCTTTTGTACCGTGATGCCTATACTGTTAACCGCAGTATAAACAAACGCCGGCTGATCGGATCCCCGGTCACGAACGAAGAACGAACCGGCGGAGCAACCGTACGCAGTGCAATCCAATTTATTTCTATATAAACTTTGAATCGGCAAAGCTACCCTCGTTTCGGACCTCCGTTCGTCACCAGTACATACTAATACCTCCAGTATGAGAATGTTGGCTGTTTTAAGTGATTTCCATCAATGAATCATTGTTCGCCTTATCCAATGTATACGAAACTAAAATGAAAAGAAAATCAATACAGATCAATGAAAAAAGATATCGTACCTCTATGTTATGTATGAGAGGACTTTATTGTGTTCTGCTTTTTAATGAAAGTATATAATTGATATAATAATAAACGATAAATGGGACGAATACCTCTACACTACTTTGGTAACGCCGTTTCCTCTGTATAGTGTTTTTGAAAAAGTGAGCATTAAATGCTACATCTTGTGTACTTATATAAATTGTGTTTTCAATCAGTAACCTTGCGCATATTGCCTCCTCCCTCGATCTCCCCGTCCCCAATACATCCACTTTTTATCGCCGGATCCAAACACATATTGGTCAGGAAAATTACATTACCTACAAACTCATGGCATGATACAATTGTATTTTTTATGAAATTAAAAACTGGGTACACCTGGTAACAACAGGAAATTAATTCGCATTATTAATTTGGCGTTGAAACGTTTAAAGATCATTCTCCGGATCAATAGAAAAGAAGTTCTCAATGTGAAAAAAAAATGTAGATAACACATGAGTAATTAGTTGTCAGTTTTTAAAATGGTTGAGGCAGTAGAACATGCTGTATTCATTTTGCGCAGAAATCAGTATTACCTTTCACTAGAAATTGTAAAAACAACAAGAGTGCTAGAGTAAAAAACTATGCATTTCTTATCAAATCCATGAATTAATGTTCTAAAATGGAACCAAGTTAGAAAGTGTGGAAATTAAAAGTTAGGTAAAATTAATGACCTTCAAACACATTAAGGATATACTAGTGTGAATGGTAACTTTAGAACTATCTTTCCATTTCGTTAACCTTACTGAGATTATTTCTATATAACGTAATTTAAAAATCACCCATCGGACAAACTAAGTATAGTTGAAGTTGAACAAAATCACCGCATTAATTACAAAAGCACAAGTAATTGTCGTATTCACAAGCCCTGGAAATTTTCCGTTTTGAAAATTACAAAATCTACAAATGCATACCTAGTGGAGATTTTTTTTACTCCCCGTCGATAATTTACGCAAATCAAGATTGTGTTGTTCAAATATATTTGAAAACATATTGCTGGTTAATATAGCCTACACATGTGATATATAGGCAAAGCACGCAGCATATTATATACCGGCCGGTCGGAAACGACCCGAGCGCTGTAGCTGCAACACGCAGCACTTTTCTTATCTAAATGTGAGCGAGTCATCAAAAAGAAGGATTATTCAAACTGATGATTCATTGAATTAGAGTTTTTTTTAATTTTAAAAGGCATTGCTAATTTTTGCATCGGCACACTCCTCACCACACAAAATATTAATTCGGAACAAAGTTTCAAAGGCTCGATGGGCCTTCATTTTCAACCGAGTTACCGAATAAATCTAATTTATTTGGTAACTCGGCTGAGAATGGAGGCCAATAGAGCCTTTGAAACAGCTGTTCCGAATTAATATTTTTTGTGGTGAGAAGTGTAGCGACACTCTGTGTTGTTTGCCATACTACCCCACAGTCCTTGCTATCATTATTACTCAAGCTAATCAACAGTAAAATTTTAGTTTTGGAAGAAATGTTATGCAGTTTTTACTGAAAGAATATTTAGCGTTTGACTTTCCTGTGTCATATAATTTTTATTCCTAACATATCAAAGAATGACACACGTCTTCCACTTTCACTCGTATTTTCAGTTCCATTTGCGCTAAGTTTCCTAGCTTAGAATTCGAAATTTCCTGAAAGGCTTGCTATTTTTACCATATTGGTAGTTTTGCAATATTGTCGCAGTGCCAAACAGTGAAAGTAACTCATTTTTCAAATTATCCAACCAAAAATTTTCAATCGAATCACTTGAAAAGTTTAAGTGATGTATTTTATTTTTAACTAATTACTCCTGAAATAAGTTCGCCGTGTTTTATCAATTTTTTAAAGACATACATGAAATAAGTATGTATTTCCATAGAAAAGAAATAACACGACTAACTAATGTAATTTTCCTGATATAAAATACCAGGTTTTGCTAGTGTCGGCATTCATAAAACAATTATGTAAGTGAAGTCAGAGACACAGAAACACCGTCATATTTTAATTAGTTTGTCAATCAGCCAAAACCGATTATGAATGCCGCTACACGCGTAGCAACAATGAAAAAATACCAGTACAAATATCTTAATTGCCTATAATATACATACTATAAATATGTAAATATTTACGTGAAGCATGATGCTAATTATACAATATTATGTTGCATATTAATATTTTTTGTTGTGTAAAATTGCGAAGTAAATTTTTATTTAAAATAAAAGTCAATGCAAAAAATATGAAGTCTAAGTTCTGTTTTTCTTTTATTTCTTTTCGTTTCAAATATAATTAATTTCATGATATAATTCGTAGTGCATTTTTTGTATCACGGAAGTGAAAAATGTGTAGTGTGATTTATATTCCTGCCGCAATAAAACAACTGGCCTAACTCTTGGCTAGTAGCTGCGTACGTGCTAACGTAAGTTGGAGCCACTTGAATAATTGCGAAATTGTACGGCTAATGTATAGCTAGTTATTCATGATATCTGTAATAACATAAAGGCGACCGGCTTCTCAAAGCTTAAATCTTTTACTAAGTAGATCATTCAATTATTATTGTACATATACACTTTGACGAAATTAATGTCATGACAATTTATTACATGATATGTGTTTCCATCTAGTAAATCACGCGGTAATTTGAATCTGGGAAGTTTTTCATCTTTCATGAATCATACTGGATAGTAATGACTTCATTTTTGTATGAAGGATGAAAAAAGGTTAATAAGGCCACGTGTAAAAATTGTTATAGCATGTAAACATTTCAAATTAAAAATGAAACAGGAAACGGATTTGGAGACGAGTAAGTATATATGCATGTGTATTTAATAAAATAATATATAAAATATCATGAAGCTAAACATTTATAAGGTAGGTACAAAATATATTTTAACATAAGAAACCTCACCCGATCATCCATATTATATAGTAAATAATTCCTAGAACCAAAGATCAACACAACGAAATTGAAAACATTATTCTTTGGTATATAAATACGTTTAATAGCCTATTTCAAGTAAGAATGAATTAATCTCTAGGATATGTTATAAAAAAGGGTCCCTGTCTAACATATCTATATTGGTAGATTCACAAACTTCATTACATAGGTATATGCATTAATATTATTCGTACATTGTTGAAAATAGGATAGGGAAAAATGGATAGCTAGCTAATAGCGATTGGCACTATTAATGACAAAGTTTCATTTCGATACTATTTTTTAATGTAACCACTTACCAAAAACAAATGTTTGAAACTTAAACAGATATCAGTAAATTGCGTTCTGTCGAATTTATGCGAGCCTTTTATTACGATTGATATCGCTTCAATTCAAAATGATACTACTATCACCGTAACTAATTGGATTATGCTCAGTTATTGTCACAAATTTATTTCGATCATACCAATTGAATTATGTATGCGAATGTAGCAAACTTTTGTGTGTCGTCCCAGCATAACCGTAACAGCTGGAGCAGCCAACGGAACTCGGCGCGCGCCTGTCTGATGCGATACGTAAACATCTACCGGTTGGCAAAGCAGTTCAAATTCGTACACATTCATTATCACTAGCGCGGCATGTACGTGTGAATTAAATCAGGCGACCGGAGTAGTAGTTATTCAAGGAAATTTTTAATGAAAAATGTCCAGTGTGCGCAAGGCTAAACAACGACCCTTTACTGATAAAATAAAGAACTTTATCTGTAAGTTTCCAGATTTGTTGTACGACGGTGCTAAAATAGCTTGTAAGGTGTGCGAGAAAACTTTGATGTACTGGCAAAAGAAGGACTGTAGGAAGCATGTAAATAGTGCAAAACACAGAAATAGACGGCGCGTCAAATACGACTTTATTTTCGATTTACTTGTCATGATGATAACATGTAATTTGTCACTTAACATACTGGATAAAAAATCGTTTAAGAACTTTTGGAACAAATACAACCCGGAGTTGAAGTTGCCAACTACGGCAACAGCACGTAAGCATGTTTTATTTGTACGTAAAGAGGTGGAAAATAAAATCATATCTACATTAAAAAATCAGTTGCTTTGGTTGTGTGTTGACGAGATAACAGATTGTAAAAAAAATTCTATTATACATGTTATAGTTCGTATACTGGATCAACATAAACCGACATTTCCACTGTTACTAGCTAGCAAAAGATTACAAGGATGTACTAGAGCAGCAATTACGACTGTGATACTTACTACGTTAAAAAACTTTCAAGTCTCAACACGTCAAGTGTTGATATTTATGAGCGATGGGGCAGCGACAATGCGTGCGGTAGGCCGTTCTCTTTTTGAACATGGTTGCGACTGTTTACATGTAACTGGTAAAGTGCTTTACATCTTGTGGCACAAACTATTAGACAATGTTATCCCGAGATAGATGCATTAATATCAAGTACAAAAAAAGTGTTTCTCAAATCTCCAAAACGTCTTCGAACATTTCACGCACAGTGTCCCGGTATTCGTGAACCACCACAGCCGATTCTTACACGTTGAGGAACCTGGTTGCAGGCAGCTTTTTATTATGCTGAACATTTCAAAAAAGTAAAAGCTGTTATTCTACAATTCAATCCTGCCGAAGCTGCAGCTATTAAGGAGAGCCAGTCAAAGTTTCAAGATACTTCTGTTGAAACAGATTTACAAAGTACTCATAGCTACTATACATGCTTACATGACGCACTTTAACAATTACAAAATAGAGCGTTATCGTTAGTGAAGGCACTGCAAATAGTGGACGAAGTACATCACACATTACATCAAATTTGTAATGGTAGTTCAATTAATCCATTAATTGAGTTCAAAGATTATTTTAATCATGCATGTATTACATCGGTAGATGTGGAACGATCTTTCTCCAAATATAAACACATTTTTTCACCACTGCGAACACGGTTCCATGAGACAATTATTGAAACATATCTAATACTATGATTTTTTTTACGATTCTTATCCACTGGGTTACAATACTGATGATGGTGCTTCTACTTCTCATGTTCAGTAATTCCAACGCAATGCGCCAGCCTACTTGATTACGCTGCTTAAGAGGGCGAGTGTTTTATTATAATTCTTGATTAGTTTTTTTATTATTATTCGCTTTATTACTTCTTTTTCGGTACTATAAATATTGAAGAAATCGCACGCCTATGGCACGACGAACGATTATCTTACTCTAAATTAATTACCACGCCCTTTTATGACCAAATATGATATTACTGTTGACAACACTACAATTTTATAGTAAGGAGTCTTAGGAGTTGAATCAAAAATAAAATATTTATCTTCCAATGAAAAATTTTATTTATGTATGAACAATAATAATTGCAATATAACACACACATGTAATCGCCTAAACTAAGTGCTTACCTATAGAGTTAATAAAGTACCTGAATAATTGAGAGGTATTCATTAAATTTGGTCCAGGTACATGGATAAGTTTGTTAATCTTATCTAACTTAAATTTTTTAAGTATTCTTCATTTATTTCGGTATCTACAACGAAAATCAGTTAAGGTTAGATAAAACGAATAGGTTATAATTCTGTAACAGATCATCAAGCAAACGGAAAAAGCCTAGAAATTATACTCGAAACATTGTTAAGAAGTATTGTTAATAGAATCTGAGTCACTATCACATGCAGCTAGATATACTAGGGTACGTAAGGATTCATTTATAGGCGCGAGTCCCATACATATAGCGAATAATGTTGTCGCTTGTAATAGGAGCGTCCTTGATTCGCTTCGCGCGCTCCCTCCCTTTTACTTTCACAGCGGGCAAACGTTGTAACACTGTCCATATATTTTAGCGGTTCACTTTACTACGGAACTTACTAACGCGGTATACGATGGCATGTATATCAATCTCTAAATAAATACAAATAAATCTATACACTACGTACGTATTCTTGATTTGAGCGGGACAATATATTTCTAGGTTGCAGTCACATATACAGGGTCCTGCAATAGTGTGTCGGTCTTCTGTTTCTCAGTTACTATTGAAGATATGAGGTTAAAATTTTCAGTAAACATTTAAGAGGACCATATGCACATTCTAAAATTATTTTCAATTATGCAGGCTGTCCCAAAAAAGACTTATCGATGGTCAGCAAAATTTTTTTAATGGAACATCCCGTATATTTTTGCAGCTTTTTATGCCTATCGATGGTCGATGGTATTTATGTTGAAAATACTAGCGACATCCAATCATAGGTTGTATAATATTAAAAAGAAAAAAATTGGCTATTTCATACTTCTATTTGATAAATCGCCACATTCGTAAACACGAAGTTCAACAAATAATATTTGTACTCTGTTCCTGCCAAGGCTTCGGCAACTCATTTTTGTAAGTTTCGTGCTGCAATATTATACAGGGCATTCGAAATTATTTTTTCAATATGGAACACCCCGTATATTATGTTTCCATATTATAGAAAATTAAATTCCACATCAATTAGTATACATGTTCCTTATACCTATCTGCCGTCGTTTTAGAGATATTTAATAATATTTATTTAAGCTTACAAAAAATTACTGTTATTTAAAATTTTTTGTAGTAGGCGGTGTTTTGATACAATCATTTGCTGCTGCAATTTTTAAAATATCTCTCAGTTGATATTGTATGTTGCTGCATTAACAACTTTTTTGTCATTAATGATGAATTTCAGTAAAAATAAAATGACTGACATAACCTTTGTGCTGGCAAATAGAATATATCATCAACGCTATCCGGAATGTAGACACCCAGATGAGAGCAGCTTTCGGAAACTTTTAAACACATTTTCGGAAACGGGAAACGTTGCATATCCAAAGAAGGTTAGAATTAAGAGAGCTACACATGAAGAAAATGAATTAAAAGTACTATTGAAAGTAACTGAAAATCCTCACAGCAGTCAGAAGAGTATTGATGAAGCAACAGATGTAAGTAAAAGATCAGTCCAAAGAATATTAAAAAGGAATAAGTATCACGCTTACCATATTTATTTACATCAAGAATTATATGAGGTAGATTTTCAAAGAAGGATAGAATTTTGCAACTGGGCCAGGCAAAAGACACTGGAAAATAGAGATTTTTTTAATAAAGTTTTATTTTCTGACGAAGCAACTTTTCATAAAACTAGTTTAGTGAACAGGCACAATTTTCATTATTATTCTCCAGAAAATCCACACATTGTAGGAGAAGTTGATTATCAGCATCGATGGAGCATAAATGTATGAGGAGGTGTTGTAGGTCAACACATCGTCGGTCCCTATTTTTTGAGAAAAATCTAACTGGTCCAATATACTTAGATTTTCATCAGAATCATTTGCCAGGTTTGCTAGCCCACCTTCCCTTAGAAGTAAATCAAGAAATGTGGTTGCAGCTTGACGGTGCACCGACTAACTGCTAACGCGGAGTGAGAAATTATTTGAATCAGGTTTATCTTGAGAAAGTGCTTGGCAGAAATTATATCATCAGCTGACCAGCTCGATCACCTGATTTAACCAAAATCGACTATTTCACGTGGGGTTATGTAAAAGGATTATTAAGGAACTACCAACAACAGCACAAAATATGCTTTTTTTCCTTTTTTCGCCTGATCGAAAGATTTGTCAACGCCTTTCGAAGCGTAACAGCGTACATGCTTCATAGGGTCCAAAGAGAATTTCTGGATAGAATAGATAAATGTTTGGGAAAGAATGGGCAACATTTCGAATATTCGTTGTAATTTTTTCTTATTTTTATTTTTTTTCATCCTTAGCTCGTAATTTTATTTGTTATTCAGTTTGTTGAGTTTAACTTGGAATGTGCATATCGTCCTCTTAAATACTTACTGAAACCTCATATCTTCAATAACAACTGAAAAACGGTAAACCGACGCATTATTGCAGGATCCTGTATGTGACTGCAATATAGGTATTCCTACATATACTATACTATGATATAATATTAAAACGATATTTAACTTTCACTACTTAACCAAAATGAATGCTAATATCATGGTATGGTATGGTAATATCATGGTATTGGTGGAATCACTACCGGCAAAAATAATGTGAGAAGAGGAAAGTGCTAGCCAACGGACATGTTTCTGCCTACCCGACGTTATCAGCGTCGCTCCGAGCACAATCCCTTTCTCATCGTTGCTTTATGCCACTATTGTTACTAGATGTGTATTTTCACTGCTTATACGTTTAAAGACAACCAGTAGTTTTTCCAATTTCGACTCTTGCAGTTTATTTATGAAAAACTCGTCCATGATCCAATTCCGAAACAACTCTAAATTATGTTTAATAGATGCACAAATATGCCAAACTACACTGAGTAAACCGCGTGTCTGTTAAAATTTTGATGGTATTATATCGCAACAATGTCCAGTGAAGAGTAGAGAGAATGAATGCAGCCACAGTAATCTCTATAAATAACTACGTATCACATAGTTTTTACCACCCTAATTTTCCATTCGTGCATTTAGACGTGGTCACTTATTTAGAAACTAAAATGTTGAGAAAATTATAAAGTTTTGTGTTAAAAATTACCACAATCTTGTTCTGCACGTCTCGACGTAAACAATGAAGCAAAACAATAGGAAGAAATGATATATTTATGTGAACAATACAATAGAAACTTGACCACAACTTTTAAGTTTTATCTGTGACAACAACAAAAATCTGCGCTCGGGTTAATATTTTTTGTACAATATTGTCGTACATTCTATCAAGCGATTTTTTCTCCATGTAGTATACATCCAGTTTCTCGAATCGAAAAGTTCTGACAAAATTTAGCTTGCGTTCTGTTATCGTTAGTATTCGCCTGCAGCATTAGAAGATTTTTCATTACAAAAGCCATAAATAAAAGTCCTGTCTGCGTGTGCTGTAAGCACTGGTGAAAGATACCGTATTTAGGCTTTGCTTTTTTGAAATTGTAATTTTAGGGAAAAGAGAATAAGTAACAATTTCTTATGGGTGGGTGACTAAATACATTGTTTCGAAGTCATTTTTGTAAATTACCCAGGTAACATGGACAAACTAAATATTCTAGTGAAATTATAGGTAACCTATTAGTTAAATGCAACTATTATGAAAAGAAATCAATTTATCTCTTACATTATTACAGATAAGATGTGTTTCTATCAACTCATCTATTCAAAGTAAGCCCCTGTAGCACCACTTAATTACTTATGAAATACCCGGTATAGATACTCTATTTGACCATCTATAGACAGCTTTTTACCATCAACGCTACACACGATAAGCAGAAAACGTTTTTACTGCATTGAAACTAAAGCTGTCATGGAACTTTTGTTTCAGCTTTACTTAATGTTCAGTACTATTTAATATAAACCAAAATATGAAATTAAGGTATTGCTAAAGTAAGACAAACAAATTATTCAAAAACAACAATTCGTAGTAAAGTACCTTGATGTTTTCCATCTGAACGTTATCTCACAAACAGGCAAACTTTAAGTAATCAAGTCGTAAGTATCACGACAGTAGCGAACAGAGAGGTAAGTACAATTCCCTCACTGTCCCAAAGAGATGATATATATGCCGGCGGTATAAGAGGGCTAACGGTAGGTAGAAAGAGGGACATTAGACCGGATCTAGGCGGCCATTGGTCATCTGAGATTGCTTGCAAACCCGGTGACAGCTTCTATATAGAGCTCAGTTTGCCGGAAATTGTATCCGCTGCTCCTGCTGAACTTCCTGTTCCTTTCCTTACCCGTATGCAGGACTCAACATCCCTATCTCTTAATGGAAACAATGATTGTCTACATTTCAACCGGCTGCAGAAAACATAATGAATTTCACCTTTAATTACTTACGGGTAATAAAAAATAGTGTTTCTCTAAATTTTCTGCGAAGAAAATTGTATCTTTTCATTTCTGAGATGGTCATGAAATTAAAAACGAAAGATCTATGATTTTACAAGAAATTGTCTCGTAATTTTTGATGTAGAGCGTTATAGTAGCACCTCGATTTCCCGACCCAGTCGGGACTGACCTTAGCTAAAAAGATAAAAAACAAAGCTACATATTATATAAAACGATTCGTTATTCTAATAAACATATTACCAAATTCTTATTAAGGCATAAATCCTCGACTAGAAATATGCAACATACTAACATTTAAAAGAAATAAACTTATTTAAATCAATCTGTTAATTTGGTTTGTTTTTCCTTTATTCTTCGTAAACACAAAATATCACCAAATTCGGTAGCATTTTCTTGCTCAGAATATTGTAACAAATTCTGGCAAATTTCTCTGTTCGTTTATTATGTCATTAATATTGCTGGGCGTATTGAAAACTAATGCCTCCATGGCTATAACTTTATTAGTAATAGATATATTGTTTACATATAAGTATAGAATGATAGTAACTGTCCTCTACCCACTGATATACTTTTCCACATAATCGCAATTGACAGCAATACATTTACGCCAACGTACTACGAGTTGTGCAAATCCGTCACGGAAAAAGTCTGAAGTCTTCGCACGGCACCATTTCCGCACCTCCGTTATCACCTCTGCATCCGAAGAGAAACGCTTGCCCTTGAGATGTTCTTTAAGCTTCGGAAAGAGGAAGAAGTCACAAGGCGGAAGATCTGGGCTATAAGGTGGATGAGATAAAACGTCATGAAACCCAAGCTTCTCCAGTGCCATACGCGTCCGCTGACTTGTGTGAGGTCGAGCGTTATCATGATGCAGAATTGGCACTTTGTCTGGACGAACCCTACGCAGCCGTCGCTTCAGATTTGTTAGGATGTTAGTATATCCTTCGGAGTTGATAGTACAGCCACGTTCCAAAAATTCTCGTTGCTTTAACTGCACGTCCATACCGGTCGCCATTTTTAGAACTGTCATGCGCAAACGCGATGTTGCTGAGACTTATGTACTTATGTACCAAGAGTTAAGGTAAATGGCAAACCACTTTTGACACTGTCTGGCCCATCATTATAAAAGTTATGGCCATGTAACATTGTATCCAACGTTCAAATTCTTCTTTCTCTCGTAATTTTTCCAATTGTTTCGCGCTTGGAAGTAAATTTTCATGACACAATTGACTGTTAACCATTATATTATCAATTTCTTCTTTTAGTGTCATTAGTGACATTACTTTTGCTCGTTTGATACTTATTTCTTTTGCATTATCCCATCTCGAGATATAAAATAAATTGCATCGTTAATGTTAAAAGATTTCCAAAATTTTGTGAGGTTATTGCCCTCTAACAATTCCATAATCCTTCCCATAATTTCTTTATGACTAACTCAATAAAAATTCGATTTTTTAGTATATTCCCATTTCGGAAGCGTTCGCTATTAAAAGGTTAAATAATTATGTATTTGCTTAATAAAATATTTCTGTGGTTTAAAGTGTGCTGCTACTTTGACAATTGTTATTCTGTTGATATTATTACTCCACTGAAATGGTTAGTACAATAGATGCTTTTTTCTTTTTAGAGAAGAAAGCTTCCACGTGGTGCTTTTATTCTTGTAAGTAAACCCCAGCTCCCTAAAATACCATTAACCTCCTCCATTACGTCAAGGTGATATCAAGATTTTCTAAAGATCTACATGGTCGCAAACAAAAACAGTGAACCTTAAATCTTACAGATTTCCTTCGAGTTTCTTCGAGACTACTTACGTTTCCCAGAAACCTGTAAAGTGAATCTGGTTAGGTTAGGTTAGATCTCGATGTCTCAAAGTTGTAACTTGATTTTAACAATATTAATAACATCAAAGTTAGGTATAGTGCGCCAATAACTTTAAACAGACTGTAGTATGTCCAAATTGTTATAATATATGGTTACAAAAATACGTCGACAAAAAAATGGTCAAAAAACAATAATTATATACTTAATTTTGTGATTGTATACGTACAAAATTATTTCGATGAAGATGACATAACCACAAAATAACTTGTGCGTTGTGTGTACAGATACATAAAGATTAAAGTGATACTTGTATTACTTTTGTTTGCAAAGAATATTACAAACTGTACTACCTCGGTAATCTCGTAGGAATCCTCAGAATCGCGAACGAGTGACAGGG
This sequence comes from Dynastes maya, assembly GCA_029619315.2. Classification (NCBI taxonomy): domain Eukaryota; kingdom Metazoa; phylum Arthropoda; class Insecta; order Coleoptera; family Scarabaeidae; genus Dynastes; species Dynastes maya. The sequence continues at coordinate 11,315,343 of JAROYE020000010.1, forward strand.
ATAACTATATGGTTAGGTGCTAAAAGGGCGTTAGGTATTATTTAAAAAAAAGGGTAAGAGATAGAACAGCAGATACCTCAACGGACTTATGCATGTAAGCATGTCTTATAACTTGCATTTGCTGAAATACCTGTTATATCAAAAAAGGAGGAAATATACTAACAATTAGTTGCAAAATATCGAAACGGAAAAATCAAAGCATTGTTAAGTGTGTGGTGAATTGAATCGCAATTTATTTAAACTGCTAATACTGGTGTTACTGGCCTTGAAAACGATATCAATGAGATTTTTGTAATTTTCGCTAATCCCTAATACAAACAGGAATTCTGATATTCACCAATCTGTGGCAACTATTTTAGTATTTTTTTTATACAGAAATTTTATCGTTAGTTATTCAGTGGAAGAAATATATAAATCCATTATCCTATTTACCTATTATTTTTTTCATTTACCATCTCACCGCTTACGAACCACCATCTCATAACCTAAACTAGGACTACGATTGTGATTGCTTGCGTTTACGCAACAGAAACTGCCGATGACGCGCGAAGCGCACGATTCTAACATATATTTGTTTAACTCACCAAAATTATGTCAAATAAAAACGTTTGTACATTCAAACAAATGCAATCTGTTCTTCTTAAAAAATGTGTTTTTACTCAAATAAACCTTTGTTGAATTAAATAAATAATTTCAAAGATATATATTTGTTTGATTCAAGCCTTTTTTTTTCTATACACCTTCACCTTCTTTATGTTGTTTTATAATTTTCAGTTTTTCCTCAATCTTTCGTTCGCGTTTTTCGATGAAGTTAGACATGACTAAACGATACATTAAAATAGCAATAGATACAATAAACTGTATGTTCCATGCAAGTGGGCATCATTAACTGACTACGTGATTAATTTCAAACGCAAAGTTGTAGCAGCTTTCCTGAAGATACACGAAACTAACGATTGCATTACGTACGGATAATGGTTGTGAATTTCAATGTTTGATTATTCGTGCAATCAAACATCTGGCACGGTTTAACCGCGCCCGAATCATCGAGGTTCTACTGTGTTAATTGTAAATAAAATATATCAGATCCAAGTTAGCAGAAAAATCGATGAATTCCCTAAATATATCAGGGCATTCTGATGTTTTGCTGCTGTCATGTCTGTAAGAGCCAGTTCACGACAAAATTTGATACAACATATTAAACGTTTTAATATACCGTCCGATCGAAAACAACGCGAACGCTATGGTTAATGCTGTACTGCGAGGATTATTCGAACTAATGATTGATTGAATTGGAGCTTTTACTAATTTCTAAAAGACATTGTTAATATTTGTCTCTAAAGTTATTTATTTCGAATGAAGGAAGTAACTTATTTATCAAGCCTAAAAATTATAATTGTTATATTACTGCTAATGTTTTTGTTTTTTTTAGTTGAGGTTATGGCCCATCTAATTCTTTTATTCTATTCTTTTTCTTCCAAAAGAAGCCTATTAAAGTCACTTTTCAAAATTACGTAAATTAATTCTGTTCATGGTAAACACATGCTATATAAGAATATATAAACAGCAACACTCCAGCTCACAGTTAAAAGAATTCTGGTCGCGAAAATTGTGCATCCTAACGCACATACGTATGTATACTGGCTAGACTGTGATCTTATCAGGCGTGTTACCGTTGCCATAGCAAACGTCGGTCGTGATTTCATAGCGGCCAAAATATTTCATTCCAACTTATTGTATGAGATTTAATTCATTTCACATATTGACCACGGAATAAGAAAGAAACCCCGAGCTGTTAAATTTGTATTTTCGCAATAAACACATAATCTAAATTTTAATAACTTTGTTTATGAATTGAATTGAATTTTTAAACGATATATCAGGGCGCGTGGTTTTGCGGCCTTATGAAGGCACCGCCCCTGGACATTCGTAAATTGACAGATAACCTATCAATGATAGTAAGTACAGGTGACTAATATTCATTGCGCTGCGAATATCTTGCATCTTCGGCCCTAATAGAGAAAGATATATTAATATACATGTTCTCTGAACAGAGAAAGACGCCAATTGTCTGTAAGACCATTTACTACCTTTTAAGGTATAACAAATATCACTTGAATACTATAACGTTGACACTTTTTTCAAATTTGACAATGAAGGTCGTATTTAAAATTAAAATACTAAATACTTTTAAGATGCGTACACATAGGGTAGCGTGAAATTATCCTTAGGATTATCGCGAAATTATTTGCAATATTCTACCGTAATTCTTAAGATAATTTCGTGACAATGATAACTGACATCTCGGTTTACTTTGTCGTATCATAACCTTAATTTATTTGTTAATAATTTCTTTTGTAATGGGTGGTATGACAAAAAAGGTTATATACTGTGTTTATTAGCAGGTTCTGCAATAACCCTGGCGAACAGATTTAAAAATAAATGTAAAAAGAGAAAAACCGTTGGCGGGTACGTCACATCAACACTGAAAAGAAACTATTTAAATTTAATTCTGGAAATCTTAAATCATGATCCTCGTTTCTTTTTCTTATATACAGGATTGAACGTTGATTTATTTGAGAATTTTTTGAAAATAGTAAGTAGAAGCAAATCAACAGTCCGTCAAATATTTCGGGAAACATTTGAAGCGCTGCGGACTGTACTACAGTCTATCTATTCACCAACACGACACATATATACAAATTGTGGCACAAATGCTAATGGTTGCAAGTAGCAATCTTTGCACCCTTTTCTTTTGGAATGTTAACTTTCTCTTAGTAAATTTTGATCGATAGAAAATTCTAAATCGTATGAAGAATTTTAATAAATATTTCACTAACAAATTATACATGGTGGATTAGAAAGTTACCAAAGCTCTTTTTCCAGAGTAAGCATTAAGTTTCAAAAACATACTCCCGAAAAGCACCACAGCCAATTTTTAAGGTAAATATCGTATTCTTCTATCTTATGAAACACTACGATTCCATCTTTGCTGATGCAAAACAAATTAGCCTCACTTCAACTATACACAATATACATGCTCGAGCTTCCTCTTTATAGCGATGAATATTTAAAGTTGTATACGCCATCTGAAACAATCATTCGTCTTAATGTTCTCATATTTGGTAAATGTAGTACTTATTCATATATCTTTGCTCCTAAGAAATATAGATTTAAAGCAAATACCTAACTTTGCATCTTTGTGTTCTGTGTTAAACTTTACGATCAATGCTAATTCAGGAGATAACAATGTCACACAGTTGAATGAAATGTTTAAATCACCAGGAACACTGGCTGGAGTCTTCTGAAGCCTCGCTTTGAGAGCTATTTTGAGCTTACATTTCCTATATTTGAGCCCAAGGCTTTGCTGATTTACAATCCCTTGTCACTTGTAGCTGGATTATTGCTGTACAAATATATGTATATAATTGCATCAAATATGTTTAAATCTTCTTCATGAGCTTCTGTGACCATTCTAGTTTCCGAAACCGTCACCTGCACCGCGATTGGTCGGTTGTATTTATACAACGCCGTGGTAGCGCCATAATTTAACGTGTGTATTGTTTTGCGGTACCCCAATTATTAATTCTGCCTTACACCGCTGTGTGAACGGTCATATTGAATTGCATTGTGCGAACTTTCTTAATTCCTACCTTACCCCCGCGCTACCCTATGTGAACGCTACTTTATTTACTTTTAAGTTGCAACAACACATGCGTCAGTCCTACGTTTAGTTAAAAAATGCATTAAAGCATTCGAGGCATATATTCAGTAATAAAAAAATTAAATCCCTCGTAATATAGTTTTGTGTTTTACGTACATATGTGATGATAAATTCAAAATTATTAATATCACCCCTGGTAAGACGGCTCCTTCACCCAGTGGAAATGGAGCCTGCGCCTGACTGTGGTAGAGTCAGGCGCTGTGCGATCGAGTCCCTACCACAATCAAAAGGTAAATTTTTTTGGTAAGTCCGATACAATTTCGAATTAACTGTGCATCACCATTTACAGCGTAAGCCGTCGAATATACTTTACGTACACTTAGTCACAAAAGTCTTCGTACGACCATAAAATTGATAAAAATACAATGCACATAATGTCTAAACTTTATCCTTTCGCAAATAATGCAAACACATTAAAAAAGCAATAACTTTGTGATGAAAAAACAAATATATCTATTATAGTCTTATGTAAATACCCGAAGTGCAGGGAATTCCCCAATATCAAGCCGTAACATAAGTCTACATACGGAGAGTTCTCCTTTATCTGTTTATAGAAATAGGTACTTCCCGCACTAATATTATGTACGAGTTAATGTAATTATGATTTATTCAGTCTCCAAGTAGCAACACATGTAATAGTTTTAAACGATAATCCCAAAATGAGTGAGAAAAGAAGAGAAGTAGCCGTAGAAATAAGAAAGTTGATAATGAAGCTCAGAGTTGAAGGAAAATCAATGTCTATCATTGCTGAAACAGTTGCATTAGCAAAATCCACAGTTCAAACAATACTAAAAAGTGTTAATAATACTGGTAGCTACAGAAATAAATCTAGATCTGGTCGACCAACTAAACTGACCGAAAGGAATAGAAGAAGTATTCTACGCGAGGTGACTGCTAAACCCAAAATTAGCGCTAATAAATTGGCAGAAAACACATCGCAAATTCGAGTTCACCCTGAAACGATTCGTCGTTGTCTTCGACAGGAGGGATTCCATTCAAGAATTCCGAGAAGGAAGCCTTTCATTAGTGTTGTAAACAAAGCAAAAAGACTCGAGTTTGCTAAAAAGTATTATAAGATCCACGAACAAGATGCAAATTTCTGGAATCGTGTAATATTTACCGATGAGTGTAAATTTAACGTATTTAGTAAAGATGGAAGAGCAAACGTTTGGCGAAAACCGAATAAGGAAATGCTATTAAAAAACCGAACACCTACGGTGAAGCATGGCTCTGGATCAGTTATGGTTTGGGGCTGTATGGCAGGGAATGGAGTTGGCGAATTACATTTTATTGAAGGGATTATGGATAAATTCTCGACATACTGAAAACAAGTTTTACAGCCAGTATCGGGAAGTTAGGGCTGAGTGCAAACTACATATTCCAATAAGACAACGACCCGAAACACACTTCTGGGCTTGTAAGGGAATGGCTATTATATCGTGTAAGGAAACAACTCAATTCTCCTCCCCAGTCCCCAGACCTAAACGTTATCGAGCACTTATGGGAGGAATTAAAACGTCGAGTGCGAAAAAGGGACGTTTACAATAAAGAACAATTAAAAAGAATTCTAATGGAAGAATGGGAAAATATAACACATATAACACACAGATGTCACAGAAAAGTTAGTTTGATTAATGCCACGTCGATTAGCAGCCGTAATAGAATACGAAGGAGGACCAACATCGTACTAAAGATTAAAAGTTTTGTATGAATTTTTTTTGATTTCTTATCGAAAATATATTTAATTTCCTTTTAACTGTGTTTTATTTTGTGGATGTTCTTTTGTATTTTAATATTGGAAATAAAGATTAAAGAAAAACAATATAATTATATATTCTATTACTATTTTTCGACATTTTATTGTCGTACGTACTTTTGTGACTAAGTGTATACTAGTGGCACACTAACAGGTTGTTGAAGTTATAACTAACGCTGGCCACGAGCGGTACCGCGCATCGGCGTAGAATCAGTTCGGACCGAGAGGAACGGTAGTATTACTTCGTCTGCGGAGCAGTACGGACATTTTCGCTGCCGGTCATTTGCGCAATTGTTTATCTGTCCTAGAAAAATTATGATTTCGTCAGCAAAACGACCATGGTCGGACAAACTTCGAAAATTTATTGCAGAAATTCCAAACTTAATATATGAAGGCGCTAAAATTAAATGTGTAATCTGTAAAATCCCGTTAATGTGTTGGTCCAGACAACATTGTCTACGACACGTAAATAGTGAAAAGCATGTCTCAAAAAGAAATTGCGCACGAGACAATGAAAAATTTATATTTAATTTATGCCTTACGTTTATCGCATGTAATATACCGTTTAATTTACTAGACATGGAACCATTTATCTGCTTTTGGAATAACTATTCGGAGTGCAAATTACCAAGTCGAACATCGTTACGAAGAATTATGCCATCTGCGCGCGAACATATTGAACAAAAAATAAAATTGGAGTTGAAAGTTCAAAAATTGTGGTTATGTGTCGACGAAACAACAGATCGGAAGAAACATTCTGTTCTTAATGTAATGGCACGCAAATTGGAACCTCATCAATAGGCACCTTCAATTCTATTAGTCTCCAAACGAATACAACAGTGTACTGCCGAAGTAATTTCAAAGTTAGTGTTAAATACATTGGACAAGTTTGAACTTTCAACAAACCAACTCTTGATGTTAGTGTGTGATGGTGCTGCAAACATGCTTTCTGTAGGCCGGTCTCTTAAAAAGCATTCTGCTAATTTGTTACACATTACGTGTAAAATTCATGCTCTCAATCTTGTGGCGGATAGTATCAGAAAATATTATCCTGAGGTAGACGCTTTAATAGCGCATACCAAAGCAGTATTTGTCAAATCACCGAAACGTATTCGCGAATTTCACAGACTGTGCCCCCGTATACCAGAGCCACCAGAACCTATTCTAACTCGTTGGGGAACATGGTTGCAGGCCGCGTTTTATTATCATAAATATTTTGACAATATTAAGAACGTGGTTTTACAATTCTATACAAAGGAAGCTACCGCTATCCAGAAAAGCCAGTCGAAATTTCAAGATAGTTAGGTTAAAATGGATTTAAAAATCATTCACGACAATTACTTCGGGCTAGCAGATGCAATAGAAAAATTACAAAATCCTGCGGTGCCGTTAGAAGAATCTCTACAAATAATGCAACATGTTCACAGCTATGCGCGATTGAAGACGCAAAAAATGTTTCTGTTCTAGAGAAATTTGAAAGTGTTTTTGAGAAAAATTCTGATTTTGGCACATTAAGACACATTTGTGAAGGTGCGTCAACAAAATCGTTAAGTTACTTGAAAGATTATTTTACTTACGCAAATATTACGTCACTAGATGTAGAACGTTCGTTCTCTGCATAGAAACGCATTTTTTCCTCATGCCGTACTAGTTTTGCCGAAACAACAGTTGAAACATATCTAATGTTGCAGATATTTAACAGACATTATTCACTTTGTGATTTCACGGAGGACTCTTAAAATAGTAAGTGTTTGAGCACGTGTTATTTAATTTTTATTTAAAAGATGAGCGAAATTATTTGCGGCAGCAAACATCTCTATTAGCAGAATAACTCTAGTGGAACGCGAGGCCTGGTCGACTCTACGCTACTGCGCGGTACCGCTCGTGGCCAGCTTTAGTTATAACAATCTTTAAAGCTTATAACCCCGTAGGACGTTACGTTAAAAAGAGACTTGCTATACATAGATACAATAGTTTTGACGATTTTTTTGAATTTGTTGTGATATCTGTCTTTAGTTAAAGGGAAATTAAGCAAACGATGTACCAGAAAGTTAAAAACCGAAAGTTCGTGTTCCCATCAGTGATTAGAATCCTGTAAGGCAAATCTATTATTATTAGTGGATTTTCTATATACGTTTCATTCTAACTTATTTCTATTCCTTATTATTAACATATTGAGGAAAGGAATCCTGTTATCTTTTCTCTCTCCGTGCGTATATCTAATAGAAGGAAATTTTGAATTTAGTTGTTCTAAGAAATCAGTTATTGAACATTCGGTATTAAAGATCCAAAAACTGTCATAGATATATCTAATCCAAAGCCACGGAAAATAGACCAAAGTATTATTAAATTTGGCCATTGCCGTTCCTTCAGTTTGTTGATAAAAGGTGTTAGGGGTCTGGAAAAAGATTGTTTCGTGCAAAGTCTTCCCAAAGATGTTAAACTAACAACCTCTTCCCAATTCATTTGGTTATCCGACAAAAGTTTTTCTAAATATTTCAAACTTATATCGGCCGGAACGCTAGGAAACTTACATCAAACGAGTCTAAAACTTCGTTATCAGTGTACAGTGTTAGTAAAATGCGGTAAGGATTTTATTGAAGTGTTTTATTTAAAATTTCAAAATATTTTTAAAACATCGCACAGTGAGATGAGATCAAAGCTGATACGTCATGTTTTTTCGAATTGCGCTATATATTTGATCGTTGCTTGTTCCTACTGTTTTTTAAGTAACACTCTCAACTTCACTGTTTTGATATTTCCGATTCTATATAACCTTGCGTCGTGGATACATTTATTAGAAAATTGCACTAATTTTATGCCCTTCATGAATCGGTGAAGACCCAAATTTCAATTTTACCAGATGATTATTCACAATTTAGAACCTATATTGCCATCATTCGTTCCTGTAGTTAGAACTATTGATAGAATTTTTATTATGCTTATGTATGTCATTTTTGTATTAACATTGACATTAAATTTATTTTACGCTGTATAAATTCGTGCACGTTTGTAAATAGCGTCAATAGAAAACAAAAATCATCGCGCCTATCTATCGTCATCGAGAATCATTTGACGTTTGAAATAAAGCAAAACATATCCGTGTTTTGTTAATTGAGTGTGTTACTGTAAAATCGTTATTTTTTCCGCCTGACAAAATGTCAAACGAGAAGATCGTCTCTACGTAACTTGTTTTCTACACATCAAATAACTTATATTTCTCTATTGCCGCCTGAAGGAGTCCGAGTCCGATGCGATCAATTATACCTGCATCGACATTGTGGGTTCACTCACGTAGTAGAGCAACTAATTTTAAGCTCACCATACATTTTTTTGAGTTAACTATCCCACAAAATTATAAAGCGTTGATACTGTACTGTTTCTTGTATCAGGTGATTTAAAAAGTTATTTGGAAAATACTGATTTCCGCATGGTAATAACACTAATAACTAAGGTTCAACAAACGAATGCAACGTCAGAGGCGTATCGCGCAAAAGTAGGTACGTGAGATACAGTATTATTAAAAAATAATATGTTGTTACCTTTTATTGAATTTTCTTTACTCCAATGTATGTGGTATGATTCTCTTTCAAAATGTGTATTGAAATAAATTACTGATTGATATTTTAATCTCCTGTATTCAACATTTTTTCGGTACGCACTTGCCCCGACTGACTGGAGTAAGTGCATACATCGCGCCTAACATTAATACATCAGCGACGTCGAGGCACGTGCCACACAGCTCATTTTTTCAACTGCATTTTGAAATTTGAAATTTGAAGGCGGCTGAAATTTTGCTGAGATAAGTATATATGAGTCAGGATATGTTGTGGGGAGAAAAAGAAACACTAGTAATGAACAACAAGGATAGGCAAATTTTTACCCCCTCACATAAACATTTTCATAAAAACTATCACTTTATCAGACTTAGAAACTCTCCAATGTAATAATATTAGCATAACGTACAAAAGAACATTTCATCATGGTACAAAACAAAAAAACTAGTTAGCAATCATTGTACATTAAATCAAATTCTTATGAAACTACGTCCAAAAAACAAATTGACATTTCTTGTACAGTGACGTCATAGTAGCTCGTCCTTGAATCTTTGACTCTTTTCCTCTTCGACCCTTGACGTGGTCTAGAAGTGTATTGAGACGAATACTACTTATATACCTTTAACGCATGACAAGAGGTAACTCTTTCAGCTTTTACTGCTTGCACAATTGTTGCAAGATTTTCAGTGGTGTATTGACTTCCCCTCACCGTTTTTCTTTTGTAATTTGACATTGTATATTGATTGATCTTAATTGCTGTAAAGAAGAAAAAAGTAGGTCTACTTATTCTAAGTACACCTACTTATACACAATAATAAGTGGTGACGAAATGCAGAAATAATTTTATATGCATTGAAGTTCAGATTACTTTGCACGACTTAGAAGAGTAAGTGCAGACTCGTGCACCTTCCCCGCTAGAATAGTCTGCACTTGCCCCATCCATGGTTATTTGTAGGGCAAGTACGAACTACAACGTAAGTTCTAAAAAACCATCAGCATAAATAAAATTGGACAATAATTTGATAAAACACCTTCAAAACTTCCTACTTATCTTAAAAAGAAACAAGAAACAGGCAAATGTTGGCTGATATTTACTGATCACGCCAGCTGTTTTGAACGACCTACTACCTACTTCAATGAACAGGTTGGGAAAGAGATCTTTCCTGTAGGTTATTCTACACGCTAGTACACCCTAGTGTCAAGTCACTGAATCACGACTTTTTTTACTACAGTATCCCATAAATGGCTGATTTTCAAATCTCTGATCTTGGATTTGATAGAGCCACTATGCACTTGCCCCAGAAACGCACCTGCCCCACCTTACCTTAATAGAAGCTAGGTAATAAAAGTGAGTTAATAACCCCTATCACCATATTAATAAGCTTTCTTACAGTTATGTTACCGTTTCATATCTGGTACGTGCCTTTTACAATATTGTTCTTACTGAAGAATTTGGCTGTCCCTAGATATTAAAAGTACAGTCCCTGACCAAATTACTTGAAACACTCAATATTTTGTAGTTTCTTCATAATAAAATATAAACTATAGGTGTATTATATTTTTTATTTATAAAATATATTGTAAAAATATGTAACGTACGTAAAAATTAAATAAGTAATTAATATTTAGTCCATAACCCATGATTTTTAATAACATCCTTAATTCTTCGGGGCATACTTTCAATGCAAGATATGATTGTATCTTTTATATCTTCATCGTTCTCCCATACGTCCTTTATATTCTTTATTAATATTTCCTTTGTAGGGTTTTCTCTTTCATATACCTTACTTTTTAGTCGATTCCATATGTTCTCGATGGGATTGAGGTCCGGTGAATTTCCGGGCCAACGTAAAAGAGGTATGTGATTGTTTTCAAAGAATTTCTTAACCTTTTTGCCACATGGCAAGGAGCATTATCTTGCATAAATATACGCCCTGTCGGTATGCGACGTCCTGGCTTAAAATATGGTAATAACGTGTTTTTTAACACATTTATGTACTGCTCTTGACGCATTGTACGTTCTACAAAATACAAAGGGCCGTGTTCGTCTCCACTAATCACTCCCCAAATCATTACCTGCGGATGGTGTTTTACAGTTCGAAGAACCGTGGACTCTGTGAGACGTTCGTCAGGTCGTCTGCGAACAAATTGTGCTCGCTGCACTAACACACAGAGCGAGCACTCGTCACTAAAGAAAACCTATTAAATAATGCAAGCATTAATTCAGTAAAAATCATGTTGTTAAGTTATTCTCCTTTTTCCAATTCTCGTTTGTGAAATATCGATATTCTCTTGCAAAGTTGAAATGAGCAGATTTCATTTTCTCTGCTAAACGCAGCTTCTTTACAGGTCTTCGGCCCATTAAGCGATTTTCGCGCAATCGGCGCCTGACAGTTCTGCTCGAAATCTCTATTCTTCTCTCTTGTAAATTTTTTTGAATCATTTTAATTGTAGCAAATCTATTGCTCAAAGCCTGATGAACAATTTCACGGTCAGATCTCTTCGAACTTTTTCTTTTCCGACCGCACTTTGCCCGTCTTTGTGTCAATGTGCTAGTTCCTTCGTTTAAGATTCTAGCTAAATGCGATACAGAAGAAGGAAATACTTTCTGTAATTTTGCAATTTCTCATTGTGAATGTTTGTTTGATTGTAGAAGAGCTTGCATATCGGCTTTTTGTTCACTTGCTAAATCTTTCCCGGGCATTTTCTACAAAAACCCCAAATATTTCCATTTTTTTTCAAATTCCAAATAATTAATTATTAGGAGAGAGCTAAAATAACAATTTTACCAATAACGATATATCAACACAAAACACTTAACGATACTCCACAACTCACCTTCTATACGGTTATGACGAAATATTTTAAAAAAATATCGATGCATTCTCTAAACTGTGAACTCGCTAAATGTAAGTTGATAACTGAAATATTTATATATACGTACTTTACTCTTCTAAATATCATTTCTCTGGTATTTTTATTTATTGATACAATAATCTAGTTCCCCTATAAACGATCGGATTCAAAGCAAAAGAATATCACTATAATAGGATGGGAATTTTCAGGTAAAAGGGTTGATTTATGACATGTTTCAAGTAATATGGCCAGGGACTGTATAATAGATTACATTAAAGGGTATGATGTTTCTCATATCTGGTGTAATTTATCTCTTAGCGTAGTAATTATTAAAAAAAGAACTAGTAAACTGTCATAATTTTAATTTTCACTACATTCTTTCTCATACACATTGGCGTTCCCAGATGTTCCATCCATATTTTTCATTTGTATTTTCTTATCTTTTTGTCTGGTATTAATTTGTTTGTTGTACATTCCCTAATTATGTATTATTTATAACTAGGTAACTTTCATAAGTAAAATTTGACATTTTCTTTTATAAACATCGGTAAATATGTTCGGTGAAAGGACTGTCTATAATTGCTGGCATCGATTTATAGACCTACCATTGGCCATTGAAGACATGAAACTTGAGAGGCAGCGGCAGTAGGGTTTTCTAATAAGATTGCTCAATCTCTGGAGGAGTCTACTTCTCTTAGCCCCTCTACACGTGAGGAGCGACTCCCTGGAGATTTATTAGGGACTTAATAGCACAAAGACGCAGGACCAGAAATAGGACGCTGGGCCCGGCCAACAAGATTTCTTCCAATCTTTTAGGCAACTCTTCTGTCTCGAGCCCTCAAGGGCGTAAAATACATTCAATGGGACAATAAAGTTTCCCAACTCACATGGAAGGACGACTCATTGTGGCGATTTCTTAAAAAGCTAAAGGGCAAAAGAGTGATTGCCAATTCGTCCCCGCAGTATAACGCCGAGGTAGCATCCAGTGATAAGGGCACATGTTCGCGCACGTTATGGAGAGTGTGTCGCGCCCTACCGACGCTCCTGTCATAGATATCGCAGGTTCTCTGATAGAAGCCACATTGAGGAAGTTTCGAATGGTCCCACGAACTGTTGGGGAAATCTGTCGTCAGTTTTGGAACTGAAAATTATGAATAAAGTAACATTGTAAGTGTGAAGAATAAAGCTTCAATGGTAACAATAAAATCCAAATTTCTTCACAGGAACTGCAGCAAAATCATATAATACAAATTTACACTAAAATCTTGCAAATAATTTTCTTAATCATTAGTCCTCATTTTTGACACATTTACTAAACATCTAACTTTTTACTTTTCAATTTTATATTATTGACGATAATCTCATATTGTTTCTCAACGGCTTCAATGACTATAGCCTGATGATGACTTAATCGAAATCCATAGCTAAATCTTAAAATAAAACTTTTCCTGGTATTGAAAATACAATTTGTATTTTTCTGTCCTACCGATTCAAAGTAAATATTCTTGGATATGCTCTTAAGGAACGCATGTCTATATGTGTACACGTAAGTATTATTGAAATTACGTAATTTAAATGCAAAATCTGTGAAATACTATAATGGACCAGCGACAATATCAAAAATGCAATTATCGATAACGAAAGAAGCTTGAGAACGACGTATAGTATCAATTTAATTTTTAAGTCCGTATAAAGCCTTAAAACGTACACATTAAGATAATTAAAGTTTTTCCGTCGAGCTGTGCAAAGGTTTACGGCTTTCAAAGTTATAGATCCGGGGGAAAAGGGAAAGCCATAAGTTAGAGGGCGGCGGAAAGACTGCCAAAACACGCTGATAGCAAGAAAACGAACGATTCTTGCGAGTCAGTCTTGCATCTCCTTCCATTTTCTACGGAAACGTCTCGGCTCGTTTTCGCTCGAACCCCTGTAAATTCTCAAAGTTAATTTGCTGAACTTGTATTATTATAATTAGGAACTTTGATTGACGCTCTTACCTGTTTAATTAAACCAACATCTACTACTTCACTTCCATACGAATATATTAGAATTATTATTAAGAATCTATTGTACGTGTAGTCGTACTTTTGCGAAAATTTTCCTAAGTCAATAAATACGGCACGCGGTGTATGGCATAGAACGCATACAAATCAATGGCCGAAAGTTTTCCAATCCATTTCTTTAAGTCCCAGCGGAACGGAAGCAACACTCCGCTATATTAATGCGTGCAGGAAAGTGAAGGTATGAATAGGAAGCTTTTTTAAGATGAAATGTCTTGAGCAACTTGTTTTTGACTTAAAAAGCTCTACTTATAAAAACATTTTGAATATATAAATATGTATGTTTCCTAAATATAAAAGTTTTTTCTTAATTATTTTAGAGGAAACATACTTCTAGAACATTTCGCAGTACTTTCTCTAAATAAGATAAATAACACGGCGAAAATCTTTCCATTCACCTATTATTTGCTATTTTCGTTATGTACATCTTGTCTTTGTTGCCAAGCCACGTACTAGAAAATGTAACCGTCTCAAGGTTAATGTAAGACGCAAGATCATTCACGACGATGGCCTATTACATATGTCTCTGAGAATAATTAAAACATTTTTCTGAGCGATATTATAGATGGAGATAAATTTTCAATTCCATGGCACTCTCAGTAAATTAGAAATGCCTGTCAATTTTCTGATTTTAATAGGTGCGAACTTCAATTTAAATGTGAGTATATCTTCTGTGACATTATCTATGCAAATCAATTTTGAGATTTCTATGGATGATATTTGATATACAGGCTATAAATGTTATTTGATATATCTCCATGAGGATCTCGCATATGATTGGAGATAGAGGCTAAATTTGATAAAGTTGCTAAATTTTGTATTTGTTATGAATCCGAAGAGAAAATGGACCCGTGACAAATGACATTCGAGATTTAAGGAAAAAAGAAACAAAAAAAAGGTCATCTTCGTTTAATACGCATGTGCGAAGAAAGTTTAAATATCTTTTCCCATTTAATATTTCTTCATACATAATTGGTCCTATGAGATGGTTGCTCATCCAAACGCTTAATCCAAAATGATGAACTCCTTCCCCTATTTTGCTTGCGATTCTGTACAACCCAATAGTGCTCCGTATTTCTGTTAAAGATTCCAGAATTAGTAAATTTTGAATCATCTGACCAGAAGATTTTATTTAAAAAAATCGTCTTTTCTAACCTTCCCACTAACCAATTGCTATACTCCAGTCAGCTTAATTGATCACTAGATAGTTAAGTGTAGCTAGTATGAACCTTGCATGGTTTAAAATTATTTCGATGTAAAGTTCTCCATACCCGGTCTGGGGAAAATTTAATTCTGACGCCACTTCGCGTGTAGATGTCGATGGATTATTATTTTTCTAGAAAATACAAGATTTATATAAACTTTTTAAAATCACACCTTTAATTTACCATTTCTAAAAAATCTCGGTACTCTTTATTTAAATGCCTGTTAACATAAACATTACGTGGCTTGGTAAACGATCCCTTCTCGACCACGTTTTTATCGAGATCTAGAAAAATTGTACGATGTGTCGTTCTGGATACAATGTTTTGTGCTTGCTATTATTGTATTTCAGTGCGAATAAAAAATTCTTAACATATATCGTTTCTTTTCGTTGGTGTACATATTACTAGAGAACGATAATTGAAAGTTTAACCAGTTTGACATTTTTTTTGCTACCTTATTTAATCTTAAAATGTATTCTTCGTTAACTAAAGCATAACATCAAAAACTGTTGTCAACGTGTTATATATGGTTGAAATCAGAAAAAGAACTCTTTCTGTCGTTGTCAAAATCCAATGTGGCGCTGATAAGAATTAAAAAAAGTTGGTGACGGCGTGAAAGAGCCGAAATGTCATAAAAATTTCGAGTACGCCATTAGATAGAAGATCGAAAGTGGCCTTGTGAATATGGTTTTAGTTTCTCTCCCTGCAAGGTTAAATAAGGTTGCTAGAGGTAAAACACCCTTCGGATTCATAACAAACACAAAATTTGGCAACTTCGACGAATTTAAACCAATTTAAACCCTCTATCTCCAATAATAAATAAGCAAGATCCCCATGGTGAGGGTCGGAAATGTATCAGCCTATATATGTATTTATGACTATAATAGCTATTTATAATCATGAATAAATACCAAAATATTCCGAAAATCCAGTTTAGACACGGGCGCATTATGTTAGAAAGAAAGTGTATTTTTAAAAGCAGTCGCTGTTTAATCATTTCTACATATTTGAATAAAAAAAAAACAGAATAAAACATGTTTTATTTCCTATTCTTAAATTCACTCGTTTCCGAATAATTTTAAAAAATCATAAAATCGTTCCATTTTCGAAAAAAGTGACAAAGTAGAGTTTGTTTTGTTTACACTAATGACCAGTAATAAGGTTCAACAAACGCGTGCAACGTCAGAGGCGTATCGCGCAAAAGTAGGTTTATTAAAAAGTAATATATTCTTACCTTTTATTGACGTCTTGATGTCTACTGCGACAAAATACTACTGCCCCGGTAAGCCGCGTAAAACTGCAACATAAGCAACGCTTCCATTGTCGATTTACTTAGCCTTCGACGTTGGTCTGAAAACGTTTTCATGTTTTTCGAAAATGATCGTTCTACGTCTAGCGAAGTAGGATTTGCGTAATTCATATATACCTTTATCGCTTCTGTGCACTCTTTATTTTCAGTAATAGACCAAACCTTTTGTAAATCGTGATTTTTATTTAAAACTGCACGAAACTTTTGAGCGACATCTAGTCCTATAGGATCCGTCAAGCTATCTAGCGCGGCTTGTAAATTATCTAAGGTATTTAATGAGTATCGTAAAGATAAGTGACTGTTTTGTAACAGCGACATAGCTTGTACAACTGCAGAATAGTTTATGGAAATTTCATCTATTTGTAATTGAACGTCCGAATTGGAAAAGAGTTGCTGACTCTCTCGAATCGCTGCAGATTTATTTGACTTAAATTTTAAAATCACATCCTTCACATTTGCGAAATATTTATGATAATAAAATACTGCCTGGAGCCATATTCCCCATCGAGTTATTACAGGCTGAGGTGGTAGTGAAAGTTTCGGACACAATTGTTTGAAAACGCGGATATGTTTGAGGGATTTCACAAACACTTTTTTGGTAGATGCTATTAAATTATTCACCATCGGATACTTCTTTCGAATGGTTTCTGCAACGAGATGATACGCGTGTATGAGACATGTTATGTGAAGAAGAGTCGGAAAGCATATTTTCAACATCCGACCAACTTTCAGCATTGTTGCAGCTCCATCAGTAACTAACATTGTGACTTGGGCTCCTGTGATACAAAATTCTCTTAACGAATCTTTTATTATCTTCACAACGGTTTCAGCATCACTTTTTTCAATCCCTTTACTGGTTAATAACAAGGAAGCTGCTGGATCATTACGTTTTAAAGGACGCGCTACAACATGAACTGTGTTTCTGTGCGTCAGTTGTTTCATCCACACTTTCGCAAATTTTCTTATTTTCCAACTCGTCTACTATACAGTTTTTTACTGTACCCTGCAAATGTGGTAAATTGTATCGTAATTGTCTATTGGTTGATAGTTTCCACGAGGGAACATATTTATTCCAAAAAATACGAAAGTGTTCATTGTCTACTAGGTATTGTGGGATGTTGCACACACTTAACATAAAAATAAAATTATGCAGAAATTCCCAGTACAGAATACTGTTGCTTGAATTCAGTACATGACGTTTACTTTTAATATGTCTTCTACAGTGAAATGTATCACGACCTATCAACCGTATATTGTAAATTTTGCACTGAATGATAGTACCTGTATATTCCAACCCAAGGAAACGGCTATTATATTGAAATATCTTTCTCGGGGGTTTTTCTCAAATTATGTTAAATTTTCTAATTTAACTCGAATAAATGATTTTTGTAGGTTCGGGGGTATCCCTAAATACCCTTACGGCAATTTTTGAATGAATTTCCAACTCAGTAAAATGAAATTAACGAATTTTTAAGATTTGAAAATGAACTAACCTTTAAACTTTCGAACGACGCCAATGTATATAAATCCTCTGTTTATATACCCACCACAGGAGCTGCTTGCTCTGGATATTCAACCCTTTTTACTTCTAATAAAGACTTTGAATACACAAACGAACACTTTGGATTGGATTTAAGACAAACTTTTATTCAACCAAGGCCGAATAAAGATTGATGAAAATTTATGGCGTCGTTCGTCTTTCTTTTATTTTAAATCGCGAAAGACCGGCGATTGTTTTCTTTCACAGCCGATTTTGATAATTTACCCAAATAGAAACTAACTTTTCGATTACTTTCAATCAAATGATATTAGCATACGAGAACGAATGCAGTGACTTAACCAGGAGGTTGTTTGTTGATGATTCTGTGGTCCGAACTGTCACCAACAAGCTTTAGACGAGAAAATCCACTGCTAATTTACAGAAACCTTTCAGATAAAGATTTAATTGATGAAATATTATCTGTTGTGCTTTGCAATTTATGTTGTTGCTTATTCCAGACGATTTTTGCATTAATTTCGACGAAATAGGTGAATAGAAAATTTAATAAACGAGTAGATTTGTCCATGATACCCCACACTCGTCATTATCTGGACATAATTAAATTATAATGTCCTCGCTCCAAGGACGGTTGGCTGAGGCGCGATGGTAACGAAGAAATTTCCAATTATCCCCGCAAGAGGGATATTTAGTTACCAACGAGTGGCCAGCCTGACATTTGGTCAGTACCGAAGTGACTACCGGGAGAAGTTGTTGTTGTCGTAGATACAACGTTGAACATAACATAATATTTATTTACATGCGATGCTAAAGGTAAACCTCGCTTACGACGATCCATGTTATAAAAGACGCACACCGATAAACCGATAATTATCGAACGGCCGTTCACTTCCACGCCTATCGAATGACTAAACTCTCCACTGGCTTCGCATCAACCTAAATCCCCTCTCAGCGCTTCTGCCGTAGCATGCGTTTGTCGAACCTAAAACGTTAGGGTTGTTTCATAATATGTTGTAGATTCCGTTTCCAACAAGTGCATAGAGTAGAAGATGTAAATATGGAATACTATTTTATTTTATGAGCACATCTTCGTTGTATTTCGAGTTGTTTAAAGTCCAATTTCATTAGAATATACTCAAAACAGTTGTGGACCAAGATCTTCATTTCTTCTCCTCGAAATTTACTACATAACATTTATTTATTGATAAATTGCAGTAATAACATAATTATTTGTACCAGTCACATCCTTTTTCCTCTGACTACTGTAATTGCCAGACTCGTTTCTTCTTCATTGTACTGCTTTTTTTTACAAACTCGACGTTGACTTCTTCTTGGCCTTCTAAGACAGAAAAAGGAAAGCTTTCATACAAAACATATGTGAAGAAACGGATATGCAAATGTAGAATGGTGACATTCCATATTCTCAACAACCCACATTATAAACATTTTAAATTAGATTTCGTTACGTATTAAAAAATACTAAATGGCGGTAGTATTTCTGTAAAATCCATTTCACGTATTAGTCAATAGTAGCAGACACCTAAATAATAACAAGCTACGAAAACAAATAATCACTTATACGTACTTACCTGTTAAAGTTTTGAAAGCATGCAGTTTAAAATATCTTCTGTTGATGGAAATGCAAAATTTGTTCATGGGTCACTGCAACCTTAATAGTAGGTCTAGGCTAAAAGTTCACGACTCGTTTGATAGATGTAACGACATTTATTATTGAGAAACCTTGGTATTCCATTTTACCAATATATTCCATATTTGCATCTTTTACTCTACTATTGCAAACAATGTAAATTCACCCATAATAATATACGAAAGTATTCCTGAAGGATGCATAGTAATCAAAGCTCACTAGCTATTAAATACGTGTTTGCAAAAGCAAGTAACACAAAATACAAACACAAATATTAGCGAATAAGAAGAATTGCTATTACATCCGAGAAACACTCACTTTTCAAAATTTTACATCCTTTGTATTTAATCAATTTTGTCAAATGGGAATATCATTCATTAGACTTTCTATTCACTGAGCACTACCTTTATAATTCAGTTGTATTTTACTGAAAAATTGACTGATTTTATGAATTTCTTTAAATATCCTTTTTAGAGTAGGGTGTATAGAAACGATCAAAAACAGAGATTCCATTCAAAAAGATTGACTTTTTTCTAGTTGAACATCCATATTTGAATTGGTGGTTTATAATTAATAGCTATCCATAATAAACTTAAATCTGACCTGCATCGCTAAAATCTTAAAAGAGATATTAATGCTTTAAAATTAAGTTTTCATTTGTTCAGAGCAAAAAATAATTTCTGTCAGAACATTCTAGATCCGTAGGTCATTTAACTTGCATTTAAGAGTAATATAAAGAGTAGAGAGCCAGCAATGGTTTGCGTACGGCTGTACAGACCCACTTACCATTTTATTAAAATTTCGCGGATGATTTAGATTGGTAGTTCCGGTAATAAAAGAGATATTCGCATGCATTATGCTAAGAAATTGGCGAATATGTTCTTTATTACCGGAACTACCAATTTAAATCATCTACGGAATTTTAAAACTACCAGGTGGGGAGGAGATAAAATGCTAACACATGCAGAACAACAATACTAACATACAAGGTTTTAAGTCGTTTCAGCCTAGTTTCGAAGTATTGCGCTTATGGGAACAGTAATAAGCGTTGCCAGATTTCGGCTACTAGATACTTTGATATAGCAGGTTGGTACTGTATATTCATGCTAACTTTATTGTTATTATTAAAGGGTTAGAGATTTTAGCTCTCAATGTTATTTTAAAATTTACATGAGAATAATTATATGGAAAGAAAACAACTAGTTTGTTCTTTTTTGAAGTGCAAGTACGTACGACTTCAATAGATTATTTTATGAGTTAGATGAACACCTCCAGAACGATGTTATACAAAGCTAATCTGCCAAAATGGTATTCATAAGACAATCACAAATAGTGTAGTTAAATGTTATTTATTACTTCAGAGATTAATGCATTTATAAGATGCTGTGTGAAATGATTCAAACAGGTATATTTATAAAAATTTGCAATAATTTTCACGTGTTAACCTTTAATAAAACAAGTACTCTTTATTCTTAAAACAATTTTATAGAAGCGGTTTAATCAATTGACACGTCGGATAGTGAGGGTGACGAAGAATCTGGTAAATGTATAATAAATTGGGTCATCCTGCATTTCGTCCAATTTCCACAAATCTTTTTCTAAAGTCAAGTACAAGCCATCAGGAAACATGTAATAAACATATGGCAAAATATTATACCTTGCATGTCTGATACAATTTTGTCAGTTCTCAATGGTAACATTTTTGTATTCTTGATCAATAAGGGCAGGTTTCTCGTTTATTTTAAAGCTTGTATTATTGTGCTTTATAAAGTTTTCCGCATGCTCCGATACAATCTCAATCAGGTTTACACATAGTAATAAAGTGGCAAACATGGAATAAGTATGTCGCATTTCAGTAGCTGCTTCATCGAGTACATATTTATTGCACTTATGCTTTTCTGTAGAAACAATGTTTAAGAGATCACGTTTTAACTTTTTTCAACAGGAATATTTTTTCTCTTAACCAAAAGAATATCACTTTTCCTGGTAGCTGTGGTAGGAATCCATTCTGCCTTGTGACTGTGTTACAAAGAAAGCATTGTCGATAACTAGTACTGAGTTTGCTGGTAGGTTTGGTAGTAACCGATTGAGAAACCACTTTTCATAATCTCCAGCACAAACTTCACCGTGAGCATCCGCAGTATTTTTCTTGCACACAGAATGGTCAAAAAACGTCAGAGCTGTAATTTCACGATTTTTAGGTTGATCATTATTCACAATTCTTTCTACTTAGGTACGGTAATAGAGAGCACTAAAAGATGTAATAGTTTTTATAAACAACTGATTTTCTCATTAATCGATAGAAATACAGGCATAATTTGAAAATAAAACACTGAATCTGACGGGCATAAATATTACCGATCTCCCTAGAAGAAATCTCGCCGAAAGGCGTGGCAACAGCGCTAGTTCCAGACAAGGATAATTTTATACAAATTATTGTAAACTAGCAAAAGAAGGGTATACTCCATAAGACCCAATACTTCGAAACCAGGGTGAAACGCTCTCTAGAATTGGTAACAAACCAAATCGTTTTAACATAAGACTGAACCAAAGAGATACGTAGATAGGTAGACATCATAGATTCATAATTTGCTTCGATTCCTGCTCCCGATATTAGACTACATTAATAGAAATAGAAACTGTAGCTTTTTCATGTTAAAGCAAAATACTTCAGTCTGTAATAGAAGTTAGTTAAGTGATCTTGTTCGATAATCTACATAACAGCGAATACGTATACTATTTATTGATCATTTAAAACAAATATATAGTGTGAACCTGTCTTTGAATATAAATAAACGTATTTATTCGTACAAGTACATATAACATACATATGTATGTTTTTATTACGTAATAGATTGATAGACGCGAAGTGGGCCTACTAAGCGAAGCTATTTTTGTGATGTATTGAATGAAATCATTAAAATCTATGTTAATTAGCTTGATTTAGTGTTCATGTTCTCTATTTCTTTTCGTGCGTTGATTGTATGTTATCTGATCTAACGTCGCTCGCAGTTGTGAATAAATGAATTTGTGCCAGTCGTTATTCGATAGTAAATTGAAATAATAAATAATTGCCAGAGATCACGTCCACTTCCCTTTTACATCTTTTTTTTACTGAATCGTGGACTGTCACTTTTCTGTATCCACTTTGCTGTAAGTGTGTAATTTATTCCTCGCAGGATCTGTGGTTTAGTAATATTAGTATAAAGAAATACTTGTATGTTGTCAAGAGTATAACTGCACCTATTGTTGGTCGATGTTGTAATCCGATATCATATGAACAACAATAGCAAATTGCAAGAAGGAGTTGAGTACGTTTTTGACAAAAGTACATTAGAGTTTATAATACTATACTAATAAAATTATTATTCTGTTACTGTTTACCAATTGAAAATTACGGATTACGATAATTAATTTTATTTATTAACATTTATTACATTTATTTATAATTAATAACTTTATATTGTACGCAGTAGTAAAATTGTATTGTTAAATGTATTAGATGGTATTTTTAAATTTAAAGGTCCGATGTGTAGGAAAACAAAACGCTTTGCTTTATATGAACTTATTGCGTTGTAAGCAAAAATAATGTATATTATTTATGCTTACATGTATTGTTAAAATAAATAATAGGTATGTTCACATTGAAAAAAGTGGTATTCACATCCAACAATATTATTTAATTTTAAAAATAATGTATACTTTGATGTAGTGCGCTTTATTATGAGCCTGTGCGATTACGAGGGGAAAACCTGGAAATTTTTTAATTTCATTGCAATAACATTGCATATAGTTTTCTCTACTATAGAATATCATGCTTAAAACATAGAGACTCAGCTATACTATGAAAAGTTCAATGGATTAAATATGCACGAGGAAATCGAAGTTTTGTCCTTGACCTCCCATTTATGTCACCACTATCCACGACTGATCATAGTGATCCACGGTATAGCTTTCCAGTTGCTAGTATTTACACTTTACAGTTACATGAGAATAAATACCTATAACCATAAGCTACTTATCAAGCAGCAAAACACTTACTATATTCACCGGATGTGGAAATACCTGTTTCTAACTTCAGCACTGAATGGGGATTAAGCTACCAACAGCAACAAATTAAAGACAAAATAATCAAAGCTGTATGTTTTAATTATGAAAGTGTTCCTAATAGGCGTGGATAGATATTTGTAAGGCATTTGTTTAAAGTAATTCCAATCTTACTTTTCAACGAGAAAATAATATGTTAGCGTTGGCAATTGCGTTTCAGGTGGTAGGGTTATAGAAACTTGTTCCTCCTTTTTGTCAACGATTATCCTAATTGCCTCAGTAGTGCGGCTGCTGTGCCATTATATGGCGATTACATCAATATAATTGTCTCCATGCCAAACACCAGTGATCTCCTCGTAGCAGCTAGTTCGATTTTTGATGACATGAGTAAGTGGATGAGTGCAAATAAATTGGTTTTAAATTCCAATAAAACTAGTTGTATGCTCTTCTTTAATGAGAGGAAATACAGAATCGACCAACTTAACTTGGCCAGCTCTGATTTTGAACTACGTCTAGGTTGCTTGGCCTTGTTATAGATGAGAATTTAAAATGATCTAATTATGTAGAGCAGCTATGTCCTAAGCTGGCGAAGTCATTTTATGCGCTTTACCAATTGAAAAAATCAAGTAACGACTTCACTGTTAAATCATTTTACTATTCGGAATTTTATTCAAGGATGCGTATGGAATTATACATTGCGGCTCTTGCGTTGACGCAGATCGTATTTTTATTTTACAAAAAAGAGCGATTGGAACACTATTTGGTTTGATACAGAGGGATTGTTGTAAAGAGGGTTTTAGGTATAATAACTTATTAACGTTTTATGATGTGTACGTCTTGGAAGTACTGTGTTTTGATTTTAAATTTCGTGACTCTTTTAATGCGAGTTTGCCACACCCTTATAGTACTAGAAATAGGAAAAACTATTTGTTGCCACCTTCACACAAAACATCAACCTTTCAAAGAAGTCTCATGTTTATGGGAACGAAATTGTTCAATGTTTTGCCTAACGAAATGAAAGATTATCCTAAGGTGTAAATTTTTAAGCGAAATCTAATGCTATGTCTCTTCCAAGTTAATGCTTAAGCCTGTTTTACACACTGCGATTTATTGACCAATTAATTGATCAATAAATCGATAGAAATACACTTTTACATTCCGCAATAAATTGGACAATTTTTTAACGATCGTGAATACTCGTTTAGTTTCGTTAATAGTCGAACGGGGGAATTATTAAATAGGAAATAAAGCATGTTCGATTCAATTAATCCACCGATAATGTTCAAGAAATCGTACCAATTTTTACTGTTCTTCAGGGTACGATAAAATCGAAGATCAACTTGTTCAATTAATTAGCCAATAAATCGCGGCGTGTAAAACAGGCTTTACTCAATTCGATTATTTATCGATTTCTTTGCTTAGGTGGTGACTATATATTATATATTTTTAATTTATATAATGTATTGTTGACGTTTTTCTTGTGCATCTGTTACCAGCGTGTACTAAAAAATAAAGAATACTATTACTACTACTATCTAAGTCAAAATATGAAGCTTTCGGTTACTATTTTTGTTAATTTGCTTCTTGTCTCAGACGATTTTGTTAACTCCAATAATGATTTACCTCCCACACTCGTTTTTTCTGCAGATGTTAATTGTGCGATATTTAATAACATACAAAATACATGAAAGAAAACGGGGAGTTCCTATGTAGTTCACAGAACTAAAGGAAATATATGCAATTTTAGAAATAACAGTATTAAGTTCTTCTTACCTAGTTTTCTTGACGAACCTGTATTTGTACAGTGAACAACGGGCAGTGGTGGTGGCATAATACTGTCATTTAGTTCGATTAAAGCAATTTTTCCATCTGATACGGTTAGTGTTGAAGTTAAACTCGAGGAATTATTTACCTATGGTACATTAAAATAAAATTATTTGATTAAATTGCCTTCACAAAACTAGGTTTTTCATCTTAATGTCAGCTGTACTGTAAAATGTTGAACATCGTAAATCTTCCTATCGATAAATAATTTCGAAAATCGAAATTTTTTAAACCAATTAAAGGGCTTATGCTGTCATTTATTTTTCATAGGCTGTAAATCATGATATATGTAAAGTATATACAGTGCGGTCAGTACCCCCCCCCCCATGCTAACTTTTGAACGACAGAAGCTAGCGTTTTTAGAAAAAATAGGTCGATTTCTATTTTTTGTGAACTAACTTTTGCCCTTATCAGCATTTCAATTGTATTTCCGGTTTCACCGGAAGTTACGTCAACTTTCTTATTTTAAACAGAATACCCCATATATTTTTACGTTCTTGGAAAGGCAATCGAAAGACGAATTCAACGATACCATACGTTATACTTTTACTTAGGAAATATGACAATATGCAGCAATAAATGTTTTGGTAATCTGTTTTTGTTATTACGTAAAGTTGGCTAGAAAAGAGCGCCAAATTGTTTCTTATGACACCAGACTGATCTAACGAGCTTGTTGCCAAGCAAAGTAATCATAACAATTGCCA
Source organism: Dynastes maya (assembly GCA_029619315.2). Lineage (NCBI taxonomy): Eukaryota > Metazoa > Arthropoda > Insecta > Coleoptera > Scarabaeidae > Dynastes > Dynastes maya. Next base: position 11,341,528 of record JAROYE020000010.1, read on the forward strand.
AACTGTCAAATTTCAATTCCAAAAGCATGATTTATTCCTGTTTTTTATTGTTATTATAACCTGCATTTTAACTTGTATTGTTAATTGTCGTTTCTTCTTTACTTTATCGAACTTTATTTTTTAATTATGGAAGGTTTGTTTAAATTTGTTAGTTTTTGATAGGCAATGTGCTTAAGTTTCAGTTTTTCATATTGCTGATTTTACAATGGCCTCCGTACGGACCGCGTAAGATAAACTTCAAGTACCTAATTTTAATACTCGGTGAATTTGGCAATAATTACCATGAAATGGAATATAATGCCCTTGTACAGTCGGAAATATTTGAACTTTGCACTAACAACAAGTAAAGATAGTATAAAATTTGCAGAGCGAACTACTTTAACAGAAGATAATATGATTTAAATTATTGTACAATTTCCTGGGCAACCACGGCAAGTAAGGTGATAATTGTTTTCCAGATTACATAATATTAATTATCCAGACGCTATTAAGTAAATCGTTAGTAAAATTTCACGTTTAAACCTTGTCCGTCAGAATTTAGGTCATAGATTCGCCTAATTTCTGTCAGTTGGTGGCGTTACCGCATGCATTCTTCTATGCTATTTTTATAATTATCTTCCTTTCATTGAAAGGCATCAGAAAATTTATATTTGGATTTAAATCATCAAAATTAGCTGTGGAAGTAAACAATCGCTATCTCGCGATTAAAACAAAGCAAGATAGGGACGCCAAAAAATTCATCAATTCTGGTTTGACTTTCATTAAGTTAACTAGTGTTTTTGACTTAAGTTAACTAGTGTTTTTGACTTAAGTTAACTGGTGTTTTTGACTACGGTTTCCATTGAAAGAGTTCGATAGCGAAACTAAAGTATAATTTCAAAGAAGGAAAGGCTCGAGGTTAGGGCTGCCAGATGGTCCTAATAGTATGGACAAGGACTGTATAGTGTTTATATGTATGTGTACAAGTATAAAAGAAAAGCTTCTACACCTTGGTTAATACAATATAAAATTAAGCTATTTCTTCCATGATTATAAAAGCACTAACAATGAAATGTTCGTCAAATCCTAGATTGATTCTTTTGCTTCCAGTAAATGATGTATACATTTAACTAATTTTTAATCTATTGTCGATAAACAATTTTTATTCCATTAAGTTATATCCTACGTACATCTATAGATCTATCACGTATCCGCTAGTATTCAACATAACCAACAAAACCGAATAAGAATCATATGTATTATGCATATATAAACTGCATACCTTGAAACGTCACAAATAACTCCGGGAACTTCACCTTCGTTAACTAATCTTTCATTTTAAATAAATTATTAAAGAAGATGGAATTACTTGTCCACACTAGATAACCCCAACAACGGCGCGAGACAAATGGCAAAATTTCCGGGAACTCTACATTATTATTGGTTGCAACGCGCAACCTACATTACGTCATCACAAATTAAAAATATTTTTTTGTAAAACTTACAATTCAGGGTTATACTTATGTTTTAAATAAAGAAATATTGTTGGGATTTTAAGTAGAAGTGTTATAACTTCTTTTACAATAAAAATGTTTTCATAATTACACGCAGAGAAACGTTTACTTGTATCAAAGCTGTCCGCCTTAATTCAAGACAATTACTGTTTCAATTATCCGCAATACAATAACTGTTTTAAATCAAAAGAAATATTTTCTTAGCGTTTCTTTCTCCTCTTAAGAGAAGTATATACTTGTAATGAAATAATTGTATTTCTTTGCTGAAGACATTTGTTAACTTGATTCAAGAAAATCTTGCAGAAAATTTGAAGCTAGCGATTCTTAGTATAAGTAAATGGTCGTTACAAAACAATATTTTCTTAAGGATAGTAAATAGTTTTCATAATTCCAGAATGCGTTTAGGTATTGTTCATAAATTAATAGTTTCATTTTCTTAAAATAAAGCATTTTTTACTTAGATTTCTTGAAATGAATATTATTTATATGCACATTAGTAATTGCGTTTTCCCTTGTTTAAAACAGTACGGCATATTCGTACATAATGAAGCAAATTATTCACATACTTGTGATTTTAAAAAGGCTAAAAGTAGTGGTTATCTACAGAATAACGTTCAAACAAAAGTGAACCTATTGCAGAAGCACATATGGAAAAAATTGCTCAGAAGCAATAATCACGACAGAATAATGCTAATAAATAGCTCCTGGTATTAATGGAATTACTACCGGCAAAAACAATATTAGAAGAATAAAAGCATTAATACTTCTTACCCTTGGCCATATTGCTCTTACATCTCTCAATTTATGCCACTAATGTTCAAAAACAACAACTGAAATATTTTCTGGCGCCACGTAGTATCAGTAGTTATAGTCATACCGTCCTAAAGACAGTATACATATATGTATACTCTTTGCTAGAGAATAGCGAATATAGAAACCGAAATATATATCGCATACTTACCCATGCAATGATATCATCTTTAACTTACGACGTTTCATAAACATTTTCAAAAGATACCGGTTAATGTAATATTTTTTTTCTTTTTATTACTATTTACCACGTGTACTAATTTAATTTTTTTTAAATATACATATAATAAATATTAATAAAAAAAAGGAATAAATACATTATTAAAGAAATAATTTAATTAAGGTAGGGATAAAAAACAATGGTCCAATTTCTCACAGAATTCTATTAAAGATGTCAGGCGACCGGTTTCGCGTTTTTACCAAACGTATCCAAACGCTATCCAAAGCTATCAAACAATATGAAGCAGTGAAAAGGAAATCAAAGAATTGATGTTCTCTTTTTTTTTAATATGAGTATAAGTTGCAATATAGAAACATCTGCACTATAGAATGTAATTAGATTATAGTCTAGTAACTAAATTATTCGATATCTCCTCCTGTCCCTTCCATCACCAAAAATCCTACTATATAGATTTTGCAAATTATATGGTGCAATTAGTGCACGTGGTCATTGGTAATGAAACGGAGAAGAAAAATTATCTTCAAATTCTACTTACAATTATATATATGCAGTAAGAGGTGATGTCAAATATTAAAATTAAAATTTTAAATTGTATAAACTACATTCATGAGACAATAAAATTTTGACTGTGTAAAATTCATTTAAATCTAAGTACAAAAGTGTAAATAAAATTGTAAAAAGGACACATACACAAGTTAAAAACTGATCTATTATAATAAAACTGGATGTGACAAATTGTAAATCTTTTTTATATGATATATGTTAATAACAAATAAGGAGACATCTGTGGTTGGTGGAAAGAACCAACCCAGAAAAATTGTCGAAGTATACCCTTGCCTCAAACCACATACAACAGAAACCAGTAAGCCAAGCATTAATTAGGGATTATTGAATAATTAAATTATTGAATAATCCGTAATTAATAATTAAATTATTGAATAATTAAATTATTAATTAGGGATTATTCAATAATTTAATAATAATACTGTAACCTATAAAAAAAACGTTTTCATCAGCTCATTTACTTGCTCCTAATTTTAATTATTAACTTTACTTTCCAACCCGGAAACCAAGAGAACAGTATTAACTTTAGGTTTTTTTTCCACTATTGTAATTTTTCTTTTATAGGATATCTTTGTAGCTGGCCTGATAATGTGTTTTTTGAACACGAAACTGATCGCCTAATTTCTCAATAGATCTTTGTGAGATCTGGACCATTTTTTCATTCCTACGTTTAATATGAACATTTTCTTAACTTAAAACTAAATAATTTACTTGGAAGAAACATTTTTCTGTCTTGGATTTTCAAACCCTAAGAAAATATTTATTTAATACAAATAAAATTTCAAGAAAATTATTTTCTTGTATTAATTTTTATTGTCTTGAAATAAAAATATTTTCTTGAATAAAAATTGATTTTTGTAAGAAAATCTATTTTCTTGATGCAATAAACCATTTCTCTACGTGTAGTAAATCAATGTGTTATTTGCACAAGATATTCTTGTCAGAGTAAAGATATTTTCTTAACAACACAAATTTTACAACACATTTTTCTCCGTGTAGGATTAGTTTTGGCCGTCATCAGCTAAAATGTAAAGGTAAAAATACATCAATAATATATGTATAATAATTAATACACAGTACTTGTTCAATTTTCAATAATTATAAAATTATATTGTTAAAAGTTAGATGTTAAAGCTAAAGTTGATGAAAGTTAAATATTATAGTTGAAATTGATAACATTTAAATGGAGGTAAAAAGCACTCATGTCAATACATTTTAGTGTCTACATTTCCAATTCTTACACTACTCTTATGTTTTCTAATAGTATTATACACTGCATTTTCAGAAAATCTGTTAACGAAATTAAGCAAAAAGTTAATTGCCGAAAGATTAAATTCCCATAAATCCCGTAAGATCTATTATTTGCTAGTAGGTTTTCTATGTATGTCTCTTTCTAACTTATTTCTATTTCTTATTACAAACATATGGAGAAAAGGAATCCCGTTATCTGTTTCTTATTCGTGTATAAATTTAATAGAAGAATGTTTTGAAATTAGTTGTTCCAAAGAATTTATTATTGAGCATTTGTTGCTGCAAAATATGTCATCAGCCTATCTGATCTAAAGCCAGTTTTAATGAAGTCTACAGCACTTCATTAAAAGTGATTTTTGGAGCTAATTAAGCTAATTTTACGCATGCAGGTATATCTATCTAAATCTTGATGAATTCAAAGTAATTGATCAATATAAACGAAATATTTAATTAAGAAATTGGGCAATTGTTTGAATTAAAAATTGATCAAATTTGATATTAGTGTTCTTCAAATTCTGAAACTCTTTCCAATTTATTATATGTCCTACGTTTTTATCAAGTTTTTGTAAGATATGGGTATTTCTAAGGCGCACCTTCTGCTACCAACAGAAGGTATTTAGAAAAATGAAATTACACAAATACAGTGGTACCTAGGTTTACCGAATTAATAGGATCCAAAAAACATTTCGCAATCCGAAATTTCGTAACTGGAGTCAAACTTTCTTATAAGAAATTAAGGAAATAGAAATAATTCGTTTCCATAACCAACAATAATCAAACATTCATTTTATGCTTTTTAAATATAATTTAACATTTAGAACATGATGTTACATAGAGAAATCAAAAAAAACTTATGATTCTAATTAAAAAGAAATTACTTCACTTATATACAGTACCTTTAATAAGAATTAATTCCATACGCCAATGAAAGACAGTGACCGTGAGGTGGCTTTTTCATTTATCACAATATTAGCCACGCGAGAAATAAGAAACTGTTTGATAGTAATTGTAGAACTTTCGGCATTATTCGATGAAAAAGCTTTTATACAGAGATAAAAGGATTTTCCAATAAAGTAAGAATAGTATTAATTCTGAATTCAAGATAGATGCAAAGTCGTGGAATAGTGGTAGGCTAACCACACAAACAATTGCGTTACTTTGTATATACTATCTCTTTCTAGCATGTACACGAGTCGTACGAAAATTCTACCGAATTCGCAAAGGTTGTAACCCGTTTCGTATCCGGGAGCACCTGTCTGTTTCGGAAACAAATATTCATCCAAATTTTTCGTAACCCGAAACAGATACTATAGTAAACCGAGGTACTACTGAACTATAAACAATGCAAGATTTGGCGCAATATATTATAAAAATTGCAGGCCCTTCTATCTTTAATAATAAAATAAAATGTACATAGATAATGGAGATAATAACTCCACCTACTGTGTAAAAAGGAGTCAAATTGAGAATAGTGTTTAAAAGATTAGTATAGCGGCCCTGAGCAGCTTCTTAGGAGCGAATTAAATAAAAAAAAGTATACAGCATTTATAAAGCAACATTAAGTACATCAAAAAACTTGCACTTGCAGCCATTTATTTTTACATTTTACCATAATTCAGTAGGCTTCGAAATATATCAACATACCAATATACAATATTACAAAATTTAAATATATGTATGTACATACATATGTTCCGCATGCTTACTATCCGCAACCCTAAGAAAATGATGCGAATATTCGAAAAAGCTATTACTCTGTAAGATATTCATTATTTCGGTATTATCTTGGCGAGTACTGCTGTTCAATACTCTTGATTTACATGTCATTAAGAAGATAGGAATCTAATTGTATTTCTCCCAACGCATCAACCGTTCCATCATACGAGGGTCACTGATGTTACAGCGAGATTTATGTCAAAACACGTTAACATATTCATCATAGATTGTATTAATTTATCACAACGTTATAACTGCCCATACATTTTACCTACATACATGGTTTTCCATGCAGTGCGTCGGTCAGTAATTTAAATAAATATTAAATGCGTATTTAAATTATTTTCAACAAAGGAAATAGGAAGTAGTTAAAACTGTTTTAATGATTTATATATTATTCAAACAAAGTTAAATCAATTTAGAGTGTTTCTGTATAGAAATTAATCTATCCAGAACATCATTGTTCATCCTTGTTTTACGTAATACTGTTCTTTTTAATTAAGTATAGTAATAGAGCATTATTTTAGCTTTATTATAACATTTCCTGAAGCTTCAAAACAAATTGCTTAATGTTATCGTTATCTTAGCAATGTTTATGGCAAGAAATACTTCAAAATATGCAGCAAATTACCATAATCTTTCCTAGTTCAAGCGGATACCTTTTTACGGTATTCCAAGTTGAGTGATGTTTATCAATAAAGCCCGGATGTTTGGCAAAATGCCATAAAATGCCATAGATGCCTATTCCACGTAATTCTGCCTAGATCCAAGACTAAAGGCCATAAACGCCTATTCACGTAATTCTGCCTATATTCTAGACTAAAGACAATTCTAAGAAATACTAAATAAATAATAATTCCCGACAATTCTTCCTAATTCCTAATTCTAAGTAGCATTATATACAATAAATTCTATTCAATATGGTACAGTCGTCGTTTGTATATCATCGGATAACAACGCAAATATGCCGAAAAAATGTGCTTCTGCTAAAACAAAATTAAATAAACTTATTCGCGAATTCGGTAAAGTCATTTTTAGTACTGATGGTACCGTATTATTTTGTAAAGTGTGTGATACAAAAGTGAATTATGAAAAAAAGTACTTTGTAACGCAACATCTTGTGACAGCAAAGCACGCGCTAAGAAAGTTCCCGACGGTAAGAAAACGTGTCTACTACAAAATTTTGGTATAATTTCGCAACGGCAGTCCCAATTTTCCTTTGATTTATGTAAGGCATTTATAGATGCTGATATTCCACTATGGAAACTAGAAAACCAAACGCTTAATACATTCCTCGAAAATCCAGAGCGAATCCACGCTCCGAAAAAATTATGTCGATACAGCTTATACGGAGATAATGAACCGAATAAGGAATGAAATACACGAGGAAACTATTTGGGTATCAATTGACGAGATAACAGATACACTTGGCCGATACGTTGCTAACGTAATAATTGGAACTTTGAAACCATTACGGAAGTCGAAAGTTTATTTAATAATTAGTAGTAGTACTTGAATCTACTAATAATTCTACAATAGCACAATTATTTACAAGCGCACTATCCTTGCTATGGCTTGGTGGAGTAAAACACGAAAGAGTTTTACTGTTTGTTACTGATGCTGCTTCTTATGTGAAGGCTGAAGAAACGCGCACTTTATTTCATGACGTCGATCTTATGATTTCAAATATAAAAAAGTTTTTCTAAAGGCTCCATCGCGACTTCGATATTTTATAGAAATTGCACCAGATATTCCACTGCCACCTCGACATATTTTAACGAGATGGGGAACATGGATAACAGCTGCCACCTAATATGCTACACACTATGACAAAATGTTGGAGATAATAGACGCTCTCAAAAGATTTTAGCTAAGAAAACTATTCACTCTGACTTGGCATATACGGTACGAGCGAGCGTACTATGATCACCCGATTTTACACGAACTCAGTGCATTCACAGTGGTGAAATGTCATTTGTTTGACAAAATTGCGTAAACACAAATTCATTTGTACTCTACATCTTACTCACGTTATAAACGGCGTATTTGTTCACATACATGTGCAAGCCACGACTTCGCTCACATTATAAACGGCATATTCATTCACGTACATGTATAAGAACGACTTTGCTCTCGCATTTCCGAAAAATGCCGATTATGCTGGCTGATCGTAGTACGCTCGCTCTTACGGTATAAAGGCCCATATTGATTCATTGCCAGATTTCATCAAATCCCTAGAAGAGAAAAATTTAACACTAGCGGACCAATTTCACATTCTGGATGACGTCGTGCAGACAAACAGGCACCGAGTTTAAAAGGGGACTTTACCAAGGAAAAGTGTCAGAAAGTGATACAGAGTAATAGCGGTTTACGTCAATTGAGTGAAATTCATTTAACATTATCGGGAGATACAGTTAATATCACTTTTATGAATCCAAATCAAATTTCCTGTTTTAAGTATGCACCTATGACGTCTGTTGATGTCGAGAGATCGTTTTCGGTATATAAGCATGTTTTATCTGATAGAAGACTTTAAAAAATTGTTAATAATAATGATAAGAAAGGATTATTGATTCCTTTCTTGTAATATAATGTAATGTAATAACTAATAACTGTAATAAGTGTAATAAACAGCTAATAAATGCCTATTTTTGCGCCTTCTTTGTCTTTTTTATTGTCTTTTTGCCGCCTATTTCTATAATTTTATAGTGCCATAAGTCCTGGCTTTACTTATCAAGCTCTTAAACACACTATCGCATCACAAATAATTCCACATGGTTAGACTTGAAATTATTACCTTTCTTTTACATTTGTCAAATATGTCGTATTGAAGAAGTTATTTAAAAGATATACAGAGTGTTCCACGAGTAACGTATAGGCTTATAATAAGCAAGCCATACTGTTTTTTTCGTAAATCAAGCTCGTAGGGAATTTCCATCTACATTCTAAAAATATTTTGCAATGTACAGAGTGTCACCAAAAAATGGCACATTAAAGTTGTTTTTCTAAATTAAACATCCTGTATATTGATTTTTTTTTTAATTTTACGTGAAAAATAGACCTACATTTTTCAAGATTACTTATATTTAACTCCTGTTGTCAAGCATTTCTTTATACATATATCGCTGGAATAGATTGATTGATGATAAGTCGGGTTTTTACGGATCCGTAAAAACCCGTAATGATGGAAATTGTTATTATTTACCACAACCATTATTAAGACATATCAATTCATGAGTGAATAAGTCAAGGAAAATCAGGTTATTTACCGCATCTTTCCAGACCTCATAAACAAAGCTTAATTTGTGGAAATCTACTTCTTGTAGATTTTATTGATATCGATTAGTATTGATGGTATTTTTATATCATTAAAATCTTATGTACGGTTCCCAAGGTTATACTTTTTTCCATGGCCGTTTTTCTAGCATTTGTGGAATAAATGGAACGAGAAACATTAATTACTAACGCTGGCCACGAGCGGCACCGCGCATCGACGTAGAATCAGTTCGGACCGAGAGGAACGGTAGTATTACTTCGTCTGCGGAGCAGTACGGACATTTTCGCTGCCGGTCATTTGCGCAATTGTTTATCTGTCCTAGAAAAATTATGATTTCGTCAGCAAAACGACCGCGGTCGGACAAACTTCGAAAATTTTTTGCAGAAATTCCAGACTTAATATACGAAGGTGCTAAAATTAAATGTGTAATCTGTAAAATCCCGTTAATGTGTTGGTCCAGACAACATTGTCTACGACACGTAAATAGTGAAAAGCATGTCTCAAAAAGAAATTGGGCACGAGACAATGAAAAATTTATATTTAATTTATGCGTTACGTTTATCGCATGTAATATACCGTTTAATTTACTAGACAAGGAACCATTTATCTGCTTTTGGAATAACTATTCGGAGTGCAAATTACCAAGTCGAACATCGTTACGAAGAATTGTGCCATCTGCGCGCGAACACATATGAACAAAAAATAAAATCGGAGTTGAAAGATCAAAAATTGTGGTTATGTGTCGACGAAATAACAGATCGGAAGAAACATTCTGTTCTTAATGTAATGGCACGCAAATTGGAACCTCATCAATCGGCACCTTCAATTCTATTAGTCTCCAAACGAATACAACAGTGTACTGCCGAAGTAATTTCAAAGTTAGTGTTAAATACATTGGACAAGTTTGAACTTTCAACAAACCAACTCTTGATGTTAGTGAGTGATGGTGCTGCAAACATGCTTTCTGTAGGCCGGCCTCTTAAAAAGCATTCTGCTAATTTGTTACACATTACGTGTAAAATTCATGCTCTCAATCTTGTGGTGGATAGTATCAAAAAATGGTATCCTGAGGTAGACGCTTCAATAGCGGATACCAAAGCAGTATTTGTCAAATCACCGAAACGTATTCGCGAATTTCACAGACTGTGCTCCCGTATACCAGAGCCACCAGAACCTATTCTAACTCGTTGGGCAACATGGTTACAGGCCGCGTTTTATTATCATAAATATTTTGACAATATTAAGAACGTGGTTTTCCAATTCGATACAAAGGAAGCTGCCGCTATCCAGAAAAGCCAGTCGAAATTTCAAGATAGTCAGGTTAAAATGGATTTAAAAATCATTCACGACAATTACTTCGAGCTAGCAGATGCAATAGAAAAATTACAAAATCCTGCGGTGCCGTTAGAAGAATCTCTACAAATAGTGCAACATGTTCACGCACAGCTATGCGCGATTGAAGACGCAAAAAATGTTTCTGTTCTAGAAAAATTTGAAAGTGTTTTTGAGAAAAATTCTGATTTTGGCACATTAAGACACATTTATGAAGGTGCGTCAACAGAACCGTTAAGTTTCAAAGAATTTTACTTACGCAAATATTACGTCACTAGATGTAGAACGTTCGTTCTCTGCATATAAACGCATTTTTTCCTCATGCCGTACTAGTTTTGCCGAAACAACAGTTGAAACTTATCTAATGTTGCAGATATTTAATAGACATTATTCACGTTATGATTTCAAGGAGGACTCTTAAAATGGTAAGTGTTTGAGCACGTGTTATTTAATTTTTATTTAAAAGATGAGCGAAATTATTTGCGGCAGCAAACATCTCTATTAGCAGAATAACTCTAGTGGAACGCGAGGCCTGGTCGACTCTACGCTACTGCGCGGTACCGCTCGTGGCCAGCTTTATTAATTACTTTAAAACCGTTAGAGGTAGTTATAGGAACCGCGTATGCCGTGTGAAAGACAATCACGTTTTCTATTCACTTATAGAGAGATATATAAGCCCATTTCCTCACGTAGAATTCAAAAATGAATCAATATGCAGGATGCCCAATTTAAAAAAATGGTTTTCCCACGTTTTTTTGAACGCCCTGTGTATTGCAGCATATTTTTAGTATGTAGATGAAAATGGCGTATATAATTATAAGGGCGTTACTCGTGAGACAGCCTCTATACATACGTTTTGAGTTTACTACAATTTTTTAATGAATCGAATCAATTTACTGAATTCAGTGACCAATGTGTCTGCCATTTTGTTCTCCGTTTTGTCTATATTATGAATACTTACTTACCGTTTTTCAATTGTTCTTGATGAAAATCATCAAATTGTAGGATTAAGTTTATCTGAGAACCGCCAGACTATTAAGAAATTCGTCATAATTAATAATTTGACTTGAGTTATGGATTTTATTTCGTAAACTGGGTTTAAGAAAATCCAGCATTTTAAAAAACATTCACTTGTAATTATTGTAAAGTACTGTTCGCATAGGGTAGTGCGAAATTAGTGTAACGCGAAGCTATACACACGTGAAACTTTAACTCTATTTTCTGCGTTTGTGTTTGAATTTGTATGTCATGATTACTGCAGAAACTGTTAATAAACTGTGATGTTACAAACGAGGTGAGAAGTTTATTTATCGAAATTAATTAATTGAACGGTCTGTAGATCTGGGAGTGTCCCATAGACATTCTTTCGACAGTTTAAATACGAATTGACCCCGACTATTTACATTTCAAAAGAACTAAATTTGAAAAGAGAAAATTAACCTCAAATTGTGACGTTTAAATATAAACGCTATGTTTATATTTTACATACACGAAACCCGCGTATTTTTAAATTGCCAAACTTACTTTTCACTTCGTAATTATCATTGAATTTAATCACTAGACACTTGTAAAACAATATTTAGACAAATACGTGTAGATACAACGGCTATTTGACATAAACTGAGAAAATTATGAGAGTCCCACGACGCGATAGTGGTTGCTTTATCATGGCCAACAAGGATATATCTTACGAATTTCAATTTGATATTAAATTTCAATTATCTTTCCCTATTCTAAAAATAGATTAAATTTTGAGAATAAACTGCCATGAAGGTCCTCCATTTTGAAACGTAACTTTATGATCTCAGATATATGACACTACGAGCAACCTTTGAATATTAAATTTTATCAACGGACATGACCACTTCTTGACCAGAAATATTTAATTTAGGATAATAGGGCAGAAATACGACTGAATTTACACTGCAAATTGTTGTAAGAAAATATTACATTAAAATTAAAGATTTAGGGTATGAAGAAAATGTACAGAAGACAAGTCATTTAGCAGTTCCCCCAATATCATCGTTGAATGGACTTATAATAATCTCTTAACACCCCAACCACCTAGATAGCCGGCTATAAAATGAGTTGATGCCATTAAGAAAGCAGCTAAAGGGATTTCGCCGTTGAGCGCATTATACGTGGCGCTAATCACTGCTTTCGAAGTAAATTGTAACATTACAAAACATACAATACGGCGTCTCTCTGCAATTCCTTGCATTACATCAGCAATTGTTCATATGAGCAGATCAACTTTGGTTAGGTTATGATAAAGCAAATCATTGGTCTCCGTTGTTAAATTTTTACATTAACTTCGCGCACCCTATGTGAACTGTCGGTTGATTCTCTTCAAAGCAGCATGATCTTACAATAATACATTTTTGTGAAGTACACCACTGAATGCACTAATTACTGAAAAAAAATCGTATTATAACCCATGCCGAACAATCGAGTATGGATATAAAATAAAATATCAACATTGAATTGAAAAAATGCTTCATCAATCCATGAAACGTTGTCTAGCCACTGGGGATTCAGTTTCAAGTAACGAAATCATTTGAAATTCTAATAAACAAAACCTGTGTTTTATACGGGTACATTCTGAAAATTCTTCCAAGAATTCGTCAAATTATAATAACTCATAAAAACGAGTGGCGTACAATTGTACCAAACATCAATATTTTAGGATATCTTCTAAAACACTATTTTTTAATCAATTTCCCCTGAGCAATCTATCATATACATATTCCTAATATGGTACAGAGAGAAAAATTTTGGGACAGCAACCCTTGCATTTTTAAAATAGGAACAATTTATACTAAGGATTACAACACGCTTATTAAAATTACTAAATTGTTATTTAATTTCCTGGTGGGTTCATGTGTTTATTTAAATACCAATGTTCAGGAAATATATACAAATATATTGTTTGTTGTTATCAAAATCTGTTTATGTTCTGGTTTATCTCAATAAGAAACATTAAAAATAAGTTGTCGTACATATATGCTTCTGACTTCGGGTTTATTAGCGTTAACACTACACAGTACGTAGGTGTTAATTTCAATGAAATCTTCAATCTATTTAAACTTCACCAGTATTACATAGGATATTTTCGGCCACCTTTCTCATCAGTAACACAACAAATACTTTTAAACTTATCAATTAATTCTCCAAAAAAACAAATTGCATGGGCCCACACATAAATTATACTGGTTAAGAAAATATGAATTTTTATAAACCCATGACACACGTACTACTTTGGAAAGGGTACTCAAAAACTTTACTTTGGTACTAGTCTCATGCTCTAGTTGACTGAAGTTTGATGTGGATTTGAATGACAAATTCAACTTTTAACAGCAATTACATGACCGAGCCCCATTGCTTTACGAATAATAATAGTAAACTAGTATGAAATTTTCGGGTTAGTCTTATTGCACATAGAAAGAATAAAATTATATTGTAATGTTTTAGAAAGAAACATTATTTTCTAAAGTAAACGGTCAACTGTAATTAATTACTTTACAATGCGGTTTGTTCATGTCGTCGAACTCTAATAGAAATTATGCTGATTCACTTATGTTCGCTGTAAACATCCAGAGCTTCCTTTCAAGACTGACCATAAAGCAACTTTCAGCAAACCTTCAACATTCCAGAAACATAGCTAATTTAGTTTTTAACACAAATGAGATAATTTGATTTTTTTTTTTCGAAATTCCGCTGTATTTTAACTGCTGATATCTTAAATCCCTTATATGCTAAAGTTGTGACTCAAATCTTTGTGATATTTCATTAATCTCGTTTCAATTATTGTTGCACAAGGATGGTATGAGAAGTACCCGTGTTTAGAGACAGATGGCGCTTTTTGTCAAAATCTTCATTACCAACTGTGAGTACTATGTTTTAGTCGACGTCTGTTCAAACTTAGAAAAGATTCATCGAGTGGTGTTGTTTTGAGATCTGTTGAAAGGAAGCAAGTTTGGAGTTGTGGAATCACGGAAGAGGAACAATACTGGTCAGTGATTCGATTTCTTTTTTGGATGGAAAAACATGTGCAGAATTCAAAGGGAGCCCTTGTCATGTACCTTCGATGACTACCATCAGACAGCGGTTTAATAAATCTAAGCGTGGCCAAAATCCCTCTTTGATGAGGAGCGACCAGGTTGCATTGACGGACGATATGATCCGTAAAGTTCATGACATCGTATTAGCAGACCACCGGGTGAAGATTAAAGAGATAGCTAATATGGTAAACATCTCAATTAAACGCGTGTAAACCATCCTTCACGAAAAATAGAGTACAAGGAAGCTATCGGCGAAATGGACGCCGGTGTCTGCTAACGATTGATCAAAAATGGAAGCATTGTTTGGACGTGTTTAGGTACAATACGAGTAAACTTCTGCGGCGATATGTGACTGTAGATGTACAATACATCACTACACGCCAGAAACCAAAGGTCGGTCGACAAAATGGGTTTTTCTTGGCGAACGTGTCAAGTTTTTAGGATTCGCAAGGCATAATCTTGATTATTTGGAGAAGAGAAGGACAATCACGGGAGAGCATTATGCTAAAATATTGGACCGATTCGAGGCTTAATTAAAAAGAAAAAGGCCCCATCTAGCGAAGAAAAAAAATTCTCTACCATCATGATAACGCCCTGGCCCACTCATCGGCAATTGCGACAGCAAAACTAGTCCAGTTACGGTACGAATAGGTGCTTCATCCTCTGTATTCACCAGATTTCGCCCCCTGTGACTTCTTTCTTTTTCCAAACTTGAAAAAATGGCTTGGCGGAAAGCGGTTCACGTCAAATGAAGAGGTCATCGCCGAAACAGAGGTCTACTTTGCAGTGTTCGACAAATCTTATTATTTGGATGGCTTAAAAAAGTTGGAACGTCACTGGGCTAGGTATAGAGAGCTACAAGGAGATTATGTCGAGAAATAAATTCACTAAATGCAAAACAATTGCATTGTCTTTCTTAACACAGATATTTAACCTCGTATATTTAAGAGGATTTTATTGTAAGAATCTGATAAAAAAGATCATTTGGAATTTTCTCAACAAACATTTTACCCTATCTAAACAGACTAACTCCACAGCATACCTAGTGAAATTGTTAAAGTAATTTGTAATAAAGCAGAATTTCCATTTGTAACATTGTTAGAGCAACAAATAAAAGATTATCAAAGAGTTTCGCTAAATAATATGTCACAAACTAGAAAGAGAATGAGAGCAAATCAAATTTGATTGCTAATTTTATATATATTTGAATTGTACATACCTATACATGCTGCATGTGTTAAAGAGAGAGAGAGAGAGAGAGAAAATGTACTAATTCAGAAAACGATAATTTAACACAAAACGAAGTCTATTTCAAACGTCACGCATTCCAGATTATTAATTTTGTCTACATGCATATTTATTACGGTAACAATCATTCTGTTAATCTTTATGGAGCTGAATAGGGCCACTTAGATATAACTAAGCAACTTCGGCTTGTTCTAAAACCATTATTAACATATTTCTCTGATATTTCACGTTTTTATTGGTAGAGTACGATGCTTAGAACTAAATAGAATAGTTAAAAGTAGAAAAAACGAGTAGATACTAGTAAAATTAAAGCAATCGAATGAGATATACCCTCATTTACCATTTCACCGATAAAAAATAATTTACACGTAAGTTACTCTCTTAGAAGGCGCACACTATCTTTTTTCAGAAACGGTTAATTAAGATTCCGAGTGTGACCAGGTCTAGAATAAATTATCTTTGTAATTATAAATCTAAAAACAGAGAGTTTTTTACTAATATTCGTTTGCAAGTGCATATATATACATTTTTATAGAACTATACATACCGTATTTTTTATACAATGAAATGGAAATTTTAGGAAATTAGACTTTAAGCGCTTATGACTAACCTGGACAAATATGCGGTAACAGCCAGAGGCGTGGCGAGCGCATAAAAGTTTACACATAAAATAGAAGGTAAGAAATAAATTATAAAACGTGCTGAAACACTTACCGTTTTAAAAGTTTTCCGTGAAATCACAAACTGGGTAACATCTGTTAAATATTTGAATTATTAGATATATTTCCACAGCTGTTTCAGTCAAGTGAGTACGACGTGCGGAATAAACGTTTTTTAATGCCGATAACGACAGTTCGACATCTAGCGATGTTATATTTGTATATTTAAAATAATCTTTGAAACAACTTAATGCATCTTCACACGCACCTTCACAAATTTGTCTTAATATAAGAAAATCGTGTTTCTATAAAACACTTTCAAATTTTCGTATTACACACCAATTTGTTTCGCCTTCTACAGCGCATAACTGTGCATGAACATCATTCACAATTTGAACAGAATCCACTAGCGATATCGAAACATTTTGTAATTTCTCTATTCCCTCCACTAATCCGAAGTAATTGTTGTGAATAGTTTGTAAATCTCTTTTAACCTGACTATCGTGAAATATTTCCTGGCTTTTCTTGATTGCTGTAGCTTTTGTCGGATTGAATTTTAAAACTACCTTCTTTACTTGATCAAAATATTTGTTGTAGTAAAACGCAGCCTGTAACCATGTTCTCCAACGTATAACAATCGGCTGTGGTGGTTCAGGTAAATCAGGACACAGTTTGTGAAATAGTCGGGTACGTTTCGGGGATTTTAGAAACACTGCCTTTGTACTAGCAATCAATGCATTTACTAGTGGAACACATGTAGGAATCGTTTGTGCCGCAAAATTTTACACGTTACATGTAAGAAGTTACCACTGTCTTCTTTAAGAGATCGGCCCAAAGAACGCATATTTGCGGCACCATTCCTCATAAACATTAAAAGTTGCTTAGTTGAAACTTCAAATTTGTTCAATGAGTTCAACACCACCTTTAAAATCTCATCGGCAGTACAATTTATAACTCTTTTGGAAGCAAGAAAGAAAGAGGATGACGGTCGATGTGGTTCCATTGTACGTACCATTACATTAACCACGGAATGTTTTTGACGATCTGTTGTTTCGTCCACACACAACCACAGTTTTTTTACCTTTCAATTCCGTTTTCATTCTTTTTTCTATACGTTCACGAGCAAATTGCACTACATTCCGTATCGATGTCCGACTAGGTAATTTACAGTCCGCATATTTATTCCAGAAGGAGACAAATGCTTCTTTGTCTAGTAAACGAAACGATAGATTACATAAAATAAGAGTAACACATAAATCAAATGTAAATTTTTCTTGGTCTCGTATGCCACTTTTTGCAGAAGAATGCTGTTTGCTTTCGATGTGACGTTGGCAATGGCTTCTGGACCAACACATTAAAAGGATTTTACAAACTAGACATTGAATTGACACTGACTGTTACCGCTGTTTGCTCAGACTAGTTATAACTTACTTATTTTATTTTTAAAAGATATCTGCACCGGAGACAATTCTTTGCGTACTAACATTAAGATCTGATTGTCACAAATACGATAAACCATGTTCATTTAATTCCTTGTTTAAAATTAGCGAGAGTCGGAAAATCCACCGAAAACAATTCACCGAAGTTACAATTCACTGAAATGATAGTTTGTTAAAAGATGAAGGTTTCGTTTCTTCTAGTGCAGAAAACTAGCATTCTTGATCGCTAGGCTAAGAATTATATACGCATGAACAACGATATTCCTACACTTTAGCAGGAAGGCCCAAAGTAATCATTTTTTTCAGAGCTTCCGATCAAGTTGACCATGTTTTCATTTTGTTTAGGATCCCGATGTTTTAACTTATCGTATATGGCATCCTCAAGTATACCACAATGGCTGAATGTTAATCTGCTTACGTTCATCATACATAGTGTAACGAACCATTAACCGTCCATACGAATTTAAAGACTCAAGTTGAAAAGAGATTAAAATTATTAGTAAAATAATTTTGCGTTAATTCTTTAAATCATTTTTCTCTTATTTTGTTTGTTATTTCTTACTTTTTGAGACCGCTGTATGTTCCTCTTGAGCAATAGTGTATATAACTTACTAATCAATCGTTCTCAAGCCTGTGTAACGTTTTATTTTGAAATTGTTTTGTCTGAATACATCATGTACAAGAAACGATACCTCACACAGAATTTAGTTATATAAAACTGTGCAAAGTCTCATTCTGCAGGAGTTCTCTCCTGTCCGCTCCCGTACCTTCCCTTGTACTGCAAACGGCTAGGACTGTCCCAGGCAAAAATCCGACCAAACAACTTGGCAGACGGCTCCAACTGTCCTTAATTGGACCCTCTCACCTCGCCAACGGCTAGAACTATCGTTGGTGAGTATTCCAACATTCCGTATAGAAAAACACATTATTTTTACCGTTCTGTATATACATTTTTCACAACAAGTTTTTATTCTGTCCGCTAGTTTAAGTTTCATTTCATTTATTTTAGGAATTTGATTTGTTCTCTTTTGGACCGAACTTTTTTTTATTATCTTGTAAATAAGTCTAACTATAGAAACTTACCTGTTTCATTTCAAGAACTCTGAACAATCACTGTCACGAGGTTAAACGTTAATGAACGCAGTGCACACAATCATCACACTTCAGTTTTTTTTCATAGTCCGTATTCAATAAAACTAGTTTTCATTCAAGTGATAACTGTTGTTTGTTTAACCATATCAGACGTTTGACATCTCACTGTATTATTTTCCTATAAATAAATGCCCGTAGCGCCATCTAGTAGCGAGTGGCGTAACCACTTACATATTTAAATGGTGAAAAGAAAATATGGTCTGGTTATCTCACAAATCTCCTCCTGAGTATCTCCTTGACCTTGACGTAGGCCTCTGGCCGGGTCGAGGGGCTTGTGTGCTCTGATGAACCTGAGGGCTATGCCAGCGGTAGCATTGTTACTGGTAGAGCCACCCGTGCTGGACAGGTCGTAGGTGAAGGGCTAGACTAAGACAAATACCGAACACCGGAATCCAAGCTTCAAGGCAAGGTGTCGAGAGATGAATGGCCGCAGGAGTTAATCTGCGGTCGCGAACCTTCTTCTGGGAGCAGCGGGCGACACCTCCTTGAAAATAGCCTTACCTGGTCATGTGGGGCTCTGACCGGGTGGACAGCTACTTCCTTAGCTTCTTGTGGGAACAATGTGGAGAAAATTCAAAAATTTAAAAAAAAAAACAAAAAAACCAAAGTGAATAATAAACCACGTGCTAAGGCTGAATTGCCAAAAGAACAATGCGAAGCTCCTAAAGCTGAAGGGCAAGGAACCTCAATGAAAACTGACCCCAGAAAAGCGGGGGAATTGAAGCAGAAATGACAGGAATCTCAAATACGCCAAAAACGGAGAGGGCGATCAGACGAGGATATCCGTCAAGCAAGACCGTCGGGGATATCCAAGTCTAAAGTGCAGAGATTGGTGAAACAAGCCCAAGATTACATCCAGACGAAAAGGGTCGTAATTAAGGCCAACTTCACCAAACATGCACAAGGAGGACACAAAATACTCCATGGGCAAAAAGAGAAGAGTCTGCAGCGGAAACCAAAAACGTCAAAGGTCAAAGGAATTGTCTTTGAAGATGAGGTGGCTTCCATTAATATAGCCGTAGCATGCGCTGGCTACCCGGAGACACAGATGGAGCCGGATAAGCTAAAAGCAACCCAGAACTCTATAATGACTATATATGCATACCAGAGCATGCATACCAGAGCAAGGACGTGCGCAGACGACGTAACCGCACGCTGGCTGAAGGAAACAGTGCCAATGCTAAGACCATGGGATGGGACCTCTCTAGTAGCTCTAGAAGGCGACGACATCCCAAAACCATGGGCCTGTCTTTATCCCAGACGAACAAGGACAAAAGTTGGCGGCAGAGAGGATTCTGAAAAGAGTTAGAGTGAGTAACCGAGGCCTCAAGACAACCGCTGGACTATCTGGGGATCCACCTCGACGAAGGGAGGAACCCTATGAATTTTTTCTGTGGTCACTGAGTGGATAGAAGAAGTCAAAAAACTCAATGTATGCCCGTACTTTGGCATGGGAAGATTAAGATTCTGTGCCAAGGAGGGAAATAAGCCAGCTCAGAAGGAAGGTGAAGAAATGCCAGAAATCCTAGTAACCCTTGGACCTAGCAAAGCGACAGCATCGGAGAGGGAAGAAGTGTCCGACAGTAAACCAGATTCAGCCCCAAAAACCTCCTCTGATCAGACCGACCCTCCGAAAGTGCAGTAAGTCCCCTCAAAAGGTTGTCTAGCCAAGAGGAGGTGATTTCCATGGAGGTGGCCGAGGTCGTGGAGGGAGAGCCGGACATCCACGAGTCCTCCTCTTCGACCGAATGAGGAGGAACGTAGGGTTCCTGCATGTAAATCTGCAACATGCAAAAGCCGCCTCGGTAACGCTGAGCAGAAGATTCGACCAAGAAGGCCTAGATGTAACACTACTGCAGGAACCGTGGCTCTACCAAGGGAAGATAAGAGATTTATCGGTAAAAGGTAAGGGGCTGTATAAAGGAACGGCCTTCCGGCCAAGGGCCTGTATAGCGCATAGTAATAGAGTAAAATGTATGCTAGTACGAGTGCTTTGCACTGATGATTATGTTACAGGAATCCTAACAGCAGATACGGTAGAAGGTATGAAAAGCTGGGTCGTATACTCTGCCTATCTACCGGGAGATGCGACGTACCCTTCATGCATTATAAGCGAAGTTGTTGCATATTGCATGGAGAAAGGCCTTCAACTAGTTATAGGATGCGACGCTAACGCACATCACATCGCATGGGGTAACACGGACGTTAACAAGAGAGGTGAGTCCTTACTTGAATTTATCTCGGTAGAAGAGACAATTATATCTAATATCGGCAATAAACCTAGACTTGTCACCAAAACGCGAAAAGAAGTCTTAGACCTCACACTTTGTACGGGTAGCGTTTGTGATTTATTGGTTAACTGGCAAGTGTCAGACGAACCTTCGTGCTCGGACCATAATAAAATGCGTTTTGACACAAAAATATCCTTTTCGGAAAGCACGTATAGAAATCCCAGAGAGAGGAACTGATTAGTAGAGTTGGCCACGCGCGCCAACGGGCAGGGGCGTTGTTTCGATTAGGCCTCGGGTTCCACTATAGTATTGTGTGTAGATGTTTGCTGTCGTAAATAGTTTCGCGTAGTTGTTAAATAAAAATAAAATAATGCGTGCTCAAACACTTACCATTTTAAGAGTCCTCCATGAAATCGCAAAGTAAATAATGTCTGTTAAATATCTGCAACATTAGATATGTTTCAACAGTTGTTTCGACAGACCGAGTGCGGCGCGAGGAAAAAATGTATTTATATGCAGAGAACGAACGTTCTACATCTAGTAACGTTATATTTGCGTAATTAAAATATTCTTTGAAACAACTTAACGGTTCTGTTGACGAACCTTCACAAATGTGTCTTAATGTGCCAAAATCAGAATCTTTCTCTAAAACACTTTCATATTTTTCTAGAACACAAACATTTTTTGCGTCTTCTATCGCATATAGCTGTGCGTAAACATGTTGCATTATTTGCACAGATTCCACTAACGGCACCGAAGGATCTTGTAACTTTTCTATTGCCTCCGCTAGTCCAAAGTAATTGTTGTGAATAAGTTTTAAATCCGTTTTAACCCAACTATCTTGAAATTTCGACTGCCTTTTCTTGATAGCGGCAGCTTCCTTCGGATCGAATTGTAAAACCACGATCTTAATATTCTCACAATATTTATGATAATAAAACGCAGCATTTAACCAAGTTCGCCAACGTGTAAGAATAGGTTCTGGTGGCTCAGGTATACGGGGGCACAGTCTGTGAAATTCGCGAATACGTTTCGGGGATTTGACAAACACTGCTTTTGTATGCGCTATTAAAGCGTCTACCTCAGGATAACATTTTCTGATACCATCTGCCACAAGATTGAAAGCATGAATTTTACACGTAATATGTAACAAGTTAACAGAATGCTTTTTAAGAGACCGGCCTACAGAAACCATGTTTACGGCACCATCACTCATAAACATCAACAGTTGGTTTGTTGAAAGTTCATACTTTTACAATGTATTTAACACTAACTTTACAATTACTTCGGCAGTACATTATTGTATTCGTCTGGAAGCTAATAGAATTGAAGGTGACGATTGATGCGGTTCCATTTTACGTGCCATTATATTAACGACCGAATGTTTTTTACGATCTGTCGTTTCGTCCACACATAACTACACTTTTTTTTCTTTCAACTCCGATTTAATTCTTTTTTCAACATATTCACGAGCAGATGGCACTATCCTTCGTAACGATGTCCGACTTGGTAATTTGTACTCCGAATAGTTATTCCAAAACAAGACAAATTCTTCTTTGTCTAGTAAATTAAACTGTATATTACATACAATAAAAGTAACACATAAATTAAATATAAATTTGTCATAGTCTCGTGTGCAAGTTTTTTTTGAAGCATGCCCTTCACTACTTACGTGCCGTAGACAGTCCCTTTTGGACCAACTCATCAACGCGACATTACATACTACACATTCAATTTTAGCGCCATCATACGTTAAGCCAGGAATTTCGGCAAAAAATTCTCTAATTTGGTCCGCCTTGGGTCGTTTGCGCGACGTACGCAACATTTCTAAACAACACGTACCGCGCTAATGGAAGGTCGAAGCTACACTGAGGCTTGTATGTAACCATATAGATACGACGCAACTGCCTGTTGATGCGCGTGGCCAACTCTACTGATTAGGATAGAAAGAGTCCCTCAGAGAATCTCTCGAAGGAGGTACGGCTCCGGTGGGTAATCTAGAAGGATTAAACCTGGCAGTGGAACAGGTAAGCGAAGCCATAAAGAGAACCTACCTTGTAAACTCTTCAGAGAAAATAATCCGGCAAAAGGGTAATAAAACAGCGTGGTGGAGCGACAGCTAAAGTTGCTCACACAGAAGTTTTGTTGTCATTGAGAACAAGAATGTTTTATAGAAAATAA
The DNA here is from genome assembly GCA_029619315.2 of Dynastes maya. NCBI lineage: Eukaryota > Metazoa > Arthropoda > Insecta > Coleoptera > Scarabaeidae > Dynastes > Dynastes maya. The sequence continues at coordinate 11,365,123 of JAROYE020000010.1, forward strand.
AGGAAGCAATTAATAATTTAGTTTTATTTTTATTACATTTACCCGGTAACTCGTTTACAGGAAATTTGGAAGAAGTAGTAGATGAGCAAAGCGAGGCTCGTATATACTGTCCAATTGTGCAATGTGGCGTAAGTATGGTTCAGACGATCACTGGACCTCTTTCACCCAATCGATACAGTGGATAACCGGCTAACGAACATAATCCGTTCCAGGACTAGGTTAGTTACCTGAATTATTACAATTACATATTAATCAGTTGTGTTTTTTGTTGTTTAAAGGATATTAAAGAACCGGTCTAACTGCCTTTCTCGTTTTCACTGCATTTTTTAAGCTGGTGAATGGCGTTGTAGTTGTAAAGGCCCCGATTCTATTGACCTCAACTTGGTTTGGGTGCCAGCCTAACACTCTTGCGCGAGCAAGATGTCCGAACATTTTCTCACACTTCCCAGAAGATTTTTAATAAAATATATATTGTCCGAACAGAAACATTCTTTGTGAAAGTGTTCGTTGTCGGATCTATTCGCAGTCTAGACTGTTCGTTAACCAGTCACATGCTATATATCTAGAACCGAGTCGAACGTCTCATTCTTAAGCGTTATCAGCGCCCATAAATCTCAAAAAAATGGTGGAGTTGTGTTTATTAAGTAAATTAATTTGTAGTGGAATAATAAAAAAAGGGCGGACCAATTGCTTTGCCTTTTATAATGAGTATCGGTAACTTTTCTTCATACTTTCCAGCAGCAATTTACTAGCATATCAGAAGCATTGTTTGCTTAATACCTTACTTACATGCCTCGCACACTACCAAATATATTCTAGTGGAATCGCTTACCGTATTCTTTGTAAACGTTTCCCACATTTCGTGAACACGACTCTAAATGCGAATCCAAAATATTTTGACATTTTATAATCGAGTGTATAAAAGTATGGACAGTAGCGAATGTGCCTTTCACTATACCGGAGCTCTGTTATGATCAAAGGCTAAACCACCTAAAATGGGAAAGACAGAAAGAAAAGACTGTACAAGAAAGGCAATTAACTATTCTTGAATTAAAGAATAGAAAATAAAAACCAAAAAATTATTGTTCAAAGCAATTCTTCCATCCAAGAGACAACTAATAAATTATAGGCATCGTGTACTACTTTTTTTTACTCTGCATAAGGAATTGATTGCACATTTTTTTACTTTACGAATCCAATAAATAATGCAATTAAAAATATAAATACGAGCGCACGCACCGCTTCCAGATATATAATTATTAAGAGGATAAATTACCTTCGAAGAAATCGAAACCAATTTCTAGCGTCGCGGTCGCTACATGTAACTAACACTGGATAATCAGAAAGGATTGAGTTTGTGACAGTCTAACGAGCTTTATAAAATGGCTTAGTTGTCCGGAAGTCATCATCGGTCACGTGTTATGCACTCGTGATTGACAATCGTTCGTTATTTAAACTCAAACTACGTACGGTCTCTTAATGCGAGCTTATTATTAGATAAATCCGCTTAACTTCGTAAAAGAAAGAAGCGCAACGTGATACGCGCTCATCTACGGATGTGATTTCATTGAATTGAAAACGAGCAATTTGGATAATTTGTTCTTCTGATAGTTTTCGATTTGCTACTTAATTTAAAAATTGAGATTATTAAGATGGATGAAAACTATAAGTATTTTGTGAATTAGTTCCCTAAACGGATTGTACAGGCCATTCAAAAGTCAAAAAAGAAACTAGTGCAATTTAGTTTGTTTATTATATTCAATTGAAGCCAGCCAGAAGAAAACAAAGACATTGAATAATTATATTGAAGTGGTATTATGGAAAGAGTATGCATTTTCTTCGAAAATCAGTTTTGTTTTCATGTTTGGTTGCAAGTTTGCAAGTCGAACCTGTATCGGGGACCTCGTCTTTCGGTTTTCCCCTATAGCAGAATCGGCGAATAGATGCAGTAGCAACGTCGCATTGACGTAGAGATTGGAAGCCCCATTTACAAGGTGTAAAATTTGCAAACGTAAACTATTATTTGATATTTGCAATGAATACCTCACCTTTAATACTTCTTAAGGGATTTTTCCAATATAGATTCGAAAAATTTTACATAATAATACACACAAAGTTACAGAATTTATAGCAGAAATGCCTGACCTAAATTATGATGGCGTTAAAATTCAATGTGTAGTTTGTAATATCCCTCTAGTAAACCCAAAGGTCAGTCAGCAAAATGGGTTTTCCCTGGCGAAAGCCGGAAAACATATGGCGACGATTTTTTGGGATTCGTAAGACATAATCTTAATTGGTTATTTGGAGAAGGGAAGCACAATCACGGGATAGTACTATGCTGATTTATTGGACCGATTCAACGCTGAACTAAAGAGAAAAAGGCCGCACCTAGCGAAGAAAAAATTTTTTACCATTATGATAACGCCCCGGCCCACTCATCGACAATTGCGATAGCAAAACTAGTCCAGTTACGGAACGAATCGGTGCCCCATCCACCATATTCGTCAGATTTTGCCCTCTTTCTTTTTCCAAACTTGAAGAAATAGCTTGACGGAAAGCGGTTCACGTCAAACGAAGAGGTCATCACCGTAACAGAGGCCTATTTTGTAGAGTTCGACAAATCCTATTATTTAGATGGCTTCAAAAAGTTGGAACATCGGTGGACTATGTGTATAGAGCTACAAGGAGATTATGTCGAGAAATAAATTTACTACATGCAAAACAATTGCGTTGTCTTCCTTAAGACAGGTATTTGTCATACCATCTTCGTATTATTAATGCTAACCTGAGTAATTTTGAAAGAGTTCACTAAAACCCTTACCACAACATTTAATTTGTACTGGACGCACGTTTCGATAGCCAAGCTATCATCATCAGCAGCAAGACTGTCTTGCTGCTGGCACTTTGAACTATTTCAAACAGTCGTACATTAATTAATTGATAAAAAAACTACGGTCACTCCCCGAGTATTAAATCCCCATACAACAATTTACACCTCGCATATTGTTATCAAATTACTCGTGAAAGAAAATAAAATGCTGATGCTTGTACTGTATGCAGAATCACGCGTCTTTTTTAGCATTCAGTTGATTAATTGTATTTTTTTTCTTCTTCTTAATCCTTAGTTAGTTTTTCTACCTTTCAGTGTAAAACTATGTTGGAACCGGCTTTTTTCACATCTCCTTGCATCTCTTTCTGTCCCCTGCAATCTTCCCACTTCCTTCCATTCTACTCCTCTTTTTTCGGTAGCTATGCGAGCTTCATCCTTTCAGAGTTTTTTAGGTTGTCCTTTTTTTATTTTTCCTATTTCTAGATTGGAACACTTGCTTTACCAATCTATTCTACCCTATCCTGATTATATGCCCTCTGAGTTATATAGGTATAGCCATTTGAGTAGTGCTTGTTCTATTCTTCCTGAATATTTCGTTTCGGATTATATCTCTTTTGTTTTCCCTTTTATTTTTCGCAGCAATCTCATTTCGATACTACTTAACTTGCTTGTCTCTTGTTTGTTGTCCATGGTTAATATTAGGTTAATATTGGCTTCATGATTCTTTTGATAATTTCTATGTTTATCGCTGTGGGGATTTCTTTGATACTTAGGAAACTTATTTTGATGGTATTGAATAGTGTGCCTGTTTTCAATACTCTTTCGTTTAGTTCATCTTCCAAATTTCCTTTACTGTTGATCATTGCCCCCAAGTATTTCTAACCTTTTACTCGTTCTAGATTTTCTTCAAGCTTCATGTAGTGTTTCTCTTCTGTTTTCCTATTATCATAGTTTTAGTTCTTCGTTAAATATATTTATATGATTTTGTAGTTGTTTTCAGTGTCTCCTATAATTATCAAGTCGTCTGCGCAGCATAATTCTATTGTTATTATCTTCATTTTCCAATATCCTATTCTATATCCACTCAGCTTTTCTTTACAGTTTTTGACTACGTCATCCAGCACCAAGTTTAAGAAAAGTGCGCTTAGATTGTACCCCTGCCTGAAACCTATTTTACTGGTGAAAGTTTCTTGTTTAATTTCTTACCACTACGTAATTGTCTGTATTTTTATATAAGCTTTTTATATATTAAATAAAATTTAGTTTTATCCCTTTCTTCTTTAGTATATTCCATTTGTGTACCGTCAAACGCCTTTTCCACATCTACAAAGCATTAATGTATCTATCCTTCCACTTTGAAGGCTTTCTCATTTACTTGTCTTACTATGAAAATTTGATTCAACCTTCCACTATTTCTTCTCAAACCACTTTGACTTTAATTGCGTGCTCAATGTTTTTCTTAATATGCCTTCTAAAATTCTATCATACAGTGTTCCCCGAAGTAATGCCTCTATCATTAAAACATTCTTTGCTGTTTCCTTTGTTGTACAATAGACCAATCCAACGACTTCATACTTTTATGGTTGACCTAACGATAATCGTCTGTGATCAGTAAAGCTGGCCACGAGCGGTACCGCGCAGTAGCGTAGAGTCGACCAGGCCTCGCGTTCCACTAGAGTTATTCTGCTAATAGAGATGTTTGCTGCCGCAAATAATTTCGCTCATCTTTTAAATAAAAATTAAATAACACGTGCTCAAACACTTACCATTTTAAGAGTCCTCCGTGAAATCACAAAGTGAATAATGTCTGTTAAATATCTGCAACATTAGATATGTTTCAACAGTTGTTTCGGCAAAACTAGTACGGCATGAGGAAAAAATGCGTTTATATGCAGAGAACGAACGTTTTACATCTAGTGACGTAATATTTGCGTAAGTAAAATAATCTTTCAAATAACTTAACGATTCTGTTGACGCACTTTCACAAATGTGTCTTAATGTGCCAAAATCAGAATTTTTCTCAAAAACACTTTCAAATTTTTCTAGAACAGAAACATTTTTTGCGTCTTCAATCGCGCATAGCTGTGCGTGAACATGTTGCACTATTTGTAGAGATTCTTCTAACGGCACCGCAGGATTTTATAATTTTTCTATAGCATCTGGTAGCCCGAAGTAATTGTTGTGAATGATTTTTAACCTGACTATCTTGAAATTTCGACTGGCTTTTCTGGATAGCGGCAGCTTCCTTTGTATCGAATTGTAAAACCACGTTCTTAATATTGTCAAAATATTTATGATAATAAAACGCGGCCTGCAACCATGTTCCCCAACGAGTTAGAATAGGTTCTGGTGGCTCTGGTATACGGGGGCACAGTCTGTGAAATTCGCGAATACGTTTCGGTGATTTGACAAATATTGCTTTGGTATGCGCCATTAAAGCGTCTACCTCAGGATAACATTTTCTGATACTATCCGCCACAAGATTGAGAGCATGAATTTTACACGTAATGTGTAACAAATTAGCAGAATGCTTTTTAAGAGACCGACCTACAGAAAGCATGTTTGCAGCACCATCACACACTAACATCAAGAGTTGGTTTGTTCAAAGTTCAAACTTGTCCAATGTATTTAACACTAACTTTGAAATTACTTCGGCAGTACACTGTTGTATTCGTTTGGAGACTAATAGTTAGTTAGTTAGTTAGTTCTTTATTCGTTTCTATGATACTTAATAGTATAGAACACGTCAAATATATACAAAAAGATAATACATGTACACCACAAAACAACAACAAAAAAATATAATAAAACAATGGAGAGCTATTCCAATAACATTCCACAATTGAAAAAATCTTTTAAGCTGTAAAAAGAGTGTTTGTATAATATTAATTCTAATTTGTACTTAAACTGTCGGTTATTCAAAAGGCGTAATGCTAGGGGTATATAATTATAAATCTTAATTAATTGCAAAACAACATTTTTCTGGACTATCGTCAAATTAGGTCTTGGTCCCGATATATAAGCACTTACAGTTGTCGCTCTAGTGGGGTATGCATGGGCAAGTTCGAATTGTTTAAAAAAGGTGTGGTAATTCTTGCGAACAAACATTACACACTCAATAACATACAAACCGGTAAGTGTGTGTATCTTCTGGTTGATAAAAAGGTCCTTACAAGTGTCTCTACTTTTTAGACTAAATATGCTTCGGATACAACGTTTCTGGATAACAAATAATCGCTCAGCATCACTGCCGTTTCCCCAAAACACTATCCCATATCGGAGGCGGGCCTCCACATATGCCCGATACGCACATAAGCTCGCGAATACGTTCACTGAGGAGGCGATCACTCGCAGAGCGTAGCTGAATGGAGCGATCCTGGTAGCGATGTAATCCAAGTGTGTCTTCCAATTTAGATGGTCGTCAATTTTTAACCCGAGGAACATAGTACTAGCACTTGAACTGAGTTCCTCGTCTTTGTATTTTATAGAATTGAAGGTGCCGATTGATGACGTTCCAATTTGCGTGCCATTACATTAAGAACAGAATGTTTCTTCCGATCTGTTGTTTCGTCGACACATAACCACAATTTTTGATCTTTCAACTCCGATTTTATTTTTTGTTCAATATGTTCGCGCGCAGATGGCACAATTCTTCGTAACGATGTTCGACTTGGTAATTTGCACTCCGAATAGTTATTCCAAAAGCAGATAAATGGTTCTTTGTCTAGTAAATTAAACGGTATATTACATGCGATAAACGTAACGCATAAATTAAATATAAATTTTTCATTGTCTCGTGCGCAATTTCTTTTTGAGACATGCTTTTCACTATTGACGTGTCGTAAACAATGTTGTCTGGACCAACACATTAACGGGATTTTACAGATTACACATTTAATTTTAGCACCTTCATATATCAAGTCTGGAATTTCTGCAATAAATTTTCGAAGTTTGTCCGACCACGGTCGTTTTGCTGACGAAATCATAATTTTTCTAGGACAGATAAACAATTGCGCAAATGACCGGCAGCGAAAATGCCCGCAGACGAAGTAATACTACCGTTCCTCTCGGTCCGAACTGATTCTACGCCGATGCTCGGTACCGCTCGTGGCCAGCGTTAATGATCAGTGTTGCCACCTTCGGTTGTAACGAATTAGGTAGATGCTTCGTAAAAAATCGGTAGATTTCGAGAATTTATGGTAGATTTTTAAAATTAGTATATTATTCACTGCAACCTGTAGCTAACACCTGTGGCAAACAAGGATTTATTTTTTAAATAAAACACAATTGATATAAGAACTTTTTCCTTGTAGATTAGTATCAGTCATTTTTGAGTTGAGATTTTTTTCAATTGGAAAATTTTGGCACAAATTTTCTGCATGTATTGTTTTTTATACAACAAACCAGGGATTGTTGTCGTTTCCAGACGATTTTTCTGTTTTGTTTTTAATAAATTGTAAGTTGAAATAACGTTCTCGCAATTTGCCGATGAATGTGGTAAACACAGGAGATTTTCTACAAAATTACATAATGTTGGAAACACCGAAGCTTCATCTTCTAACGTTATTTATTTCATTGATTACAAAAATGACTCTACATTGTTGCTGAAACTCTACATTTCCTCAGAGTTTCTCAATAATTTCCATTCATAATCTAATTTTTGCAATCCATTCCCATTAATGATATGGGGAAATTTTCGATTATTTTCCACGATCATTTGACAGAATCCGAGTGACGAGTGAATTATCTCGAGACTCGAAACCTCGAAGTTTCGAATACAGATCTCGAATCGTAATCCGTTTGTGTGCTCCTGCGCAGTCGAAACGAATAATGAATGATTTCTGAACCATAATCGAATGATCGATTATTCGGGTATAATCGATATATCTCGATTATATCATTCATAATCGCCCAACACTAGAAATGACAGAGGAACATCAACTATTCATGGAATACCTCCTTATTTAATTTTTTTCGGATCTATAAAATCCATTTCTTGTAAAATATTGTTCAAAGAAAATATTGACGTTGTTTGTGTACAAGCTTCAATATAAAAATCTAAACAACGTAAAAGTTTTCAATTTGAAGAGATGCCATATTTTTAGAATTACTTACAATAGCAGCTACATTTGCCACAAAATACATATTTTCAATAGGTAAAAGGTTTCTTGGATTTTTAAAGTCAATATTGGTAGCAGGTGTTTGAACAATATAATCTCTTTTAAGGAAACATTCAAAAAGGGTTTGTATTACAGCAGTTACTTGTTCATATAAAAGATAATTTTTTCGGATTCGGACTGCATTTCTCGATTTAATTGATTGAAAAATGGCAGAACATAAGCCAAAACCTAAAAATATAATTTGTTCTGTAGGTCTTGTAATTTTTCAGATATTCAAGATATTTTTAGCTATTAAGACGTAATTTTTACTACTTACATAAAATATAAACTTAAAGCTTCGTATTGCTCTAATATGAAATCGCGTTTAAAATGGATAGAGCAGTTTATGGATTTTAACATTACTTTAGACTACTGTTAAAGCAATTATGAATATCCTTCTCTAAATCTCCTAAATGTGTGGGTAACTTATGACAAGCATTAGATGTACACAAATGAAAGGAATGACATACATTTCATGACAAATAACCCAGGGATATTATTGTTTAATAGTTGCATAACTGAGTGATGTACGCCAAACATCGCATTTGCCCCATCTGAAGCAAAACCAATCAAGTTCTGTTTAGTAAAATTGTTAAAAAATTGTAAATTGACTGAGCTTTAGCATCTTTAACTCTTATCAATTTTTAAAAAATATTTTTTACAGAATCCTCTGCTACATACCTAATAACAATGCAAAAGTGCTTTTGAGTCGACAAATCAGAAGATTCGTCGATTATTATTGATAATTTCTTACCGGAAATTAACAGTGTTGGAAAATTGTGTTCCGCCACAACAGCATATAGTCTGACCTCAGCTGTAACAATGAAATTCAATTAGTTTTAGTAAAGTAGTAAGTAATGAACAAATAAAAAAATACCTTCTTTAAAATTGCAATTCAGCGTAATTGTCGACGATAAATTCGCCAATGGACTGTTGACCACGTTGAAGTTTAATTTTTTTCTAAATGAATTTTCAAATTTCGTGTTTTATTAAAGCAACTTTGCCACTGTAAATATTTAGATCTTCATATGCGACATTTGGCATAATTTTCCCCTTTGCGACTTTTTGTAAGCCACCCCTTAAATTCCGATTTTCCTTCCCATGCAGTTTTATAATTTTGGGAGTATTTTCTCATTTTCCTCTTCTTTGAAAATGAAGCTGAAGGTTCTTTGTTATCACTTGAAACACTAGTACTAGCTAAATCCATTACAATTTCTAAAAACTAAATTCGTTCAATTAATAATTTTTATGTTCAAAAATGTAAAAATATTAATTTATGTATGAAATAATTAATAAAAAAATTGTACATACCTTTAAATGTATTATTTGTATAAATTTACACAGCACTACCAGTTCAGATAAAAAAATAAGTGTAGAAGATTTTACCTTTGTCTCGGAAGAGATTAAATCATACTAAGTGAAACGTAAGGAACTTGATTGTTTTATAAGTTCGCGTTGGGGTTTCACCAACGGTTTTACCCGCATCGAATGTTTTTGGGGACTCACCGAAGGGTTTTTATGTAAAAGAGTTTCGGGAATTCCCAAGAGTTGTAATTAATGTTTCTTTAACTTGTTAATAGATGGCAAAGGCAGAGAGAGCTTATATAAGTAAAAATGTACAATCCAATTTGTTATTTCCTGACTTAAATTCCCTGAAAACAAGGAAAGAACAAAAAAATTATTTCAAACTTAAAATTCGGTATAATTCAGTGTTATTTCGGTAGAGTAATAAATTGAAAAGAATATCAGTAGATCTACCGAAAAATCAGCAGAGGTGGCAACACTGTCTTCGATGTTACATAACTTTCAAATGATATTTGCTTTTGTAATTGATTTCAAAACTTTTTGTTTAAATGGTTTGATTGTATCAATCTACTTTTCGAACTATTCCTTTATTTCTATCCACACAGATACAAATCCAGCGGCTTCCATATCTTCATATATTGATATCTGCAAATGTTGACTATCCTAAACCCAATGTCGATATGAATTTCGATATGTTGTATATTACGTTTATGTGTAACTTTGAAGCAGTATATTTGGGAAATAGATTTCTTGAAAATAGATGGCGTCTAAGTCGATTTTACTGGACTCTTTATCTTAATAAACTCCAAAATATAAATCATTAAAATGCCAATAATTACAATTTATGTAGTCGTATGTAAATGAGAATCAATTGAATGTCCAATATTAGCACTGCAGTATATTTATATGCACACAATTAGTGAGCATAGATAACGCTACATGTATTACGACTCTTACTTAAATCCTCCACTATATATATATATATATATATATATATATATATATATATGTATTGCATCAAATTGGAGTAGTTATCAATTCTCCAGAATTTCTCCTATTTTTGTTAACAATTTCGTTTCTAACTGGAACCATTTTATTCATAAATCGCCTCAGATATGTATTGGCTACATCTCGAATTTTGGTGAAACATTATTATTTTATTCTAAAAAACATATTCGGTTATTTGACAATTTCTTCAATTTTTCATCTTTGGTAAAATGATTGTAAAAATATCGATTCTTCATCTAGTTCATCTTTCTTATTAACCAATACACTTGCAATTTTGCGTTTTTTTGCGTTAGTTCTACCAAACTTCGTTTATATCTTTTTCACAAACTCTAATCTGTTTTCACATCATACTTAAATTTCGTCTACAGTGCCTTGGAGTTATTCCGTTACTTCCAAGAATATAAGGCTAAACAGCTTTGACGTCAGCAGGCTGTGACGTATTTTGATTTAGACCAATAAACGCGTTTACACACTGAGACCATTTCTACATTTTAAATTGGTTTATCCAAATTATATTGGTTTTATTAAAAAAAAATAGTGTGTAGTGATATTTCGGTACTTTATTGGTGATACCTGCAGTGTTTTCCTAGTGTTATAAAAACGAGATAACCTAACCTAAGATGGTGTTGGTTGTTTTGTTTGTGAGTTACACTTTGTAAATAAAAGAAGATATTATTTATTCTTCGACAGCTACAGATTCACGGACCAGTGAAACTATAACTGTAAGTTTAAAATATCCTAGGCTTAAAAAAGTTGCTATTCCAACTCAATTCCCTAAATGTCCGTTGTATTTGACAGAAAACGTAAAGATGTTACTGTTCAAATAGTTTTATATTCTTACGTTATATTTAACAAAATTATTTTCGAACATGAAGAGATGTTTTTAAAGATATGTAATAAACGTTCCGTTTTAATACAATATATGCTAAATTATATCACCGAACGTAGCCGTTTTGGATACTGATATATGTAAATATCATATTCACAGCAGTGAACGTATTGCAACAATTATAATAACTTGTTCCACAAATACCATACTTAAAAATGATTCTGGGAAAAGTAGATTAGGTTAAACACCACATAATAGGAAATTCAAGACCCTGGTTAAATAACATATCTGTAAATGTTCTCGTGAAAGTGAACAAAATTTCACTCAATTTGTATCATTTCAACCTTAGTTTCGTCCAAATACATGTACAATTACAAATAATAATATCCACCACAAATACATCTTTCACGAAAACGGTGCTCGGTTACGTGTTTGGTTTTTGTTGTGAAAGTTCGTTTTTTCGTTTAATATACCGGCCAGTCGAAAAGAACCGGAACGCTATGATTGAATGCTACACTGCGAGACTGCCACATGAAATATTTTTTTATTTACCTAGATGTGGGAGAGTTAGCAAAAAAAAAGGATTATTTGAACTAACGATTGATTGAATTGCAGTGTTTACTAATTTCTAAAAGGCATTGTTAATTTTTGTCTTTGAAGTTATTTATTTCGAATGAAGAAAGTAACTTATCTATCTAACCTGAGAATTATAATTATGATATTACGGCTCTTGGCCTGTTGGGTGCGACTGAGTAATTACAAAACAAATCCCCATACGTATCCAATCGAGTCGTCTATCTTAGCGGTCGGCAACCTTTTAGATATTGCGGACCACTGAATTTGCAATTTAAAATGACGCGGACCACTAACATAATTTTTAAAGGTACGAATTAATATGAGCATTGAGTATGATGTACCGGGTGGCTAAATAAGAATGGCAGTTGGCTATATCTCAGAAACTAGTAATCATAGAGCTTACTTACTTTACTTAATCCTTGGGCCTTGTACCTTTCGGTGTTGGCTGAAGGGAGTTGAGTCCCATTGGTTTCTTCTATATTTCTCTCTAGTTTATTCTATTCTTAGCTAATCCTGGAATGTTTTCCCACCTTACCCCTCTTCTCTACGCTGCCTCTCTTACTTCCTCCTGGACAACCTAGTTTTGCTGACTGTGCTATTTTATTTAAACTTCTAAATATAAATTGTTATTGTTTATTTCAAGTTGAAATCACTAAAAAAATGATATTCAGTTTATCTATAAGGCATTAAAATCAATTTTTAAATTTTTTCGTTAATATCTACGGTTAGAGAAAAGATATCGAGAGGTGGTTTTCATTGACATCTGTTTTTAAATCTACTTTTCCGCGTGAAGAGAACCATATCGTTCCATTTAAAATTCATGCGAAAAGCCGCTTTATTTGTTATAAGGTCAGATAACGCCCCCTAGTGGTGAGGGTGCAATGCATAAGAACTAGACCAAAACTGCATTCAATAAAGCAAATAAAGCTCTTTTAAACGAGATCAAGATTGTTAGAATCGGTTAAGCCTAACAGGAGCAACCAATATTTATTTTAAAAGGCAATTGACGTCTCTTCACCACTTTACTTTAGAAGATACGACAAAATGTATTTAACGCAAAAGAAAGGGAATTGGGTTGGGGACAAAATAGATATATTTTCGATAATTCTTAATTAGACAAACCATGATGAAAACTTAAATTTTTTACTTAGTCGTGACTGTTACGCCATCAACTGGTCATCTTACAAACTTCAAACTCATTTCCAGCAATTTCTTTTGGTCACATTTATCAAAAGAAAAAAAAAATATCCGAAAGCTCTGTGATTACTAGTTTCTGAGATATGGCTGGCTGCCGTTTTTATTTGGCCACCCGGTACATATACACTTATACACGAGGTTGCTCGACCGTCGCGTTATCTAACTACATTGAGTCAAATGCATTTTTAAATTAAATGAGCTCAGCGAATTTAAATATTTGAATTTGCAGACCATTAAAATTATGTCACAGACCACCAGTGTCCGCGGACCACCGGTTGACGACCGCTGGTCTATCTCACCATGGTATAATGATTTTTCTCGTTATAATCAACAATATGTTGTCGATAACCAGAACTGATCAGAATATTTGTTTTACCAAATAAATCAAATGCCATACAGGCACTAATGTGACCACGAGATTTTTCATGTTTCTTTATTTTAGTGGTTAAATGATGTAGATCTTTCCCAACAGTTCTAACCCAACTGAAATCTGATGATCCAGAGGCAGTATTGTAGATATCTACATATATTATAGATATCTTCTTCTTTCCGTTATTTGTTCCAATTCTAGTTGAGGTTATGGCCTACTTAACTCTTTAATTTTAATTTTTTCTTTCAAAGAAAGTCTATCACTTTTTAGAATTACACTATAATTCTGTCCATTTTTAAGGTAAATACAGGCACTTATCGCTACAAAAAAAACGCGGGAAAAATGTATACATTGGAAGCCGCGGGATATCAAAACTGTATTTTCGCAATAATTAACAATACAAATTTGAATAATTTTGTTTAAGAATTGAAGTTTCAAATGATATATCAGGGAGGGCGCACGGCCTTGCAGTCTTGTGGACACACCGTCCCTGCCCGTTACCACCGAAATATGGGATCTGACAGCTCTTCGATGACGTCACGCTGTACGATATTAGCCAAAGCGGTAAAGGAATCGTTTTTTTGCGTTCCTTTTTTAAATTTTGAAGAGCTTCCGGTTTAAAGAGGATGCCAGTCGTCAACTGAGCCCTTCTTCGCATCCCATTCGATTTTATTTTGGAAAAAACGAACTTTCACAGCAAAAACCAAACACGTAACCGAGCATCGTTTTCGTGAAAGATGTATTGGTGGATATTTAATCGACTAATTATTATTATTTGTAATTGTACATGTGTTTGGACGAAATTAAGGTTGAAATGATGCAGGAATTGCAATTTTGTTCGAAATTTTGTTGAATTTCAGGAGAACATTTACAAACATGCTATTTAACCAGGGTCTTAAATTTCCTATGGTGTTTTACCTAATCTATCTTTCCTATTATGTGGGGTTTCACCTAATCTATCATTACTTTTCCCACAATCACTTTTAAGTAGGATATTTATAGAACAAGTTGTTATAACTGTTGCAATACGTTCACTGCTGCGAATATGACATTTACATATATCAGTATCCAAAATGGCTACGTTCGGTGATATAATTTAAAATATATTGTATTAAAACAGAACGTTTATTACATACATTTAAAAACATCTCTTCGTGTTTAAAAATAATTTTGTTAAATAAAACGGAAGAATATAAAACTATTTGAACAATAACATCTTCACGTTTTTTGTCAAATACAACGGACAGTTAGGGAATTCAGTTGGAATAGCATCTTTTTTAAGTCTAGGATATTTTAAACATACACTTATAGTTTCACCGGTCCTTGAATCTGCAGCTGTTGAAGAATAAATAATATCTTCTTTTATTTACAAAGTGTAATTCACAAACGAAACAACCGACACCATCTTAGGTTAGGTTATCTCGTTTTTATAACACTAGAAAAACACTGCAGGTATCACCAATAAAGTACCGAAATATCACTACACACTATTTTTTTTAATAAAACCAATATAATTTGGATAAACTAATTCAAAACGAAATAATGGATCCTAACGTATGAAAACAACCGACACCATCTTAGGTTAGGTACCTCATTTTTATCGCTTCAGAAAAGGTTTTATCGCTTATACAACACAAAAACATTGCAGGTATCACCAACAAAGTACGGAAATATCACTACACAGTATTTTTTTAAATAAAACCAATATAATTTGGATAAACCAATTTAAAACGCAGAGATGGTCTCAGTGTGTAAACGCGTTTATTGGCCTAAATTAAAATACGTCACAGCCTGCTGACGTCAGAGCTGTTAAGCCTTGTATTAGCGGTAGTAACCCCCTGCTTAGTATATTGAGAAACGCCGATGGCCATTTACACTTACTCCGAACATCACACTACACTCAAAAACTTATTGTTTTCCAAAAAGAATCGTCGTAACAACAGAATATGGCAAAGCATTTGTAAATCCAACCAAATTTACTTTGGTTTTGTAAAGGTTCGTTAGGAATATTGATTTAATTCACGAAAGGACCCTTTCTAAGTGTAGCAGATAAACATAGCTTTCAGTACTCCGCAATCAAGTACGTGCAAATTCAAATCTTCAGGTAGAAGGAGTTTTTAGATTAAATCTATTTAATTGTTTTTCTAGTTTAATTATCTAATTATTTAGTCGTTGAAAGTAGCAAGCAGTAAAATGGATCAAAATTTTATAAACATTATTATTTACAAGTTTCATAACAGTTGCGTAGTGAAGACACGTCTAGGGAAAATGAGAAGTTGTTACCTTGTTTTATGTTGGAAAGTATTGTCAAAATGACTGCTGTGATGTGCACAATTATCCTGCAATTCATTGTTAATGTTAAACGATTTTTAATCATTATGTCTGAATATCTTTATTGAAATATTGTAGTGGTAACAAATTTACCTGAAGCAAAATGCGTCGTTGGGATTTTTACTAGCTTCCACTTTTATCAGTAATCTTAATAGAGTGCATGAAATAATTCTGTAATTATGTAGGCTGTATCATATTGGACGGCTCCAATTTCTTCCTCTCATAAATTAGGTAGATTACAAAATACGATACCATATAGAACTTAACCACTATGAAAGTAAACATTATCGCCATTATCGAACATTTAGCAAGTTGTACTTGCTTATCGGTCTAATTCCCAAATATTCAACCTACACGGCATACATATTGCCCGCGTACATACATACATATGTAGGATAGATACAATCATCTTCATTCGTCAAACAGCACTCACCAATAAAATCTATCATAGCGAGAGCTTTATAAAATTCACCAATGAAATCAATCATGTAATCTCCGATATCGTAATAAAAAATATACCTTCACATAATTCTTTATTATGTTTAACCAATCAGTATCGTTTCGTACATGTAAAAGTCTACGTAAGTGCTGATCTAACACGGCATTTGCACCACGGTATTTTGACAGGTTTATAGTTATAATCGGGCTATCTGGAATTTCTAGCGCGATAAGATTTAAGTAGCATTTGCTCGGCATTATAAACATCATAAACTTAAATCCATAATTCAATACTAAATATTGATAAATGTTACGGTTGTAAGTAAACACTATATATCTAGATAATTTCATCGGTAACATCACAACATATGGTACATCTTCATGATTGTATCCGACAGGATTTAAGAATAGGTCTAATAACAGCGTTTTAAATATTATATAATCAAACACTAGTAAAATTGTCATATTGAGGAAGTGTTGCCCGTATCTCGTTAAATCTTTAAAATATTTGTTCAATATTTTAGAAATATTCCTTTAGATAGGACAGTATCAACAAAAGAAATACTATTGCTATTTGTGTTGGATTAGATAGACACTAGTTGAGAGAAAAGGTAAATTTGTATTTACATTTTAAAAGTGTCTTTTACCACCTATATTATACTCTGGATTTGATTTTTTTTTTTGGGAATTGATATAGTTTAAATCCGTCTTCATCATAATTGACACATACAGATACACGTTCTCTCAATACGAAAAATACATCTCGTCAACCAATCGTTCAGAAAATAATCATTAATGCGATTTACGCATAAGATGTAGGCCTGTACATGCGGATTACATGTACACGCGGATGCCTTTGAAGATATTGCCAAATATGAAAGCTTGCGTTTATTCCAAAGAGATGTATCCAAGTTGATCTTCGGGTTAATCCTTGTTTCATTCATTTTGATTTAGATTGCAATCGCGTTAAATTCAGTACGTCTAATTAAAAATCGAAAATTTGCCGCCTTTGATATCGCATTCCTTCGCAAAGCCTCATTCATTTTAAAATGCCTCAACACCTTACCCCTTTATCTAAATATACATAACTATTTACACCAAATATTGTGAAATGTGCGTTGCTACAAAATGCTTAAAACCAAGTGCGATTTTCGTTGATATAATAAGCTGTCACAAATTCACAATTTCATCATGATAAAAATATGTTCTTGTACGTCAAAAATCGAAGTCGATCATTGAGTGAAAAAGACTCCCACAATGCGACGGTACTACGTAGTTATCCAAATATCGAAATAAGATTGATATTCTATGAAAAATTAAAAGAAATTTTAGGCAAAAGCAATCTTTACATTGACTACCTTAGAAGTGAACGACCTTTTCCTGCTGAGGTTGATCAAAACATCAAAGTTATGTTCCAAATGCTTTCCTAAGTGTTAATCAAGGTGGCATGTATAAGTTGGGATCCGAAAACAGAACTTCCCAGCACTTCACTAAATTCGCAAAACGAGAATTCCTTATGTCATTGCAACGCGTTATTGTATTTGTGAAAAATGCAATTGTCTGTTCAAAAAAGCCAGTAGAAGTATAAACGAATCAGCATTTCATTAGCTTTTGTTTTTCTTTGAATTCTTCTGAATTTCTGGAGCCAAAGTTCTTTCTGCTTAAATTAAAATAGATGTTCTTTGACTCTGAACATTGATCTCATTATTGCTGTGCCATTTACTACGTTCAAAGCTAAGTGTAGTAAGTAATGTAAGGAAAGGTGTTGGTCTCGATAGGATTCCTGCGTGTACTTTACTCAGTGTGATTATTCAGCACAGCCACTTTCCATTAGCTTCAATAGATCATGGTTCACAAACTGTTTCCCATCCATTTTACAACGCGCTGGTGCCGTACCGGTTTTTAAAAGTGGTGACAAGACCTTAGTTGAGAACTACCGTCTTATTCCTGTTTTATGCACAAAGTCTCAATCGATTATTTGTAATATACTTTTTGATGAACTCATTGATCTAGAACAGCATTTCTTGAACTTTCAAGGAACGTTACTCCTTTTGCCTACCCGGGAGCAGCGCCCCATTTCTTCTCGTTTTTTATTGTTAAAAATCCGTAGCCTCATTACCCACCTCAGACTAGAATTTGAGACCCGCTCTGGTAATTAAGAACCACTTGTCTAGTACAACATGGTTTTCGTCCAGGTAGGTCCGCCGTAACGAATCTCCTTATGCTCACCCATTATAGTTTGGATAATCTTGAGAATAAAATACAGGTGGATGCTATCTATGCAAATTACAGCAAAGCAGTTGACAAAATAAATCATCAGATTCTTATTTATAAATTGTTGGCACTGGGTTTGCGTGGCTACAATTTTATATGTATATCCAACATCGAGGGCGGTTGCTATCACAGCAGGTGTCCTCTCTGAATCTCATCTTAGACTATTACTTTTCAATCTATATATCTATAATATATTTATTTGCAAAATCCCTTTTTTCCAATATGCTCTAATTATTAGGTCGATAATGGATTGTGTCAAGCCGTAGCAGAACCTAGACAGTTTGTGTAAGTACAACAAATGTAACAAATAAGTCTAAAATTCAATTTTCATACGCTTTGAATGAGAATGTCTTAACCGAAGTTTCTAAGGTTAGAGGGTCTGGGTGTTATGTTAGATACTAAATTAGTATACAGCAACCGTATTGACTATATTATTAGCAAGTACACCAAATCGCTTGGCTTTATTATAAAAACATCTAAAAACTTTTGTTCTTCTGCAGACTTTGCGTTTATAACCTGGATTATGTCCTACAGTTTTGTGGTTTGGTGTCCTCAATATGCCGTTTATGTTAATAGAATGGATCGGTTCAACAAAAGTTTATCATATTTCTTTGTCTAAAATCCAGCCTATCTCTTGATAATTATTTCATTTCGTGTAACCATATTGGTACTCTATCTTTATGTAAGCGTACACTACTGCCGAACTTGGTATTCCTGCATAAATTGCTTAATAATAATATTAATAGTCCAAACCTCGTTTCTTTGATTTCCTTTCGTATCGAACTTTTAATTATGTTTTATTCCACCCTTATGACACATCAATTATTTTCAGAACTCACCCGTTAACAAATGCGCACTTTCGCTGTACTTTTAGAATGTTTAGAATCCTAATTACCCGGAGATTATTTAACCAACTTCAATAAATTTACAAGAAAATGGGGGCGTCTCCTAAATATATTGGGCTAGTCTGCTTAAATTTGCGACTCAAACACTCGATGCAATCCTTCTATAGAATTGTTCGTTTTTTATAGTACTTCTATGATCTTGGCATCTTTGGGGGGGTTCAATCCAGGTATCCTCGAAGTAGTCCACAATTGACTGAGCATCCTCGGGTAGCATATTCTTCTCACAAAGGATTTTAAACGCATTGACTACATTTGCTGCACACGCGAATGCTAATGCTGGCTGTGACTTCAGTTTCAATGCAAATTCCAAATTGGTTCTTTAGACTTTCTGATTGAATTTTTTTAAGGATGCACTGTGAAAAATAGAAAAAGGGCCAACGATGCCTTGAAGCTGGAAATTCTTCGGCGAAAGCACACCTCATGCCAGTTTCGAAATGTGAACACGGTAGTTGGTAACACCCTGAACCCCAGGCATAAATTCTTTTAACTTTTGCAGCAAACGGATGTAAGTTTTTTTGTTTTGTCTTGTAATAGCACATACACTAATGGAATTGAAATATTTTTCTTCAACGTGTGTACTGTGAACAGTGGAAAACACAAATGTGGAACTGTTGGAAATGTTCCGTACGCATCCCAATGAGCGCTTTGCACGGAGAATAATGTGTTGCAAAATTTGTATTGTTAAGAAAATATCTTTACTCTGACAAGAATATCTTGTACAAATAACACACTGATTTACTAATCATAAAAACATTTTTATTGTAAAAGAAGTTATAACACATCTATTTAAAATAACAAAAATATTCCTTTATTAAAAACATAAGTATAACCCTGAATTGTAATACAAAATATTATTTTTAATCTGTGATGACGTAATGTAGGTTCGCGTTGCAACCAATAATAATGTAGAGCTCCCGGCAATTATGCCATTTGTCTTGCGTGGTTGTTGGGGTTATCTAGTGTGGACAAGTAATCTTCTTTAATAACTTACTTGAAATAGAAGATTAGTTAGTGAAAGTGAAGTTCCCTGAGTTATTTGTGACGTTTCAAGGTATGTAATTTATATACAAATACATATGATTCTTATTCAGTTTTGTTGGTTACGTTGAATACTAGCGTATACATGATAGATCTAGATATACGTAGCATATAGGTAACTTAATGGAATAAAAATTGTTTATCAACTATAGATTAAAAATTAAGTGACTAGTTAAATATATACGATATCATTTACTGGAAGCAAAAGAATCGATCTAGGATTTGACGAACATTTTGTTGTTAGTGCTTTTATAATGAAAAAGGCATAGTCATGGAAAAAATGAGTTCATTTTATATTGTATTAACCAAAGTATAAAAGCTTTTGTTTTAGATTTGTACACATACAGCTGTGGACCAAATGATAGAAATAATGCAATTATAGTCTAATCCACATGTTTTTGAATAGATATAAACACTATACAAGCCTTGTCCATAATATTAAGTCCACTTTTAAGATCCTATAGTTGCATGTTTTGAGAAGTATATGTACATATACTGAAGATATCCAATCAAATGGTAAAAGTTCTAGAGTAATAGACAATTTTCTAATTTTTACACTAAATTAACGATTCTTGGTAGGTTCAGGGTATCCCTGGATACCCTTTCGGCAATTTTTTTAACGAATACCCAAATTAATAAAACGAAATTAACGAGTTTTAAAATTCTAAATGTAACTAACCTTGAAACTTGAACGATGCCAGTGTTATATAAACTCTCTGTTTATATAACCACTACAGGAAACTGCCTGTTCTGGAAATTTAACCCTTTTCTCTTCCAATAAAGACTTTGATTTCACAATCGTGCACTTTAAATGGGGATCGGAGTTAAGAAACACTTTGATTCAACCAAGGCTGAATAAAGATTGATGAAAAATTATGGCGTCGTTCACCTTTCTTTTATTTTAAATTGCGAAAGACCGGCCATTGTTTTATTCCACAGCCAATTTTGATAATTGAACCCAAATAGAAACGTTTACGATGAATTTCGATCAAATTAGATTATTTCTGCAAATAGTATACGATAATGAACGCAGTGACTCAACTAGGAGGTCGTATTTCGATAATTCTATGATACAAAATGTCACTGACAAGCTTTAAACGTTAAACTTCTCTAGTAATTTACTTAAACCTTTCAGATAAAGATTTAATTCATGAAATATTATTTAAAATACCTTTCCATTTACGCTGTTGCTAATTTCAGCAGATTTCTACATGAATTTGAACGAATTACGTGAATAGGAAAATTAACTGACAAGTAGATTTGTCCATGCTACCCCACACTCGTCGTTATCTGGACTTACATTATAAATATAACGTCCTCGCCCCAGGGTCAGTTGGCTAAAGGGAGATGGTAACGAGGAAATTTCCATTTTTCCCCGCAAGAGGGATATTTAGTTACCAACGAGTGGCCAACCTGACATTTAGTCGTTCAGAAGTGACAACCGAGAGAGGCTGTTGTTGTCGTACATACAAAAATCATACATACGTAAATCATTATTGGACTTAACAAAATTGTCTGAGACGACCAGAAGCTAATTAACAAAAATAGTAATCGAAAACTTTATATTTTTACTTACATAGTTTGTATTTATAAATTTTATAACACATAATATCCACGCTTATTATGAACACTTTCTTAATTAAAACATATATCTTTGTATTTTGTTTTTAATTTGTTTCTGTTGGTAGCATAATTCCCATTTAGTGCTGTAATATCCTTTATTACTACTGAGGACAACAATACAATAATTGGATATACTTATTTATTACTTCTATGCTTTACATATTTAACTTAACAAACTAAACTGTAACTTAAACAAGACGCTTATATTTAGTACAGCTCTGTACACAAGTATACATAATTCTAATACTACTCCAGTGACCTCTATCGTCCCCCCCACGTTAAGTATTTTAAATTTATAATCACAATTTAAAGATTCAGTCTATCTGGTGGTTTAATAGTTCTTTTTGGTCTCTCTCTTTTAGGACTTGCTAGAGTTACTATCGTAGTACTCGGTTTTTCCAATTTCTGTTTTTCCTTCTCTACGGTCTGTCTAAAATGCTTCGGTTCTTAGTCGGCTTCCTTTCCTATTTCTTTTTCTTCGTCTTCTATTGTTTTATTTTGATTGTCTCCCATCTCTTCTATCTTGTTCTCCTTTTCAACTACCGGTATGTTATACTGTTGTCTTTCTATTTTTTTTCCTTATTCCTAATTCCGCACATCTTCCTTTCTTCCCCCTCCTTGTTGTTCTTTGTTTTCGTCCTGTAGTGCCCCCTCTAATAACTGGTTTAAGTGTCTTCGCCAAAGTAAGTTTTCTTTCAAAGTCCGAATTACATAATTTTGATTCCCTATTACTTCCTCTACTATTCCTTTCTCCCAAGCTTTTTTATTCACATTTCTGAAGTCTCTTGCAAAAATAACATCTCCTTTTTCTAATTTTAGTTGCCTGCTTCCCTTAAAATTATTCTTCTGCCTATTTTGTGCTTTTCCTTTTGTATTATTTCGTATTAAATCTAGTCTTGTTCGGTTTGCAGGTGTTTCTCCTGTAGTACTGTGAATAGTTGTCCTATATGCTAGTAAATATCTGTTAATTATTGATTGCAAAGTCATATCTGCGTTACTTTGGTCATTTAGAGTTTTTTGAATTCCGTTTTTAAAACTTTCGACAAAATTTTCAGCTAATCCATTTGTAGAAGGATTAAATGGCGGAGAAGTCACATGCTGTATACCATTTCTTTTACAAAATTCTGAGAATTTTGTTGTAGTGAATTGCGTACCATTATCGGATACAAGTATCTCTGGTATGTCAAACCTCGCAAAGGTTTCCCTTAGCTTCTCAATTGTTAAGTCCGCCGTCGTGTTACCCATTTCAAATACTTCCGGCCATTTGCTAAAAGCATCAATAAGTATCAAGTACATTTTTCCTTTAAATGGACCTAAGAAATTTATATGGACCCGTTCAAAAACTCTAGATGTATCCTCCCACAATATTAATTTAGCTTTTTCAGGCTCCTGCCTTACTTTCATACAAGCATCACATTTTTTTACAAATGTTTCAATTTCTAAATCCAATGATGGCCACCAAAAATAATTTCGAGCAAGCGTTTTCATTTTCGTCATGCCCAGATGACTATAATGTAGTTCTGTCAATAATCTTTCTCTAAACTTGCTTGGTATCACTACTCGATTGCCCCACATTATGGTGCCGTTCTCCAAACTAAGTTCATTTCGTCTGATACCATATGGTTTTAAATTAGGTTCCACTTCCTTAGGCCAACCTTGTTGAATATACCGGTAAATTTTACTCAACTCTACATCTCTTCTAGTCTCTACCTTGATTTTGTGCCATTCTAATGGTATTGCTTCTTGCGCAAATTGAACATATTCAATTTTCTCCGCTTCACTATCCTCTTTTACCTCCAATGGTAATCGCTACAATCCGTCAGGGCCGGAATTTTGCTCTTCTTTGACGTGCTTAAAAACATAGTCAAAACCAGAAAGAAGTAAAGCCCACCTTTGCAGTCTCCCCGCTGCCATTTCCGGTATACCTCTTTTGTCGCCAAACAGAGCTAGTAAAGGTTTATGGTCTGAAATCAGTATCCATTTCCGTCCCAATAGATACTGATAAAACTTCTTTACACCCCAATATATTGCCAGTGCTTCCTTATGAATCATTGAGTAACCCTTTTCCGCCTTCGATAATACTCTCGATGCAAAAGCTATTGGTTTCTCTGATCCATTCGGTAGCTCATATAGCAAAACGCAACCTATTCCCATTGAACTGCTATCGCACGCAAGCTTTAATGGCAATTCTGGATTATAGTGTATCAGTACCTTGTCTGAAGCTACTATTTCCTTTGCTTTTTGAAACGATTCTTCGCATTCGCTCGACCACTTGAATTTTACATTCTTTAGTAATAGTACAGCTCTGTACACAAGTATACATAATTCCAATACTACTCCAGTGACCTCTATCGTATACTGCAAGTGCTGAACTTCGAAACAGGATATTTCCACATCAGGTGAATATAGTACATAAGTGTTTTACTGCTAGGTAAGTAGCTTATGGTTATAGGTATTTATTTTGATGTAACTGCAAAGCGTAAATACTAGCAACTGGAAAGCTATACCGTGGATCACTATAATCAGTCGTGGATGGTGGTAACGTAAATGGTCAAGGACAAGACTTCGATTCCCTCGTGCATTTCCGTTGCATATCGTATATATCGTACCTGACAAAAAAATATTCGAGGAAACCGAAGCGTTGTCCACTATGTCGCTACCAGCCGCTACTGACTATAACTAGAGCTTTACAGGTGCGAGGAATACATATGTCTACAGCGGTGGTATTACATATGCATGATTATAAATTGTTGCTTAAAGGTTTACATTTTAATATTGTATCTAGTCTCTTCTCCTGTCAGAACTATATTAACAATGTCACTTAAATTTAAATTACGATTTTATTTTGAAAATAATTTTTACAAATTTTAGTGTTGAATCTTTTAAATTTATGGCGATTTTAAGATCAATTTTTTTTCCAATTTCTCCGATTTTATATTCCTCATGAAATTCTAAAATAAAAAGCGAAATATTGAGGTTGTAATATCGTTTGACAAAGATTCAGCTAACTGTATTGAGCAAGCGCAAGAATACTTTTCCAATCAAAATGTCAAAAACGATCTTTTATACATCAAGTCGCATTATAAATTTCTCATTGATAACATCAAAAGATTAGAAACATTCGGCCTTCCTCTTACAGATTATGTTGCAGTAATTAATAATGCCGAAGCAGCTCTCAAGAATGCCCCAGGAAAAGTTGGCAAAATAATTTTGTCAAAGTTTAACCAAGTGATTTCGAAAAATCCTGGTTTCAAAACGGTTAAAGAGTTTGCTGAGCTGCTCAGTGGCGAAGCAGTTGAAGCTACCGCTCATACCACAGCTGACTGGTCCATATTTAAGTTTTGTCTGCTGTTTTCCGACCGAAGAACAAATTTTACTAACGACAACTTGGAAAAACATCTTGTATGCTACGCAAACGCGAAATTTGAGGACATGTTACACGGCGATTAATTAATTTATTTATTATTTTAAACCAAATGAATCTACATATTTTAGTTATTAGTTAAAATTTGTATGTTTTATTTCTTTTTATGGCTGAAATGTACCTAAAATGACATTAAATATCGTCTTCTTATTCATGTTTTTTTAAAATAAAATGATATTTGTGTTTACCGTTTTTTTTAAATATTTGCCTAACATGCCTAAATCACAGTTTTTCGTCCTGAATACATAGTTTTTAAGGCCTAAAAAAGGGCCTTTTTAGCTGTTTTTTACGTCCTAAAATCCCGTCTCTACATATATAGTATTAGAAAATATTGTAAAAGAACAATATTTATCTTTATTTTAACAATACATTGTTCTCTGTGTGAGCTAGGAGTGAAATATTCCTTCTAAAAATCAGTATTCTACCGTCATTTGCTCCAGAATCGTACAGCAAACAGCATTCTCCATTTGTTGTTAACGTGTATAGACGATGTCTCTTCGATAGAGTGGCAAAGGCGGAGCAGCTTCTGTCATTGTACGAATATTTCTTATAGTTCTCTTCATGCTAGAAACATCAGAAAACATTCTGAAGAAGCCCGCTTAATTATAAGTTCAATAGATGCAGTAGGGATGATATTAATTTAGCTACTTCTTCTTTCAGGTCATTCAATCATGGAAATAAGATTGGGTATTTGGTGAACTCCTTGTTCACAATCTATACAGACATATTTCATACGTCTTTTGTTACTGGGTCTAAGCTCATAACATTTAAGCTCTGCAGTAGAGAGTTCAGAACAGGCTGCATGTACGTACCTATTGCAACCATCACATCTAATAGGTTTTTCTTTTGATTCATCTATTGTAATATTACATTTAAGGCAATTCATATTGGGTTTAAATTAAATAAAGTTATTATAGACAAAGAAAATGTGTTTATATTGATATTAGGGATCAAGACAGGGACTCACTTCACATTGTCCGGGCCGATAGACAGTGACTGGCACACAAAACAAGAAGGCCGCGGAAAGGAAGGGTAAAGCAACAATAGCTATCAATACAAAAAATCCAGAAAAATTAACAAATGGATCAAACATTAAAGTATTACTGTACCAGAAATATATCAAAATCCAAGTGAATAACTGAATAGTAAAATTTAAACGACTAAATACTTCTGTGAGATAGGAAAGACACATAACATATAAAATAAACGACCACGTGTTGCACAGCATTTAAAAACAAAAAATAACTTACTGCGTTGCAAATTCACGCACAAACACACAATAACTTCACAAAATACACTAACAACTAGGTGGTATAATAATAAAGAAATTTTTAACACTTTAAACACCAGAAAAATTAATTTATTTAATTTAACAACTATCGGAGATAATATCCGATAGTTGTTGCTAGGTTGGTTGCCTACCTAAAGAAAGAATATAGAAAAGAAATGATACATGAGAAAAGGAAAAGCGTAGCAGAAAAGTTAGCAACTTCTGATAACAAGATGCAAGACATTTGGAAAATAATAAACTTAGAAACTAACAATAAAGCAAACAAGAATGACGACGACTCGATTATACTGAATGCAAACGAGGTGAACGAATACTTCACTTCTATAGGCGACATATTAGCTGATGCTGTAACCAATCAAACGCAGAATGCATTCCAATTACTGCAGAGACAACGACAGTGTGTAGCCCAATCTATTTATTTAGAACCTATTACGGCTGCTGAAATCGTGTCGATAACAGCCCACCTAAAGAAAAGAGGAAACCAGATATGTACGGGTTGTCGAGAGACGTTGTTGAGTATGTAATAGAACACATAGCAGATACGTTAACAACTATATTCAACGCATGTATTGCCGAGGGCATATTCCCTGCAGAACTAAAAATCTCGAAAATAACACCTATCCATAAGAAGGGAGAAAAAACGAAACCCAGTAATTACAGACCCATTGCGATAACACCTACCTTTTCAAAAATTTTTGAGATAGCTCTCAGAACACGGTTGTTAAGCTTCTTCGAAAGAAGTAATGTGATCGGCATTAATCAGCATGGGTACAGAAAGGGGAAATCAACAACGTCAGCAATAGTAGATCTGCTAGAGAGCGCGACAAGCGCATTCGATGATCATGATGACCTTGTTTTAACGTGTTGCGATTTGACAAAGCCTTTTGATTGCGTAGATCATCGAATACTAATGGGGAAGTTGCACTTTTATGGGATACGAGGCACGGCACACAAGCTATTGGAATCATATTTAAGTGGGAGAGAGCAGACAACGATATATCGGACCACTAAGTCAGAACTTGCAAAAACAAGTAGAGGTATGCCAGAAGGATCAATATTGGGACCTTTACTCTTCCTCCTATATATCAACGGTATCCCAGACAGTGTAACTTGTGACAAAATATGTTTGTTTGCAGACGATACTTCAATACTTACGCGAAGTACAACGGGACGATGCTTTAAATAAGGCGGTGGTTGCATTAACAGAAGCAAATGAGTGGTTCGCAAGCAATGGTCGGCATTTAAATCAAGCAAAAACGCAACAGCCTATACTTACCACAAAACAGGTCCTGGCAGAAAATCGTTGTACAGTACACTTCTTGAGTCTTTATCTCTCAAACGATTTAAATTGCAAACAACACGTTGAGGAATTGAATAAAAGGTTGGCATCTGCAATATATGCAATTCGAAGAATTAAAGAGATAGCGACACATGATGCAGCAAAAATAACATACTTTTTTCGTTGTTCCACGCACGAGCGACGTATGGAATTCTCCTATGGGGACACAGACCAGAGGCACAAACGGTATTACTAAAACAGAAGGAAGCAGTCAGGGTGTTGTGCAACGCACCTTATCGAGCGTCATGTAGGGAATTATTCCTACAACAAAAAATACTCACACTGACATCGGCATACATTGTTGCCTGCCTCGACTACATCCACAACAACAAGGATAAGTACAACAACCACCTCCATAGCTACGGCACGCGTCACAAAGACAGTTATGTGATACCCTATCATCGAATAAACAGGGCTCGATTTTCAGTAAATTACTATGCAGTTAAACTGTACAACCACCTGCCAAGTAGATTTAAGGCACTCACAAGCGAGCAACTTAAGATGAGGATAAAACAACTGCTAGTGGAACATGTAATTTACACCCTCGACGAATACTTCAATGTAGAATTTTGTTTGTGCTGGTCCAGTTTACTAGTTTTTTGTTGTGTTTGTCCCATATACATTTTACATATTTATTTATTTTACTTATTTATTTATTTTACTTATTTATTTATTACAATGTCAATGCCCTTTTATGTGAAGGTTACGACAATAAAATTATGTTTATGTTTATGTTTAAATTACTAGTTGATCATATATACATAAATTTGCTCTATTTCAGTGCATTTTACAGTCTTCTAATGTATTATGGCAGTTAAATAGTCGTGATTTTAAATTACCCCAGGAACAATATTTATAAAGTTTAAATCGGAAGCACAGGTTGGTTACCGTTGCACGAACCATCTTTCTGGAAATATTGCATCAAAATACTGATGGATCTGTATGGCAAAGTGAGATGGTGCTCCATTTTGCTGAAACCGAATACTTTCATCGGGTACATAGACATTTTCATTATTGGGGGAATATGCAAGAGCTGGCACCAAATGAAATTTTAAAGAGTCTGGATAACGGGTAGCAATGTTTTCTTTAAAAAAGTACGGAATTAGAAAACGCGGACTGATACGAGGGACACGCTATATATTTTGAGATGCAACAAAAGTAGAGAAGTTAGAGCTGGCAACACTGCATTTCTAAATACCACCATCCTTAAGTAGTAAACTCTGACTGTCAGTTGAGTCGTTGCTGTCATAGAGTAAACCTGGTAGGTACGATTTGTCATCGAAACATGGGCTTGTCAAGAGGACATGTACCCGCAATGATTTACTACGATTTTAAGGTCGGTTTAAGTGAACAACAAAGTCTTGAACGATTGCAACTCGCATTTGGTGATGAAAGTCCTTCACGTGCAATTGTGTTTCGCTGGTATAGCGAATTTAAAAGAGGACGGATATCGCTTGGTGATGAGGAACGTACCGGTAGGCCCTGTTTTTCAGTTACCACTGGAAACATTGAGAATGTGAGACGTATGATCGACGAAGATCCAAGATGCACCTATCAACTGATTAAGGCAACTCTTGGTGTTGGATCCGCAACTGTAAATTCAATTTTACATGATCATCTTCGGATGAAAAAAATTGTTACTCGTTGGGTGCCACACACGCTTACCGATTTCCAAAAAACAGAGCGAGTAAGAATCGCTCGGGAAACATTGGAAATGTTAAATAATGGTGGACACGGCATTCTATCAAAGATAGTAAGAGGTGATGAAACTTACATCCCATTTTACGATATTCCTACCCGCCAGGAGAGCCGCGTGTGGATCCACGAAGACGCACCAACACCAACAATGGCCAAAAGGCAAAGGGCTGTCAAGAAAGTTATGTATGCAGTTTTCTTCCGTAGTACCGGATTAATAAAAGCAATGAAGCTGGAAAATGAACGTACAGTCACAGCAAACTGGTACACCACAAAATGTTTACCTGCAGTTCTTGAGTCAGCCAACATTCGCGGGTTAATGTTGCATCACGACAATGCATCGTCACACAGTGCACAGCAGACTGTTGAATTTTTACGTGAAAATAAGGTAAGTCATTGAACATCCACCCTATTCGCCTGATTTGGCCATGTGTGATTTCCGATTGTTCTTCAACCTAAAGAAACATTTACGTGGTCGACGTTTCACGACGGAGGATGAGATAGATGAAGCAATTCATCTATTTTTTGAGAGCATTCCAAGAGATGGCTTCACGCTTTTACGTTGTGGAAACTTCGGTTACAAAAGTGCATTGATGCAGCAGGAGATTATTTTGAACATAAATAAAATCATTTTCGTAAAAAGACTTGTAGTTTTCTTGTATCTCAAAATATATAGCGTGACCCTAGTATATAATAAGATAAATATTCTTGGTATCTCTAGACACTTAAACCGGGTACGCACTTGTGTACCTGATTGCCTTTCGATGTTTAAAACTTATGAACCAAGTGTTATTATAAACATAAACGTAAAATTGAAGGTAGCACTTATTTACTTGTTTATTTCAAAGAGTGATTGTTGTTTAATTGAAAAATAAAAGCATCAGCTGCAATAATATTGAATTTATAAGTGTATCGCGTGACCCTCGTATTACCCTTACCTATACATTTAGCTTACCTTGGCGTTCTTTGCAGATGCAGGAATGTACTGGACCGTTTAGGCAGAAGGTAGCTTAGAATTAGATTTTACTTTTTTTGAAGTAAATTTATTATGTAAAATAACGACATTTTACACAGACAACACTGACGTCATCAGTTTTATTCTCGCCATGGAAGGAATTAAAAAAAAGAAAATCCGAGTAATTCTAGACAACCATTACCATTACTGTCCCACTGCATATGAAAGAAAACTGCTCCTCTAGTTATGAAAAAAAATTCTTAAATAGCAAAAATTAAGCAAAACGAACGTTAATTAAAAAAGAGTATTTTTTAAATTCAATCTATTTTTAACGATGATGACAATAATTTTAACATCTAACAAGCTTCCACCGTATGCTGTTAGGTTTCTATAAAATTCAAATGTGTACTAGTACCTACTAGTTACTACATACTATTTGCCAACAAGACAATAAAAATCCCACACAATTGTTCTCGATTTATACGCCATATTCAGTTAAAAGAGAAACTTATTTTATACTCCGACGCACATATTTAACATTTTCCGGTTTTGTTAGACAGACTAGGTTACCGTAATTATTACATGAATGGATGTGATTAAAGAATATAACAAGTAAAAAGTAATAATTCTTGGTACTAATAACCGTTCATTTACCGCAGGAACCGATCTTGAAACGAAAATATTGGCATTGAATTTTTTTGTAAATAGGAAAATGTTAATTTAATAGAGGTTATAGAGGTTAATTTAATTTATTAGATTTTTTGAAAAAGTTTATTCTATAGGATTGTTTAATATCCTTGCAATATTTTATATTTATTTTTATTGTTTCTATACTATTTGCATCGTTATAATGTAATGTCACTTACACCTCTACCTGCTTACATTACATAATCGAACAGTTACGAACGGCAGAATCGTCATGATATCGATTCGGTGTTTTCTTATATATTATTTAGATATCGTAAAGGTTAACAATGTTCTAAAATATGCATCGAGCTGTCACTGTGCCGCAGCGAGAAAACCGCCCCCTCTATTTCCGTAGCTTTCCTAATAAGAAGAATTAAGTAGAGAAAGACACCTATCTAATTTACGTCGTTATCTATTAATTGACTTTTAAATATGTAATGGTTCACTTATGCAATTTAACGTCAGTAAAAGTAAGCAGAAAATGACTTCGCTAATACCAAAATTTAAAATATGTATGTACGTAGAGAATAATACAAAATGGCCCCAATATAGTATTGACTATTTTAAAATGTATGGATCGATTGGTTCTAGACATACTAGATATGTATCCTACCACCAATAATTTATTTTCAGAATAGCAACAGCAAGAAAGTTACTAGACAACCCAAATAACATATTCAGTTAAACAGGTTTCATGACTGCTGTAATTATAAGGAATATAAAGTAAGGTATTTGGCAATAGTATTTTATAACTATAGAACAAACATACTATACATAGTATGAGTACACACACGCAATATTTAACATGTTGCGTATAATTCGTACATAAATACTTAATGTAAACTAACACAATGGAACTTGTTTTGTGTAAAAACACGTTAGTGAATAATAATGGTACCCACAATTTCAATTTTTTTATCAAATAAAATCTTTCCCTTAACAAATATAAAACTGCTTCATATAAAATGTGATTACGTCATCATAATTCCAAACAAATTGAACTACAATATAGGATGATATAATAGAAAAAGTTTATATTAGTTTGTTTTAGTTAGGACAAGAATAATGATATGTGTCCCTATATTACCCAAAGGGTGTAGCGATTCTGTTCCGTTCATTTCTTTATAAAGGTGTTCCACTTCCTTTTATTCTTAGCTAACGTCTTTGCTTCACTCCATGTCGTTCCTCTGCTTCGCAATATCTTTCCCAGTACGCCGTTCCAAGTCTCTCTCGCCTTTCCTCGTGTCCTCTTGATTGGAACTCTAGCTTCCCATATTTTCTTCACTGGTGTTTCGCTACTCATCCTCTGCAGGTGTCCCAACCATCCTAGTTGCCTTTCCTCTATAAATCTTTCGACGGATTTTATTTTCAAGTCTTACCTTATTTTTTCACTTCTCTTCTTGTAATTCCTTTGACTCTCCTTAGATACCTCATTTGACTTGCCTGTAGTTTCTTCTTTTCTCGCTGTGTCAGTACCTAGGTCTCGCACCCATAGGTCAGTACTGGTTTATATATTGCTCTAAACACGCTCATTTTAGTTTGGCTTGTTATTTCCTTACTGTTTAGTAATCTTTTTCTCAGCAAGTAGTATATTCTATTTGCTTTAGTTATTCTGTTGTTTAATTCTATTTCATGTTTTCCTGTTTCTTCTAGTGTAACATCAAGGTATTGGAATTCCTTTACTTGCTCAATTCTCGTACCGTCTATTTGTATATGTATGTATGTCTCGCTTTTGTTTTATAACTGCCATAATTTTTGCCTTCTCTTTGTTGATCTTCATCCCGTGACCGTTTCGTTCCATATTTCCAAATTGTAATGAAGATCTTCTTTACTATTCGCTATTATCACTACATCATCTGCGAAAGTACACGCAGAGATGATAATAATGATAATAATAATAATAATAAATAAAACAATAATAAATGTTATATACATTAACAATACTTCGAACGAATAAAATCAAAGAAAGGAATGATCGCTTAGATTTAAAAGTAACAAACCAACTGAATTAATTCCGAACTTCTCACCCAAATCCAAATGCTAATGCTACTAATATGAATTAATAAAGCGTTTATTATAAAAGTAATCAAAATTCAAGTAAATGTCGAAATTTATAATATTTAAAAGATTCCACAAAACGACATCCAAATAACTTTTGTATATAATAAAACTCAAACATTTGATTGTTTTCACCAAAACATCTAGACGTATGTAGATTGTTTGTATCTACAGTGTGTAAAGCGATGGGGTATACAAGAGGGAAATTTTTTTTAATATCGATTTTTGAAAAAAAATTATTCTTCATGATATTTTTTGCTTGCTTTGAAAGTACCAGTAATGTTTCGAAAATCTAAAATTTATTTCTAATAATCTGTACAAATAAAAAACTATTTTAATTTTTTAAGTTATCATTCTACATTATAATGAAGATAGCGATGATAAACGGCTTTCCTCAAACTCACGTTTATTGCTGTCAAACTGGCTTTGTAAAAATGCTAACGCTACAGCAAAGAATTTATTTAGTTAAATGTTACGGTATTTGCGATGTATCATATCAGTACGCAATTAATTTGTTTCATCAAAAGTATCCAGATGTAGCTGTAACAAAAATAGCTCTTAAAAAATTAATTGCAAAATCCGAAGAAACAGGATCGGTGATCGACGAAAAGAAGATAAGAAAGGTGTACAATGAGGATGATGCGGTAACTATTATGGCATTGCAGTCCGTTGAAGACAATCCACGTTTATCATTAAGACGGAGGGCAGCGTAGCTTAATGTCAGTCACACCTTATTACAAACAATTTTCAAAAGAAATAAAATTTTTCCATTTAAGCCAAAATTTAGACATGCTTTTAGACTGGATTTCTGCTTATGGATTGGTGAGAAGCTTATGGAAAACAGAAACTTTCATAAACGCGTATTGTTTTCCGATGAATGTGCTTTTCCACAAACGGTGTCTTCACAAAATTGCAGATTTTGGTCACGACACAATCCTAGTTTTAACATCAACACGAGAAATCAGCGTTATGGAAAAGTTAATGTTTGGTGCGGAATGTTAATTAATAAAATTATTGGGCCCTACTTTTTTGACGAAAATTTGAATCAACATAGTTATTTAAATATGCTAGGAAATTTTATGATTCCATCACCACAAGACGTGAACTTAGAGAACATTTATCCATCTTGTTGATAGATGGATGTCCAGCTCACAGCACTTTATTAGTTCGCACATTGTTAGACCAGCAATTTCCTGGGAATTGGATTGGACGTTATGGTCCAATACATTGGCCTGCCAGATCGCCAGACTTTTCTCCCATGGACTTCTTCCTCTGGGGAAGTTGGAAACTTTAGGGAATGCTTACAATTCGCCTTAAGAGGGTGAAACCACCCCTGAAATTTTACTTGATTTTCGGTTTTTTGAAAATAATTCGATAACGGTTGGACCAAATACATCAAAGTTATATATCAAAATAATCGTCTCTTTGAGCTCTATTACATATGTGAAAATAGCATAGTATTTCTATTGAAACATTTGGTGGTGCGTTCCCCACCCCTTCACGAATGAATCTATTCAAATGCCATATTGTGGATGTTATACAGCCCT
The DNA here is from genome assembly GCA_029619315.2 of Dynastes maya. Taxonomy (NCBI): domain Eukaryota; kingdom Metazoa; phylum Arthropoda; class Insecta; order Coleoptera; family Scarabaeidae; genus Dynastes; species Dynastes maya. Next base: position 11,400,002 of record JAROYE020000010.1, read on the forward strand.
TCAAGCACTTTCAAAAACATCCTTTACTTTTTGTAAAACAGTTATTAAAAAAACGAGGAAAATGATATTTAATATGTCGTCTTTAGAGACTGTGAAGGAATGTAACATAAATTTTGATGTTTTTAGATAGATATGTTTTAGAAAACAGAAATATAGATAAAAATGAATTAATATAATAGCATTGCATGTCTTTCGGATGTCGATATTACAATTCATAGTGGTAGAAAAATTTATTCAAACTAATATATAAAATACATATTATGACATATTTTGTAATATATGGCTTATGTATACATGTGTATATATAATATATACGCTAGTAATTACTTAATTTGTATGATAATGCAGTTCTTCATAAAAATGCTTAAAGCACAAAAAACTGTTGCACCAGGAACACCGTATTATAGCACGCGCTCCACATGTGGAACATCGCAATGGAATTTGAAAATCTTCTGTGAAAGCAAAAGTGACAGGATTATCGAAACGATTTGGCCGGTCCGCAATATAACCACTTTTGTACCATGCATAAGCAAACAAATTATGATATTTTGAAGAAGATAATTGGTTGTGCACTAAAGACTGTAATTTAATAATGTTGCTACGTGTCAAATAATTTCCTAACAATATTTTTCCAAACGCTAAATCCATAGACGTCTAAGGGTTGTATCATACCAGTGGTTTTCTTTGGTATTGTGAGGATGTTCACATTCTCTCATGCAAATATACGGAGTAATCTATTATCTCAATTAAGAATAGCAACAACATATTTCTCAAATCATTTAAGGAGAAAAATGTAAATGTGTATATCCAATTCTATCTGACCGAGAAGACTTAATAAGGTAGAGGTCTCTTGTTAATATTTGGGAAATCACTTTAATTGCGGCTTATAACTAGAGACGCGATTTTAGGACGTAAAAAATAGCTAAAAAGGCCCTTTTTTAGGCCTTAAAAACAATGTATTTAGGACGAAAAACTGTGATTTAGGCATGTTAGGCAAATACTTAAAAAAAACGGCAAACACAAAAATCATTTTATTTTAAAAAAACATGAATAAGAAGACGATATTTAATGTAATTTTAGGTACATTTCAGCCATAAAAAGAAATAAAACATACAAATTTTAACTAATAACTAAAATATGTAGATTCATTTGGTTTAAAATAATAAATAAATTAATTAATCGCCGTGTGGCATGTCCTCAAATTTCGCGTTTGCGTAGCACACAAGATGTTTTTCCAAGTTGTCGTTAGTAAAATTTGTTCTTCGGTCGGAAAACAGCAGTTTGTACGAAGAAAGTGAACGTTCTACGTCACACGAGGTTGTAGGACAAAACTTAAATATGGACCAGTCAGCTGTGGTATGAGCGGTAGCTTCAACTGCTTCGCCACTGAGCAACTCAGCAAACTCTTTAACCGTTTTGAAACCTGGATTTTTCGAAATCACTTGGTTAAACTTTGACAAAATTATTTTGCCAACTTTTCCTGGGGCATTATTGAGAGCTGCTTCGGCATTATTAATTACTGCAACAGAATCTGTAAGAGGAAGGCCGAATGTTTCTAATCTTTTGATGTTATCAATGAGAAATTTATAATGCGACTTGATGTATAAAAGATCGTTTTTGACATTTTGATTGGAAAAGTATTCTTGCGCTTGCTCAATACAGTTAGCTGAATCTTTGTCAAACGATATTACAACCTAAAACATAAAGCGTTAAATAAAAACAATCTTATTTAAAAATTTTGCTAAAAAAGTACTTACTGATTTTATTGCTTCGAAATTATTAGCATAAAAAACTACCGCCTCCAATCAAGTTCCCCAACATATTAAGACAGGTTCGGGAGGCAAAGGGAGATCTGGCAGATTTTCTTTATACACTGCCACACGCAGTGGAGCTTTTAAAAAGACTCTCTTGGTATTTGAAATTAAACCATTAACATTAGCATATTGATTTCTTAGACATTCACATACCAAATTGAGTCCATGTGCAAAACATGTTAAATGATTAAGATTTTGATAAAAAATCTTCAAATTTGTACCACATTTAAGCATATAAGAAGCACCATCCGTGACTAAAAACTTGACTTTTTCGTACTTAATTCCATCTGTTGGCCACAAAATACCTAAAATACGAGAGTTGCCTTTAACTTAAATATCTAGCATTAAATTTACAATATTATTAAAGTAAGTTTTTTGCATAATATATCTTACCTAAAGCTTGGTTCACGAATCTTGCCATTGTATTGCAATTTGTTCTTTCAAGTTGCTTTGTAGCCAGTAAATACGGTTTTCCTGGTGTTTCAGAACAAAGCTTACCCACAATCATATTTGCCATAATACGACCTTTAAAGTCAGTCGTCTCATCTATAGATATCCAAATATCGTTGTTACCAACTTCTTCGCGAATAGTATTAATAGTCTTAAAAAATTAATAAAAATATTATAGGTGTAAACAAAATCTTAATGACACTCAAGTATGAAAATACATTTTTAAATTATTATTTATTATATTAATTACCTCATTGTAACATACGTTGTTCTTAAGGTTTTCACGCTTGCCACAGGAATATTTGCAGACATAAAAGCATCGCATAAATCTCGATTAAAAACGTCGGTTTGTCTTGAATTTTTGGTGTTTATTAACATTTGATTCCTCAACGGTTTCCTGAGATTTGCCTGATGTCCAGGAGCAGTAGCATGTTGCTCTAAATGATTTTTCTTTTTGCAAGTTAACTACAATAATATTTTTGAAGCAAGTTAGGAAAGAAAAACAAAAACGTCCTTTCCTAAACAACTCTTCACTGTTGCTTGGATTCAGCTGAAAGACAGTAGTGCCTCCAATTGCCTTCAGCCATTTTTGAACATTATCGCTATGTGATTCCTTGGATTTTGGCATTGTTGTAGATGGAAATACACAATACACTGAGTAGATAAACAAGCACAAACCGACAGAAAACTACCGAAAAATATTCGTTGCAAGCTACGATATAAATGAAAATTCAAAGTACGTCTTTCACTATATACTGATTCGTCAATAGTCCACCTCGCTATAGGAACACACATCGTTGTATTAGTTTATAGCATTTTAGCTGTAAAACTAAAATTTACATTTAAGAAAGATGCAGCTGTGCAAAAACCATATTTATTTAAAATTAAAAAAAAAAAAACGTTTAGACCAAATAAATATGATTTTAGGACAAAATAGGCGAAAAACCACGATTTAGGCTGTTAAAAGTCCAAATAGGCAACTAGGCAAAATAAAACATAGCTAGATCGCTTTGATTTGTCGAGAAACATATAGATTTTGTATTATTTTTAATTTGCCTTGAATCTAAACAAAGAGGCATTTTGCCTAAAATCCCGTCTCTACTTACTACGGTACAGACTCGTATGCTACATATTACAAAATTAATTATTATTACTATCTGCACCCATTCCCTTTATCAAAAGTTTTTTAACGATGAGAGTAAATAGCACGTTTCAGTTAAAGGCGGTATTAATCGAAATTTTCTAAAAGGAAACATCTCTCTTCGTATCTGCTTTACAAATAACGCAGTTCCTTTTATTGGACGATAATTTTAAATGAAAATCTCTCCCTCTTAAAACGAGTATTAACGTCAGGAAAAGCGAAATAAACGAAGATTATAAAGAAATAAGAATTCCAATTTAAGAACAAAAATAAGTTTGTAAATATTTTTGTGTTTTCTCTTCCTGGGAAGGTCTTTCGTCGTCGCCTCCGCCGCCGTCGCCGAGGCGTTTGGAGAAAAAAAAAATGAAAAAAAAGAATAAATTAGATTTATTTTAGATATATGGTTTAAATTTAAAAGATCCGCATTGCATTAGTAAAAACTGCAGGAGGGGAAGGGGGCCGAGATAAACGCGAAGAGAAATAGGGAAGAGAGCGAGCAGAAGAAAACGAAAAACCGGCCCCCCAGCCGAATGAGGGCCCAAATAATGCCGCTTTACTGAAAAAAAAGGAATTTAAAAGAAAAATCGAAAAATGAATTTCTCTTTTTTGACAGGTCCTTAATCGCGCCCCAAAAAAGATATTGCATTAAAGGGGGCGCGTTTGTTTCTAATTAGCACATTCATGGATTTACTCTACGACGACTGAACTACACTCAACATTTCATTAGGAAATGTTTTTTTTCCTTTTAAATAAAATTAGAAAAATTTGAAGCATGCCTACGGTTTTGGGGAATCCTATAGTATCCAAAATTTCTGGTTTCAATTAGAAAGACTTTTTTTTTTTGACGAAGTAAATCTCACTTTGATTAAATAACGGAAATTTCTTTTGTATTTATAAAATTAAACCTATCACTAGTTGGGAACCAATGGGTAGATTTTTTTTTGAATTCCATCTCAGCATACGTTACTTGAATTTTACGAATAATGTTCGAGACTGGGATACGCAATACGAATTCCCCTATTTCTGGGTTCAAGGCGACGGGGCATTATTCATTACCCCCACTGCTTACCCCTGATTACCCCCAATTTTTAAAAGGGTTTAGCTAGGAACACACTAGAAACGAGGTTTCGTCCATCCCAAACCAAAATTCCACTGAAAATTGTAGACCTAGTACTCTCTACTTTGGACGTACATGAAGACAACAAGCGTAATTTTTAACTACTTCAAACACAACGAATTTTAAAAAAAACGTAAGGAATAATGCAGCCAATGCATATCCAAAAACAACAAAAAAAAAACATATTTGAAAAAATAAATCCAAAAAATTTAAGAAAAAAAACAACAAAAAAAACCCTTCAAATGTTGTGAATACCTAAGACTGTCATTTACAGAGAAATGTATAAAAAACTGGATCAAATGCTTTTATATTAAAAATGTCACAAACAATTACAAAAATTATGTAATTATACTTGAAAATAATTCTAAAAAAGAAAAAAGGGCCCCGAAAACTTTTAATTCCCTTTTTTGAACGAATTTTTTTCATCCCTTATTTCCCATGCTTACAATAGTGGTTTTTTTTTTAAACAATTTTCCCGTTTTAATTTTTTAAATGCATTATCCTTGCCTTGTCTTCTAAAATTGCACTTGTATTGAGAAAAATAAAAAATGGACTGAAAAAAAATTTTTTTAGTTTCCAATTTTGCCCGTCTATCGTCTTTTTCCCGCAGGAAATCACTAACCATGGGGCAATAGAGATGGGGAAAATACTAAAAAGGTAAAAACCGCAAATTACGCCTTCTTTTGTCGTAAATTATTGCTGTAATAAAATTTTAATGATTAGTGACTGAAAGAAACCTCATTAAATAAAGAATACTATCCCAAAGCTACCGGTGGGCTCTTCCACCTTTAATTGAAACTACGATTTTTTTAAAAATAAAATCGGAGAAATTTTCAAAAATTTGACAAATACTAAAATAAATACTTACCAAAAAAAGCCCTTTTATTTTTCCGATTTAAGGGAAGTCAATACCAACTTGTTTATTTAAATAGAAAAACCCGTATGTTACTAATTTTAAATTTACATAAAAGTAAAATTTTTTACGTTTTCTAGAACCTAATGCAAATGTTAATTTTATGGGAAAATTGAAAATGGAACCCAAAAAAAAAATTTTAGTTTCTTACAATGCTCCCCAATTTTTTTTAAATTTCCTTTTTTGGGGCACGAGCTGTTGCGGCCCTGGAAAAAACCACCTAAAATGAGATTAAAAAACTAAAGCGCTTCACACTGGGAAAAACATGCTAGAACAAAGCCCGGACGAATGCACTCATATCATTTTTCACCAAGGAGAGCTAAAATAATCCCTATCTCTCGGCATATGCGATCTTATAATGAATTACCAACAGGACGTGCATCCCAAAAAATATTCATTTGTACAAACTAAGAGAGCCGGAAGATGGACTGTCCCCTATAACAAAAATTACTGGGAAATAACGTTTTCGCAATATCTCACCATAATCACAAACAGCCATTTTTTTAGCAGGAGGCTTTCAGTAAAGTAGGTAATAATACTACTAATAATAATTCATGCCTTCCCCATCCACCAGTAGCTTACACCAGCTGCAGGGGCATCGGCTGGCCCGGTTATATATTTTACACCTGAGCACGTGTGTGTCCCAAGATGTTCATTCTCAGTATTCGCCGTGGAGTAAGAAACCCACAAAAAGCTTTTGACAGTGCAGAGTGATTTTAAGGTTTCACTGAAAGCCTATACAACTACGAGTGCTGCGGCCAATATAATGATTATCATGAGAATATGGGTACACCTAAACTAAGTCCCAATCGGAGTGAGTTAATAACTCAAACTAAGTCAACTATGAAGCTTATATTTTTATGAGTAGCTCCTTTTGGGGTTTTTTTTGCTTTTTTTAATTAATTTTGACACTCATTATCTACGGGCCCAAAAATGGTAGTCCATTGTAAATCAAATGGATATTTTTTTATTTTAGCAAATAAGAAGAAAATTACCTTCTTTGAAAACCAGGATTGAAGGTGAACTGGAGGAAAATTCGTATTAAACAAGATCTGGCGTATCAACGCCAAAAAATATAAATTCCCTTAACATCCTAAAATTGACCTAAGGACTGCCCTAAATGCAAACAGTAGCATTCCATCATTTAAATTTAGGTAGCGCTTTCCAATTAAATCACAATTACAAAAATTAAACCCAAAATATGGAATACGCGGATTCATTTTATAATATATATTATATATTTTTACTAATATATTATATAATAATTATATATATATATATTTTTATATATATATATAATTACGCCTCTGTGTGACTGATATAGTTTAATCATTTCCCTATTTTTATACAATTACATACTGACTAATTTAAATTTCAAAACATAACATAACATTCAAGAATAAAGAGCGATTTTTTTAAAGGCCGTAAAAAAAAGATAATCAATTTATTAAAAGTCTTTTTACCCTGCAAAAAGGCATTAAGAAAAGTGATTATGAAAACGAAAGTTCGTGTGTCTTGTACCACTCTATCTATCGGTCTTTATAAGAAAATTTAACGGGAGGGCCATGGGATATCCGCCATTTTAATCCTTTTTTGATTAAAAATCATGCACTCCATAAAATTAAATTTTGGTTCGGCTACCCCACGACAACGCGCAAATTGTGAAGATAATCGAAATTTCAAAGGCTCTAATAGGCAGTACATCGTCATGTTGCCAAATAGATTTTCTGATTCGAAACCAATTCAATATAACGCCAAATTAAATATGGGCGTATACAATTTCCGCTAAGGACAAGTCAACTATAATAGGAATAAATCGAGGTAATCAAAGAATCAAGCAAGGGCATTTAGCGTTCAACCCACAGAAACTTCCAACAGTTAAAAAATTTGGTTTTTTCAAAACCAAAGTCTTAGAAAAGTAGATTTTTAAACAGGAATTGGCATGAATTGCTAAGATTAATATGTTTCAAGAGAAAAATTTTTGCTTTTTTTTAATAGATAATGAATGATATAATAAATTAAATGAACGGGATAATAAATTATATTAAGGGGTATGATATTTCTCATACTTGGTATTCATTTTTTTGAGTGTGGTTTTCTTCAAATTCGTATGTTTTTTGAAAATCCCTATCAACAATTTTAAAATAGAGCATGTTTTATTTTAGAACGATTAAATATAATTTCGAAAGCACGAACGGAATTTAGTATAAAATCTCATTTAGTTTTCACAGTTGATTACGCACCATTAAACGAAAATTTTCAAATACCTATTTCCTCTCGTATTTTAACCCGTGCGTACTGTCGTAACGTATCAAGCTATATAATGGAAATCGTAATCCATTTATTACGGAAAATATAACTATCGGAAAATGTCTGTTTTTTAAGTAGAAATTTGGGTTTAATTCCCTTGCCGGAGATGTGATACATATCAAAATTAATAATCGCATCATGCACATGTCATTTGCGCTCGACAACCCCTTCCTGGCCTTTGTTGTTGCGGGTTATCTTCTCTGCTTTCCCCTCTAACCCGCTACACTGCTATAGTGATTATTCCGGCACCCCATCTTAATGTTCATTCGAGCTTCGGCTTGTGCCGTCCCCATGTATAAGTATATTTTAAAGGAAACGTCGTACAAACAGCAAACAACAAAACAAATGAAACTAAAGAAAGGGAAAATTGTAACGCGAGAATAACGAGGGAGCGTAGAATCAAGTGGGTGTTACCGGATATTCAAAATAAAAAATAAAAAGAGGCATTATCAACCGAAAATTTACATTCACTTTTCATTATGTATAAACGTCCATCTTCGTATATATGTATAACAGTACATAGCAGTAAATCATACACAACGACTTTACGCCCTAAGAAATAGTACGGTGGACAGGATTTTAGTTTTATCTGCTATGTTTTTTTAGGAAAGCTACAGTTTATTTTGTACACACCTTTCATTTACTATGCAATAAACAACGGTTACCCCAGATTATGTCTATAAGAACTTCAATTCTGTGCTTCATACCTTTATAGCTTAGCATTTAGAACCGTTATAAAAAGGATAATACTTTTAGGCTTTTTGAAACTATCTGGGCCAATTCTGCATGTAATTAGGGCAATCCCTTACCTACACAGTTCCTAATTAATGGAATAAATTCGTTATTTCGCAAACCCAAAAAACATATTTTGAAAGAACTTGGGAACAACTCACTTAAGGCCTTTTCGGAAACCTTCTTTGGGGTTGTGGAGGGGGTTTTTAAAATCACGTGCCATGTGATTTTAAAAAACCTAATAAACCTATAGATTCCTTTAGGTTTTTCCAAAAACATTTGGGTATTTAGAACGTTGCTGATGCTCGTGGGAAATGAAGCAACAAGTAAACATAACCAAAATAATACCTGAAAACAAAACGTATACAAAAAGTTAAGAGTATCAACCGTATAAGGGATAAGTAATGTAATTTAAAAGAGTATCAACCGTCTGCAGCGTATAAGTAACTGTGAATGATGATCCGGGGCATGTGGGAATATATTTTATACCTTTTTTGCAAATAATGGCGAGTATGCAAAAAAAATTATGAAGATTTTGTACAAAATTCAATTTGTCAGGATATTGGGTGTTTTCGTGACATCATTCCTCTAATTCTTGTTTAACTGAAATCCTTTTGGGGGCACAACATGGGAAAAGGGATACTTCAGGTTTACTCCCCAAAAAAACCCAAATTTTGGGGAAAAAATTAACCTTTCTCCACTTTTTTGTTATTACTAAAATAATTTCTTCGTAGGTTTTTTTTTTAAATTTTTTTTTTACACTCCTCCCATAGTTTTATTCTTTCAAAATTGGCCATTTCTGATGCTTATTTTTTTCCTATAATCTTTTGGGTCTTTTTTTTCCATGGAAATCACCTTATGGTTTCATAAAAATATAGGGAAAAATTTTTCACTTTATTATCATTCCCCCAAAATGCTTCGTTTGGGGAGGATGGTTCATCTTACCACATATTTTTCTGTAATTTCCTGCGATTCACTCATACTTCAAATATATCACTTCCCGCATCTGAATTGATAACTTGTTTTTAGTACACCTACACAGAAATAGGGCCGTTTTGCAAACTGTTGATCTACGAGGGGAAGTCAAATATTATCTACACTTTCGTCATAACAAGCTTTGAAAGGTTTATCGTAGTGGCGGCCGCTTGCGCATGCGTTTTAGTTGGCGCCTCTGTGGTCATGTGTGCGAAATTTTAATCACGATCGCGTCCCTTTGTCTACTAGCTACAACAGCATAAGCATGTCAGCTCCGCTATTAGTTTGCACCAAAGAGGAACAACGAGCAATGAAACCGATTTTTCACCGGAAAACTTTTGTCCCCAATACGGGAAAAGTGCTTTATCTCGTAAAAGCGTTTTTTTGTGGAAACGAAATGTTTCAAAGTGGCCGCACGAGCGTAACACAAAAAGAGGGAACTGGAAAAGGCCGTCAACCTCGACCACCGACGGTGAGTTTGCTCTTCTTTAAACATCAGTCCACGGTTCTGCCTATCAAATTAAACCAACGATCAACTCAAAATTTCATAAAGGGGTGTGCGCGATGGAAAGCCACGAATGCTTACCCCAAAAACAAAACAAACGTTTTGGGGCATCTGCCAACGCTTACGAAAACGCTCAACGCGGAAGGCGACGTATTTTTAAGCAGAATAGTGAAGCGTCAGTCACTATTCTGAAAGGAAAATGCAACCTCATCTATGGTAACTCGCCTATTTGCTGAACATCTCTCGACTTGCTGAATGTGTCGTCGTGGTAGAGTTTGGACGGCCGTCACTCCCTCTTTTTGTTAGCTGTGCGGCCCCTTTGAAACATTGCAATCCACAAAAAAATGCTTTTGCGAGATAAAGCACTGCTCCCTATTGTGACAAAAGTCTCCGGTGAATTTCAGCAAACCCTTTTATACCCTCTGACCACAAAAATCGGATCACTGCTCGTTGTTCCTCTTTGGTGCAAAACAAATAGCGGAGCTGACATGCTCATGCTGTTTTTTAGCTAGCGAAAAATGACGCGATCGTGATAAAAATCCGCACACAAAGATCCAGAGCGTCAACCCAAAGCATGCGCAAGCGGGCGCCACTACGATAACATTCAAAACTTGTTATGATGAAAAAGTAGAAAATATTTGACTTACCCTCGTATAATAAAAAGAAATAATAAAGAGAGGTATGAAATTGATAATTATAATAGATAAGCTATATTACGAGGTGTGGCAATTAATAAAACCCGGGCTGGTGCTACATCGGCAAACAGCGAGCACGCCCACGGCAAAGGTTTTTAACGTGTCTGTGCTTTTTTAGACGCTTCCCCCCCACCCTGAGCTCGATGGATACGGTTGTACGTTGCTCAGTCTCGCTGTAGCAATCGTCCGTTCAAGTCCTTACACTAGCGTCGCGTCGGAAAAAACGCAGAGTGTTCAGATCGAGCAACGAGTTAACCTCAAGTTCTTGTGAAACTGGAGAAGCTGCTACAGAAACTCATGCCATGTTAAAGGGAAATGTACGGAAGTGGGGTGTTTATCACGCACACAATTTTTGAGTGGTGGTAAAAGGTTTAAGGAGACGAACTACAACATTCAGAAAATTGGTAAATTGATCCGCGAAAATCATCGTTTGAGTATCCGAAACTCTTGCTGAACCTTTCGTGAACGAGTGAGAAGACAAGAACCCCATTTGTGGAAGAGCAAATCCTGGGTTGCTCCATCAAGCCAATGCCCAGCCCATTCTGCCTTCCCTGTGAAGGCGGTTTTCTTTGCGAAATCACCGGCTAACCGTGTTTTGGACCCCCCACCGTACTCGCCCGAATCTGGCCCCCTGCGACTTTTTTTTTTTCCCTAAGGTAAAATCGGAGCTTAAGGGGGCAAGATTTGACAGTGGGGGAAAACGGTGAAGCGAAAACGACGGAGGTTCTCAACAAGCTGACAGAAACCGGACTTTCCCCGCACTGCTTTCGACCCGTGAAAAATTCGTACGGAGCCTTGTAGGGATCGGCAAGGAGAGTACATCGAAGGGGATAAACTTTTTTAATTAAATTGGTGATCAATAAAATGTTTTGTATCACCAGTCCGGTTATTTTTATTGCCACACCTCGTACAACAGAAAGTGGATAAAAATTGCGGTATGTTGGGGAATAACCTATAACTATTAACGCTAGAATAGGCGCGCCATATTTTGTTATACGCGGGACTGTAGAATTGCATCGAATATTATTCGTAATTTTTAAGATTTTTGCATTTACAAGGCAGAAACAATTTACATCAAAAACTACAGTGAACAAAAAGTGTAACACCAATAGATGCCACATCGACACATGCGACGTCTGGGCCGAAGATATCTATAACTCATATGTCCCCATTTGTGAGGTTATAACATAACACTCAGCTAAACCGAGAATGCTGATTGTTTTACAAAATAAAAACTTCAGATTCAGCACTGCGTTTGTGAGACCGCGCGAGCCCATCGGCAGATTAGCGCACAAACTATGGATTTTCATAGCATTTTTATAATCAAAAAATTGTACAAAATTTTTTAAACGCCATGACTATTCTTTATAATTAATGATCACCTCAGAACATAACACTACATTCTGTACCTCTTTCATCACAATTTCTATAACGCACGATATTTTCAGAATTTAACCTCCATGTTATACTGTACACTATCTATCCTATTTTATCGGATAATATAATGTTTCATTTTAATCTGCTATGTTTATCGTTATTGTAATCTTTATCAAAAGTGCTATTATTCAATTACTTTCATTGTTAAATATTATAGTTTTATCCTGTAATACGTATTAGTAGAACTTTAATAAGAAAGTGTTTGTGAAATAGATATATGAAACATTACATTACACAAAAAACCTTGCTTGCGCAAGCACCACATTATATATACGAGGTGTGGCAATTAAATAACCGGACTGGTGCTACAAAACAATTTATTGATCACCAATTACATTATAAAGTTTATCGCCTTCAATATACTCTCCTTGCCGATCCCTACAACGCTCCATACGAATTTTCCACTGCCGAAAGCAGTGCTGGAAGTTCGTTTCTGTCAGCTTGTCAAATCTTGTCCCCTTCGGCTCCGATTTTACAGTAGGAAATAAAAAAAAAGTCACAGGGGGCCAGGTCGGGCGAGTACGGTGGGTGGTCCAACACGGTTATGCCGGATTTCGCAAAGAACGCCTTCACAGGGAAGGCAGAATGGGCTGGCGCATTGGCTTGATGGAGCAACCAGAATTTGCTCTTCCACAAATCGAGTCTTCATCTTCTCACTCGATCATGAAGGCGAGTTAGAATCTCGACGTAATAATGTTGATTGACTGTTTGACCTTCAGGAACCCAGTGGACGTAGACAATTCCATGCGTATCCGATGCGACGCTAACGTAAGGACTTGAACAGACGATTGCTACAGCGAGACTGAGCGACGTACAACCGTGCCCATCGAGCTCAGGGTGGGGGAGGCATATACAAGCATAGACATGTTCAAAGCTCCCGTGGCGTGCTCGCTGTTTGCCGATAGTAGCACCAGTCCGGTTATTTAATTGCCACACCTCATATCTGCATTCATTCTCGCTGTGGTTTTCAAATAGAATACAAGTTATATTAAATTTCAATATTTTACATTTTAATTACTTCATCAATCCTTTTATCTTACAATTTTTGCAACTTTTATTTTTGCTCAGCGTATAAAATTTGATAAAGTAAGTTTTAGTAGTAAAGTAAATTGATTTATTTGCAACTGTGAAAAAGCTGTGAAACAACTTTTGGTCAAAAACTTGCCATTTTTATTTCGTTATTGAACTTCAGAGGTTTTACATAATTAATGTTTCCTTTCTTTAGCTTAACATTTCAATCCTACCGTTGGTTGGTTTTTTAAACAGATATTTAGTTATCAACATATAAAATAAAACATAATAAAGTAACATTGACATTTAAAAAAATAGATAATACCAGGCATAAGAAATATACCCTTTACAATAATTTATTATAGCTTTCATGATCTGGGGACGGCCAGATTTTTTTAATAAGAGGTACAACAATATATACTAGGAAGCACGTACCAGAAAGATTACATAATTGTAATAAAGCATATTAATATTATAATGAAGCTTATTGACGTGGTGATAAAAGTAATCAACTCACTTTTATTATCTAAGTTTTGTTATCTATGTTTTTTGTTTGCAAGAGATTATTAAAGGTGTCAAACGTAAATAAATCATTTTAACAATACGTATTAATCCTATACACGTGTACACTACACAAAATGCTTGAAATTGTTTATATTGCTAGTAAAAAGATTTTCCAACAGATTTAAGATATTTCCAACATTTTATCCTACAAACATACATATATGCATGTATTTCTAACTATATTTTCTCAAATTCAAAATATTGCTTAGATAATCCTATCAAAATACGCATTAAATGAAAATGTTATGATAACAGCACATACTGGCTGGTATGCAGATTGATCTAGGGGTCCGAACGTACACATGCAGGAGCAAAATGAATATTGCGGTTTCAAAACGAACGCTGAGAGTATAATAAAGGGATATAGCAGTGCGCCGTGGATTACATATGCAGGTCGTGGTGTCAGGCTGCAGTTACATCACGCGGTTATGGTTATACGTGGCAGTTTTCATCTTTTACGCTGACTGACACTCTCATTTTAGGGTGTAATTTAGGGCGAGATCGTGCGACGCTACCAGGTCCTTATTATTCATTCATGCTATTGCAAATTATCCATCAAAAGTGCGGTTACGGTAATCGCTCGAATACGACGTTGTTCCCAATCTCATTTTTGCCTTCTTTTCTGTCCTTTCAATTCTAACTTCAGGTTAGTGTATCGTCGCAAAATATAAAAAATCTTTCAACCGTAATTTCATTATATCGTACATTTGCACTTAAGAACATATCAAATATCAAATACAGGTACCCCAACCTTCTAGAAATTGTAAAATTGCGCTTATTGTACAAGGGTAGCGTCTTAAGTTTTTACAAATGACCACTAGATGGTGCTATTGAGATTTTACATTACTATTTCCATAAAATTTGACATTTATTATTCTTGAAGTAGTGACAGCACAGGAATCGGCTGAATAGTTTGCTTACTGTGAGCGTTTAAAAAAAATAAGCGGAAATTTCACATCGGTTCACAAGGTTGTTGTTAGATGACTTTTTACGATCTTAGTAAAAGCCTAACACAAGAACAATGACTCGAATCGCTTCGTTCAACTTTTAGTAATGAAGCACCATCAGAAACGACTGCTTGTAACTGGTTTGCAGTTCGGTCGTGCTTCCGTCAGTAATGAATTTCACGTCGGCCAAAATCGGTTGTTGTTCAAAAAAACATTGATTGATGCTGTGTGCAACATGATTGAAGGGGATCGGCATGTGAGGGTGAGATAGAGGCATCCTAATGCATATCGAAGAGTATTATATATTTGATTTTGCATGAACATTTAGGTGTGAAAAAGACTCGTTCCCGATGGATTCCGCATAATTTGATTCAAACACAAAAAGGCTCAAAAAATTCGACATAGAAACTTTAAAATTTGTATACAACATTGTAACGTACGAGCCGCAAAACTGAGCAGCAATCAACAAAGAACGCACTTCCAGGAAATAATTGCTTGTTTTTTTTTTTGTTGTACTGGACATGTCGCAAGCATTGCTTTGGAGAATCGAAGAACAGTTAATGTTGAATGGTATACAATTTGTTTGCCAGAAGTCATCGATGAAATCAGGAAAAACAGTCGACAACGTCGTATCATCCTTCATCATGACAATGCCAGGTTTCACATAGCACGTCATACCATTGACTATTTGAAGGAGAAAAAGAAATAATTAACGTCTCATTGCCTGCATTCGCCTGATTTATCGCTTAACGAGATCTTTTTGTTCCCGAATGTCGAGTAAAAGATGCGTGGGCACCGATTTTTATCACCTTAAGGAGCCGTTAAAACCTTCAAAAGCCATGTTTTGGAGGTACTACCTTCAGAGTGGAAAAGAAGTTTCGAGAATTGGTTCGAACGCATGTAAAAGAAATCTTAATGGCCAAAAACAATAAAACGATTTGTACCAAAAAAATTGTTCTTTCATTGTTTCTGTAGAAACTTAGAAGGTGTCCCTTCTATAAACAGTGCGAAGCTAAAATTTTCTGATAACACAATAGGCGCCATAGAATATCTTTCAAAATTGTTTTCGTCTATGCAGGATGATCGATAAGTAGCGAACCAGGCACTTACTTTATTTTAAATAGAATGTCCTCTATTTTACTACATTTTTAGTTTCTTCAGTACAGATAAACTAGTAATATGAGCTTCATATATCTATTTCCAGCAGATTTCAAAATACTAAATTTATAATTTTGTCTTCAATCACCTAAACGTAGATAAATTTATTTCATTCAAAAAATCCGGAATGCAAAACATTTTAGAATAAATTTTTATGAGATAAAATTACACACTTGGCTCTATCTAGATATGGTATTAAAACGTATTCGAAATTTACAGAGTGTTTAATATTGAACTTATCGATCGACCTGTGTATCCAGAAATATTTTTGAAAGATAGCTTATGGTAATCAAAAATTAATGCTAGTATAGTCATGGTATTGGTGGAATCACTCTCGGCAAAGACAAAGCGAGAAAAGGGACAGCGTTAGCCGACGGGTATGTTTCTGCCTACCCGGCGTCATGAGCGTGGCTTCGAACGCGATCCTTACTTGCCGATGTTTTCGGGTTTATGTCATTACTCTCCACAAACTTCACCAAAATATGTTTCTTGACGCCACCCAGCGCCAAGAGTTGTAGTCATACCGTTTAGAAAACAACTGCTTACCGCAAGATGGCGTAGCGTTTGGGCGCTGCGGTATTCTGCACGTATAAGTGATTCCGCCTACCCAGCGTCATCAGCGAGGCTTCTAATATGTCCGTCAGCTAACCCTGTCCCTTTTCTCGCTTTGTTTTTTGCCGGTAATGATTCCATCAATACCATGAGCTATATTAACATTAATTTTTGGTTATTTTTACTAAGCATTTTTATGTATATTTTTAATACATCATGGTAAGCCTGAGAAATCACTTATATGTGCAGAATACCGCAGCGCTAAGGACCTACGCCATCTTATGAGCTGCTCGATAGGTAATGGGTATCTGCATTCCGGGTTTCGGTAGTTGCTTTCTAGACGACATTACTATATGCGGTTTGTACAAGGTAATGACATAAATCCGGGAGGTGAGAAACAACGGCGAGAAAGGGCCATGTTCGAAGCCACGCTGGTGACGCCGGTTAGGCAGAAACATGTCCGTCGGCTAACGCTGTCCCTTTTCTGTTGTGTTTTGCCGGGAGAGATTCCACCAATACCGTGAGCTATATTAACATTAGTTTTTTGTTATTGTCACTATGCATTTTCATGTGTATTTATAGCTTATGGTATCTATTACATTACCGGAAGATTTTGACCTTCTACCATTTACATAATAGGCACAATTCTACAATTCCAGATGATTGGAACACCTATATAAGGCATATAGTCGTTGTTTGCCAAACAAAACAACAACTATGTGCATTAATAATTACTACAAGCTCATCACAAACCGAAAATCAAAATAAGTAAGAAAATACACTAAATAGAAATGTTACAGGGCAAGAAAAAGAAACCGCGCGAAATTTAAAACTTAAATAACTCTCGTATAAAAAAATGTTTTGAATAAAAATTACTTTGGTAATTTATTTCTTATTCTCTAATTTGAAAATAAATAATTACCTTTTGTGCAATTGTTTATTTTTATTTGGCAACCAACACATTTTTCTCAAATAACAACTCCCTTTTTCTTTATATTTTGCAAAAGGATTTATTTCTCTCTACATCGTTATATGATTTTTTAATATCATTCATTCACAAAGTTTTCGAGAAAATTGATGTTACCATATAAATACTTAAATCTACAGGAACTAACTGAATCATAGTAAACTATCAGACAGAGAAAAACTGGAGTAGAATTTAGAGTAGAGAACCACTGTGGCATCTAGTAACAGATAGCAAGTCAGACCCGGAGGGTTTTGGAGCGATTGTGTACGCTAACGACTTGGGGATATCGGTAAGCTGTAAATATGAAAGCACAATTTTTGAGCGTATGCAAATGGCAATAAGAAATGTTGAATACTGGTACAGGGACCAACAATTATCCGTAAACCCAATCAAAACGGAGGTGGTCTTCTTCACAAGCAAATGAAGAAAGCACCTTCACTTATGAAAGTTGTAAATGTACCGCTTAACTTCGGCTCGGATGTCGAATACCTGGGAATTATCTTCAATAAGAAACTTTCATGGATCCCGCACCAGAAGGTCAACAAAGCTAATATTGACGCAGAATGCTGGGAAAAATCTAGGGTTTCTCTCCCGGAGTAAACAGTTAACAAACCAATAGCATACGACGCGGTCGCTTGGTGACCTAGCGTAGGAAATATGGTCGCAGCCACAAAACTAATGCAGATACAGAGGGTCGCTTGCTTAAATATTATGAGCGCACTGAGATCTACACTAACCGCAGCAATGGAGGTAATGCTTTACTTACTGCCTCTTGACTTACTTATCGAAGTCGTAAGACCTGGTGGAATCCACCGCAAACTCTAAGAGAACGCCGGTAACAAATATTCGACCCTAGAGACCGGGACGGAAACATCCTACTGTTTCCCACCTTCGACAAACGCCAAAAATCTCCGAGACACCAACACAGCGCCAACGATGAAGAGTTTAGGTCTCTTCGTAGACGGATCGAAAACCAACAAAGGGATTACAACAGCTTCACTTACAAGAATCATTGTAGCTAAGGCCAGAGATCAGTATTTTCGAGGTGAAAGCCTCAGCGCTGGCCCTAGCTGTGCACTACTTAGCTGAACTCAAGATCGCAGGCAGAAACATTTATCTGTTCACTAGCAAGCAAGCAAGCAAGTAGTATTAATATTAAACCGACCAGTAACGTCTAACCTACTGCTAAACTGTCACAGAGCTTTCTCGTTAGTTTTTGAAAAAAACAACGTCAACGTAATACGGCTGAAAAGCGATGAAGGAAACTCGGGTAGTGTAGAAGTAAATAGACTACTTTGGAGAGCTTCGAGCGTTGCTATGTCGCCTTTAAGGCGATACCTCTGGGCAACGTATTAACCTATACCCAGGCAGTGGGTTGGTTGACAGCCTAAAGTATATAGAAGTTACATAATGGGACTATTGTGGCCTAAATACTATGTGATTCATCCTGCCCCCTCGCTATCCATAACATATCACATAAAGTACAATTTAATGAAATATACTTATTTCTTTTACTTAATTTGAGAATTAGCAATTACTGTCAATGGATAACGTACTCAAAGTGGTGATCGTTATGTATAAAACAACTCACAATTTTGACGTTAACCCGTCTTAGCACATTCGTCAAAATTGTGCTTGAATGATTGCTTGATTTCGTCGTGTGGAAACATTTCACTATCAAAATTGTATTTTATTTATGAAGGGTGATTCATTTGATGTCTCCCCTGTAATGCATTGAAAATGAAAACAGTATTTTGAAAATTTGCAGAAAAATTTATTATAGGCCGTCATTAACTTCACGAGTCTCAGAGGGCGTCTTAGAACCTATTTGTCAGTATATAATTATACATATAAGTAGGTTAACTGTTTCGAAGCTAGAGAATGGGAAAAGTACCAACCAATCATTGTTCGGAATATTTTTCCATATAAGGAATATAGGGCTATAAGCACCGTAGGCCACGGTTTTTTGCTGCCCTGTAATGTATAAAGGGTAGTTAATTCACGACGATGGCCTATTAAAAGTATCTTTGGAAATAATTAAAGTATTTTTTTGAAATGTTGGTGGGCGATATTATGGATAGTGATGTACTTCCTAAAAATATTTTCATCGTCTTGACACTCTTGGTTAAATTGGAAACGGATATCAACTTTCTTATTTCAAATGGTATACCCTGTTTATTATGAATCCTTTGGACAGACCTTTTAAATACAAGTTCAATAATATACAATATCAAACATGTAGAACGTACCATCTAAGATACTTAATTTTTTCTAAAAAATTGTACAAATGCAGAGTTTAACTTAAACATCAACATCAGGATGTGCAGTGAGGTATGTTAGAACATTTATGATTGATTGCAGTGTTCATTTGTCATTAACGATCAATTGCAATGATACTGCCAATTTTGTTATGATTTGAAAAACAAATTCAATTTAGGACCGGTAAATATCATTTAATTTTTATCATTTGCTCTACTTATTTGTATTACATTGCAGCAAACATAGAACCCAAATTGATGCAAAATACCAATGAAAGCAAGCAACGCAACGTATAGAAACATATTCTCATAACTGGAATAGTTTGTTATATTTGTTGAAATTAATTACAACACGTACCTAATTAGTTAAAGATTCATTTATAAGCAGTATAGAAAGTAAAAGGATTCCCATTTTAAGAGAGAAACGAGAATATGTCTCGCATTCACATACCATTTGCAGTACGTTAAAACCAGCGGATGAAGGCCATAACCGAGTGGGTACTTATGAATTATTTTGGAAGTCATTATATAAATGCGTGTGGGTTGGTAAATATTCTCTTGCCTAACTAATGCAATCACTGCAACTATTTACTTTATTAAATCTTAGGACGTATTAAAT
This sequence comes from Dynastes maya, assembly GCA_029619315.2. Taxonomy (NCBI): domain Eukaryota; kingdom Metazoa; phylum Arthropoda; class Insecta; order Coleoptera; family Scarabaeidae; genus Dynastes; species Dynastes maya. Next base: position 11,420,167 of record JAROYE020000010.1, read on the forward strand.
AATAACTGACTGAAATTATACGGCGACATTTCTTCCGTTACACCAAGAAGCATTGCTTAGAACGGATATCTCATTACTTGACCCCCCAACGCTCCGACTTGTGGCCGACGTGGCCCGTTTACAAGTAATAGTTTTATTGTTGATTCCATTAATTTATTTGTATATTTTTGTCATGCACGGGGTGCTTCCTTATGGGTTAGCCAATAGCTTATTCTCTGTTAATAACAATTCTACAAGAAAATTTAAATTACCAAAGCGTGAGCATTTCTCTAAACCATTGCAATTTTGCAATAAAGTAGCTGAAGGAGTTTGAAAAATGGATATGAACGGATATGATTTCACATCGCAGTGTTTATGAAACACTCTGCGATATGAAATCATGCTTCAAGTCCATGTGTATACATATGTTACGAGCAAAACACGAAATTATACAATAATAACACTGTGCAAATATTTTTGTACATTGCAGGCGCTGCACAGTTAATCAATACAAAGCCCGAAATTCCTTTGCTCTGATGAGCTTTATATGATATTGCGTGTGCAATGTAAATATTGTACACTTATTTGTGCAAAACTGTTGTCATGAAAGAAAACGCTTTTTCCGAAAAAAAAAAGGTGTAGTCAACAGTTAATTATTTATTTCTTGATTTATTTACTTGTACAGCCCAATGCATGACGACATTTTAAAACACACCTTGATTGGATTCCTTAACAGTAGCACTTGCCATCAGCGCATTTCTTCACACAGTTCTGATTTTTTTTAATTACTGGAATGTTTACAGAATTGTTTATTTCGTCTTCTTCGTTTACCTGGCATTGACCATCTACAGACATTCCAAGGTATCGCATTCATTCTCCTCGTGTATTTGCTGTTTTCCTATTTCATTAATATTTCCGTTTTCACCTATTCACCTACAAGCCACAATCACGTCTTCTACGTAGCGGTTTGGGTAGTGATATAAGCCGAGAAGCAAATAGCGGTGTGAGGTAAAGAAACATTTGGAGCAACGCTGAGGACTGATGACTAGACTTGGTCACTAGCGCCAACGAGCAATGGCGGAGGTCCGTAGTTCTATGTTTGTTTTAAAAATGTTGCCTACGTCGCGAAAACGACTAATGTTGGACAAAGTTACAGAATTTATAACAGAAATGCCTGACCTAAATTATGATGGCGTTAAAATTCAATGTGTAGTTTGTAATATCCCTTTAATGTGTTGCTCCAAAAGGGATTTTCTACGTCACGTAAATAGTAAACAGCATTCTTCAAAAAAAATTGCACACGACACTATGACAAATTTAATTTGATTTATGTGTTACGTTTATTGCATGTAATCTACCGTTTAATTTACTAGACAAGGAAGCATATATCTTCTTCTGGAATAAATATTCGGACTGCAAATTACCAAGTCGGGCATCGTTACAAAGAATTGTGCCATCTGCTCGTGAACATGTTGAAAAAAGAATTAAATCGAAGTTGAAAGATAAAAAACTGTGGTTATGTGTGGACGAAACAACAGATCGTAAAAAATATTCTGTGGTTAATGTAATAGTACGTACAATGGAACCACATCAATCGTCACCTTCAATTCTATTAGCTTCCAGGCCAGTACAACAATGTACTGCCGAAGTAATTTCAAAGTTAGTGTTAAATACATTGGAAAAGTTTGAACTTTCAACAAACCAACTGTTGATGTTTATGAGTGATGGTGCAGCAAACATGCTTTCTGTAGGCCGGTCTCTTAAAAAACATTGTGCTAACTTGTTACATATTACGTGTAAAATTCATGCTTTCAGTCATGTGGCAGATAGTATTAGAAAATGTTACCCTAAGGTAGACGCTTTAATAGCGCTTACAAAAGCAGTGTTTGTCAAATCCCCAAAACGTATTCGCAAATTTTACAGACTGCCCCCGTATGCCTGAGCCACCAGAACCTATTCTTACACGTTGGGGAACATGGTTACAGGCCGCGTTTTATTATCATAAATATTTTGAGAATATTAAGAACGTAGTCTTACAATTCGATCCAAAGGAAGCTGCGGGTATCAAGGAAAGCCAGTCGAAATTTAAAGATAGTTAGGTTAAAACGGATTTAAAAACTATTCAGAACAATTACTTCGAACTAATGGAGGCAATAGAAAAATTACAAAATCCTTCGGTGTCGTTAGTGGAATCTCGGTAAATAGTGCAACATATTCACGCACAGCTATGCGCGGTAGAAGACGCAAAAATGTTTGTGTTCTAGAAAGGTTTGAAAGTGTTTTAGAGAAAGATTCTGATTTTGGCACATTAAGACAAATTTGTGAAGGTGCGTCAACAGAACCGTCAAGTTGTTCCAAAGATTATTTTAATTACGCAAATATAACGTCACTAGGTGTAGAACGTTCGTTTTCTGCATATAAACACACTTTTTCCTCACGCCGCACTCGATTTGCCGACACTGTGGAAACATATCTAATGTTGCAGATATTTAACAGACATTATTCACTTTGTGATTTCACGGGAGACTCTCAAGACGGTTAGTGTTTGAGCACGTATTATATTTTATTTCTGACCATTTATTTTGTGTAAACTTTTATGTGACCGCCACTGGCTGTTGGCGCAAATTGAGCAACTCTACTGATGACGTCGGGTAGGAATAAACATGTCCGCTGTCTAGTGTTTTCTCTCCCCACATTGCTTTTGCCGTGAGCGGTTCCATCAATACTATGAGGTATATTACCATTATTTTGTTACATATCATTGTCTTGAATAGTTTTCGAGATATATGGGCCTAAATGTCGAATACTGGAATTACAGATTAATTAGCTAATTCAGTTTCTAAAATTAACGTGATAAAACTTCTCTTCATATAATATATTATTATAAAAATGGCGACTAAACAGTGAAAACTAAACAAAATATTTGTGAAATATGTCGCTTGGGCTAAAAAAGCTTACAAAACAAAAAAGGCACCCTGTCTAAAGTTATCTGCCGACTATTGTTAACTTTGTTATTACAGAAGTTATAAAATTCATTAAATTAGTGAATTTTCTTTAATAAAATAGTAAAAATGGAAAAATAGTTAAAAGTTTTATTTCCGCGAAAGAAACATTCACAGACCATTTAGGCGCAATGCTTGATGGTGTTCTTCCACAATTTTCTGTTTTTTACACTTTATTTCTTCTTCTGTTTTTGTCTGAGTTTTCCCCGTTTCTTCTTGCCAACAGAAATCTGCCAGGCTATACGTAGTTTCCACCGTTTCTCCTACAACCATTTTGCTCAATTAGCCCAACCGCGGTAATTTTCGTCCACCTACATTACTTATCTTGGGGTTTTCGCAGAGATCACATGCCTCTACGTTTTTAGCTTTTTTCCCATACTGTATCTATTTGCTTTCTACCCAAAGTTCTGTATAAGATTTTCCGTTCCCCTTTCAATTTTTCTTTCAAGCTCCATCTTCATAGTCCATGCCTCACAGAACATAAACCATCTGTATTATATTACAGGATATAGTTTTTTACTTCGGCTATGTATTGTAATGGTATATAATTTTTCAAATAAAAGAAGTATTAAGAAGTAAAAACACAAAATTTATGAATAGAAATTGATTAGAATGCTTTTGCAATATTACATTTTACACATTTATCTAAAACAATCTCTACCGACCATTAAATTTTATGTAAAAAAGATTTTTTATTTCGACATCTTGATAATTTTTATTCCAAACAAATTACTATGGAAAAGCTTTCCTTCAGACTCGATTATTTGTTTATCTTCTAAGGACGCTTAAAATGTTGACAGGGCAACTAAAGAAAAGTACCTACTAAAAGTATTCGAACAGCTGTTTTCACTGAATTTACATAAGAGTTGTAGTTTAACAGTGCTGGTGAAATTTCGGTTACCTCAGCAAATGTTGAGTCAAAATTTAAAAAAGACGTTTCTATTCTCCTAAATGTATTTTTTATTTTGTGTTTTAATAATAATGCAACGCGATTATGTGTTAGAAAGAGATAGTTTTCCAAGTATGAGAAGACCACTAGCATTGCTTCACCTCACAAATTTTAGCAATAAATAAGAAAAAAATAAACACGAAAATTAACACAAGAATATAAAATTCCATTCAAAAAATAAATCCTTTACATTTAATCTATTACAGTATGTAGATCTCCTGCACATCTATTGTTTTTTGCTGTTCTTCAGTTTATTTCCGCTTCTTCTTCACATGTTGGTGGCACTCCTCAGTGCATAAACCTGTCTACCACGTAAAATTGTAGCTTTTCTGTAGCTACATTTTCGGTTTGTGGAAATGCTATACTCATTTGCCGGAGATAAGATTTGCTTGATTAGAAGAATCTGCTCCATTGTCGATCTACCCTTCCTGAAATCGCATTGGTGACAATTTGGTATATCTTCGGTTACTATTTCTATCCTTCTTCTTTATAAACATTACTGTATTAGACAATAATGCAATAATGCTATTCCTCTTTTAGTATCTCCATAATTTCAACAACATTATGATTCTTTTCAGCCATATGTACAGCAATACAACCACCTGAATTTAATATGAGCCAGACGCTCTTCGTAACTAACTTTGATAGATCTTTTTGTCTGCCCAATATATGCTTGATCACAATCTTTACATTAAATTTTATAAGTTCTCGATTTATCCATGTTATCTACTTGGTGTTCAGGATTTCCTAAAGGGCTTTCGAGCTTATTATTTGATGAAAGAAAAATCTTGCAATCAACTTTAGAAAAGATTTTTTCAAGGATTTTCATGTAACCTGGATTAAGGGGTAGTTTTCGTATTGGTATTCCTTTGTGCTATAACAGCTACCATTGTCATTAAAACTTATACATTGTCATTATAACTTCAAATAAATAATTATCTTTGAAATAGCGTATATTTTTTTATTTTTACTAATATGGTTATATTTAGAAATTTAAAAAAATAGTAGACAGTCAATAAAAGCGGGTCGTCCAGTTGCAACAAATATTTACATTTTTGCGTTAATATCTCCGATTAGAGAAAAGATATCGAGATGCGGTTTTCATCGACATCTTGGGTTTTTAATTTCCTACTTTTCCGCGTGAAAAGATACATATCATTCTAGTTAAAATTTTTGCGAAAAGCCGCTTTATTTGTTATAAAGTCAGATATCGCCTTCTAGTGGTAAGGGTACAATTCATAAGAAGTAGACCAAAACTGCATTTTATAGATCAAATAAAGCTCTTTTAAATGAAGCCAAAATTATTAAAATCGGTTAAGCCTAACAGGAGTAACTAACATTTATTAAAAAAAAGCAATTGGCGTCTTCCCATCCCTTTACTTTAGAAGATACGACAAAATGTATTCAACGCAAAAAAAAGGGAGCTGGATTGGGAGTAAAATGCACATATTTTCGATAACTCTTAATTAGACAAAACACAATGAAAACTTTAATTTTATACTTAGTTGTGACCGTTACGCCATCTTCTGGTCATCTTACAAACTTCAAAATCATTCCAGTATTTTCTTTTGGTCACGTTTATTAAAAAAGATTTTACCCGAAAGCTCTATGATTACTAGTTTCTGAGATACAGTCGGCTGCCATTATTATTTGGCCACCCAGTACATGTGGACGAAAATACACTTTAGATTTGAACTATCAAATAACCTTCTCATATTAAATGGAGCATCCTGTATTCATTATCGTATTTTATCGTAAATTATAATCTAAATAGACTATAATTTTAACCATTTATAAAATTGTATTAAGGTTTCCTATACTTGTGTTGTATATTTTCTTAATAATTTAGCATTTTCAATTTCGAATCTTCATTTCTTGCCATTTATTTTACGAAAGTAGGCTTTGACGGAACCGACATTATTATTACTGCTCCAAGTTTTGCGAAGAACGGGTGTCATAAAAAAATGGAACGACAAAAGCTAATTACCGGAAAAGAAGAAAATGAATTTTTAGTTATGGAATCTCTAATTGAAACTCTGCATACAAGATTACGACCAACAACTGGAATTTTGTTTATGGGGTTATGGGCTCTAGAAAAGTTAGGAGATGATGAACATTTCTTAAATTTCGTACTCTTTTCAGATGACTCAACTTTCCATAATAACGGATTAGTTAGCAAACAATTTTCATTATTACAGTGATGAAAATTCAAATTTTTTTAGAACCCTTGATTGTCAGCACAGATGGTTAGCTAATATTTGGGGTGGAATAATGGAACGCATATTGCAGGTCCATACTTTTTGGTGGCCACTTAAATGGCGCCATGTTTCTTGGATTTGTAAAAGGCAATTTACCTGTACCTTTGGAAAATAAACCACTTAGTATCCAAAAGAGAATTAGGTAGACAGTATCCAAATAGATGGATAGGACGCGGAGGTCCATAAAATTGGCCAGCAAGGTCCCCAGACCTAACGATTTTTTCTTATGTGGATATGTCAAAAATATTGTTCATGATATACTGCCAACCACATCCGACAATATGAATGACAAGACCAAATAAGAACATAGTTTCGTTCTATAACGCCAGATAATTTATTTAAAGTGAAACAGTCCTTTTAAGAAACACTTGTTAGTTTAGTTTAGTTTTTTGTTACACTTAAGTTTGTTATTTGTTCAATAAATTATGTATTTACTCCGTAGGCTTCCGAGGTCGTCAATAATACTATTCTCTTGGTTATAGGGTAAGAACCGCGTCATTATCGTAGCTTTAGCCGACGTTTCGTCCACAATCTTATGCGACACCTTCAGGGCTGTAACTGCACCCAGTCAGTGTGCTGTTACAGGTAAATTTTCACAGTTTTGGTGTGTAACTTGCTTTTGGGTCAGCCTGTATACCTCAAAACAATTTTAAAACTTACTCCCAATGAACCTACACAGCTCCTAACAAAAATATGTTACCGTTTTCCGTATGTAAACCCACGCGAATGTGGTGCGCCATCCTGTATTTCTAACTCTCATTCTATTCTTGTTTCCTAATAGTACTATAGATTGTATGAGACAGGCGCCATAAATTCTCGGCTTGACAGGCTTATACAAGTTCGAAACTCTGTTGCGTCATAGTTACATGTGTGCTATATATATTACAACTCGAAAAGTAGTAAATTTTAGTAGCCATCCAGACAACGTGACTAGTGCATGAAAATGTCTCAGGTAAGGAAAATTGAGTACCACGCGGTCATTAAATTTTTAACAAAAGAATGGCATTCACCTAATCACACTAAACAACGTTTAGACGGCGTTCATGGTGATTTATCTCCTTCATATTACACTGCAAAAAAGTGGGCAAAATGTTTCCGTTTGGGGCAAGAATCCTTTGAAGATGATGAGTGACCCGGTCGGCCAATTGAACTGATAACGCCTCAAAGCATTTCAATTATTACAGAAATGATATTAGCAGATCGTCAAACGTCAAAGTGAAGGAATTAGCAGTGATGTCTAACCTTTCTGAAACAAGTATTCGTCGAATTCTCCATAACTATTTGGGTATGAATAAGATTAGTGCAAGAAACCGATTTTGGAATCCATTGTCACAGGAGATGAAACAATGGTTTTATATTATGATCCTCTATCCAAAAAGGAATCGATAGAATGGCGGCCACCCGATGAACCTCGTCCCAGAAAGGCGAAAGTCGTTTAATCAACGAAAAAGGTGATGGCCACAATATTCTGGGATTGTAAGAGTATTTTACTCATTAATATTAAAGAGCGCAATACAATTGTCAATAGCACGTATTATGCGTCTTTGTTACATAAATTGAGGGACAATATACGAGCAAAACATCGAGGAAAATTGACAGAAGGTGTTCGATTATTGCACGGCGGTGCACCCATCCATACTGCCACCATTTCACAAGCTGCCATCCGCGAATGTGGCTTTCAAGAATTGAAACATCCACTGTATAGTCCGGACATGGCTCCAAGAGATTATTATTTATTTTCCCACCTTAGGGGATGTGGTTTTAAGGACGATAGTGAGTTGCAAGCAGCTGTAATACAACATTTTGATGGAAAAACTTTACAAAGATATAGAATTGTTAATTGATCGTTGTAATAAATGTAATGAAGTTAGAGGAGATTATATTAAAAAATAAAAATTGTTATATTTTACCAACTTAATTTTTCTAAATCAGGCTGAGAATTTATTTTATGCGTTTTACAGAAAAAAAGGTATTCTTTACGCTTTCCTCAAAACAACCAAAAACATAATTTATGCTTTTATTTTTCAATTAAACAACAATCACTCTTTGAAGTAAACAAGTAAATGAGTGCTACCTTCTATTTTACGTTTATGTTTATAATAACACTTGGTTCATAAGTTTTAAACATCAAAAGGCAATCAGGTACACAAGTGCGTACTCGGTTTAAGTGTCTAGAGATACCAAGAATATTTATCTTATTATATATAAAGTATGTAGTTGAATTTGCTTTGTACTATCATCAAATTAGTTTTAGGCTGTGTCAAATGCTCAAAATTGAGCTTCCCAAATGCTCACTAAAGAAGAACGTATCTATATGGTTAAATGCTATGGTGTTGGACAAGTCTCACGCAGATATTCCATTCATTTATTTAATCAACAGTTCCCCACTACATCTGTATCACACGTAGCTTTAGGTAAACTTTTAAATAACTTTTACGAAACTAGATCAATAGCGGATTTAAAAAAAGAACGTAAAAGGTATGGCGAAAATGACGCTGTGAGATTATTAGCAACGAATTCGGTGGAGGAAAATCCGAGTTTGTCTTCGAGGAAACACTCGCGAGAGTTAAACGTTTCTAAAAGTTTGTCACAAAAATTTATAAAAATAATAAAATCTTGCCCATGGTTAGACTTCGTTGAAGATGGAACATTTCATAGAAAAATTTTCTTTACTGACGAAGCAACGTTTTCAACTAAGGGTTACGTTTATAAAAAAGTAAATTGCGCTTACTTTGTTTAAAACAGGACAGCATATCCATACATAATGCAGTAAATTATTCACATTGCCTGTGATTTTAAAAAGGCTAAAGTAGAGGTTATCTACAGAATAATGTTCAAACAAAAGTGAGCTTAATGTGGAAGTACACATGAAAAAAGTGCCTAGAAACAATAACCAAGATAATTGCTAGTAAATAGCTCCTGGTATTGATGAAATCACTACCGGCAAAAGTAATATAAGAAGAGAAAAGCATTAAACCTTCTTGCTCCTGGCCACATTGCTCTAACATCTGTCAGTTTATGCCACTAATCTTCAAAAACAGCAACTGAGGTATATCCTGGCGCCACTTAGTGCCAGTAGTTATAGTCATGCCTCCCTAGATAGTAGCGACGGAACCCAGACTTACCCATATAATGATTTTATAAACATTTTCAAAAGATACCCGTTAATGTAATATTTTTTTTCCTTTTATTGCTATTTACCACGTGTACTAATTTAATAATAAAGGGATAAATGAACTTAAATATTAACTCATTAATTATTAAACTACATAAAAATAATCCCAATTTAATTACATTATTAAAGAAATAATTTAATTATACTGTAACCTATAAAAAAAGAAACTTTTTCATTAGCTCATTCACTTGTTCCTAATTTTAATTATTAACTTTAGGTTTTTTTTCCATTATTGCAATTTTTGTTTTATTGGATATCCTTGTAGCTGGCCTGATGTGTTTTTTGAACACGAAACCGGTCGCTTAATTTCTCAACAGAACTTTGTGAGATCTGCCCCATTTTTTAATTCCTTCCTTTCATATGAATTTCTTAACTTAAAACTAAATGATTTACGTGAAAAGAAACATTTTTCTGTCTTGAACTTTCTTGATTTTCTAACCCTAAGAAAGTATTTATTTAGTTCAAATAAAATTTCAAGAAAATTATTTTCTTATATTATACATTGTTATTGTCTTAAAATAAAAATATTTTCTTTAATAGAGACTGATTTTTGCAAGAAAATCTATTTTCTTGGTGCAAAAAACCATATCTCTGCATGTAATCACTACTCAATATAGCTGCTTCCAACTTCAACTCTTTTAATAAATTCATTATAAACTTTGTGTATCGTAGCAGGCACATTAATCTCATCCACCGTATCCCTTATTGCTTATTTTAATTGATCTGAATTATGTTCTACTCCACGAGCGTACACTTTTTCTTTTAACGCTCCCCACAAAAAGAAATCCATTGGTGTAATATCAGCTGACCTAGTAGGCCATTCCATTTCCCAGGAAATTGACGATTTAATTTTTTTTTATCAGTACAGTTTTTTATCAATACAGTTGAATGAGTCAGACATCCATCTTGTTGCCAATAAATGTTTCTTCGTATATCAGGGTTCATGTTGTGCAACTGAGACAATGCAAAAGTTTAAATCCAAATAAACGTGTTGAGTTAAATTTTGTTCTAGAAAATATGGACCAATAACACCACCATAGAAAATATCATTATAATGTGCATGTAAATAATATGCATTTCAAGAATTCTAAATAAAAAATGCTTTATTTTAAGAAAATGAAACTGCATATTTCCGGAATTAAGAAAACTATTTACTATCCTTAAGAAAATATTGTTTTATGTTACAATGGCCATTTACTTATACTAAGAATCGCTTTCTTAAAAGTTTCCTGGAATCAAGTTAATAAATGCCTTAAACAAAGAAATGCAATGATTGCATTGCAAGTATATATGTACTTCTTTTAAGCGGAGAAAGAAACGCTAAGAAAATTTTTCTTTTGAATTAAAACAGTTATTGTATTGCGGATAATCGAAACAGTAATTGTCTTGAATTAAGGTGGACAGCTTTGATACAAGTAAACGTTTCTCAGCGTGTAGATCTGTTAAAAGTTAAGAAATAATACTTATTTACTTTTGTGCGTGTATATGCGTTATGATTCTTTTCATATTGTATCTCAATTGCGAACAGAAAACGTCGTACCGGGAAATGGTCTACTAAGTCGTGTGTTTCTATTCCATCGACAGCCATCCGTCTCTTGCTGTCGGCCATTACCGAACCCAGTTAATGGACCGTGCGTTGACCGCCGTTCCACGTGGTGCAGGGCTACGGAGACGCTGCCGGTTGTGCACGCGTTGCCACGGCGACGGCCCCCGCCCGTGACATTGACAAATGACAGACAAAGGGTGCCTAGGCTCTTCGCTTTACATATGCAGCGACACCCATTTGTCTACATCCCTCGGGTAACCTTTTTACTCGGCCCCGAAGCGCGCTAACCCTTATCGTTTGTTTTCTATTTATCAGTTTATGCACTCTTGCAATCACAACATTACTCGAGATCAAATCTGCCATGAAACGCCATCAACCCCATTATTTTACCTACTATACTTCTTCACCTGAAACTTATGGTTTGATGATACGGTTTGATGACAGCATTTTCACTAATCTAATTTATACGTCGCACCTACGGAACGATTCCTAGCAAAATAAAGGAGACCAAATTTTTCTAATATAAATACCATCAGACACGTACATTGCTTGACTTGATTAGAAGAACCACTATGTACGTAACAAAATTGAAAACTTTATATACTTATACTTATCTATTGACCCGGCCAGGAGTGGAATACATACGTTTTTTCAGAAATAAATTGTCCTGAATGTTTCAGTAGTTAATAAAACATCGTGAAAGATCCAAGAGTTATACACGCGTGTTAAAGAAAGAATAAGTAATTTAAATTAATACCCGTTTCCCATTGATGTTCTGAAATGTCATACCTAATTTGATTAATTTATTTGTTCATTTACATAGTATACATATACACATGCAAATAAGAACTTATTTGTTGTTTGAAATTAAATTCAGAAATGCACACTCTAGTAAGCAAAAAGATAATAATACAGCACTTAAATATTCAAGTAGTTAGTAACGAAGTTTAGTAAAATTAATTAATAACATCGTAGGCAGCACTTTAGAGTTAATATTGTAAAAACAATCGTAAATTAACATTTCTTTTAAATTATAATCCATCAATTTTGTGTTAATGCTGTAAGTATGATATAGATTCCTTGAAAAAAGTATAAATAATTCTATTAAAAACTAAAATTCAGTTTCGAATAATACTTTACATATTCATTTCCAAAAACTTCTATATGTGTAATTGCACGTAATACTTAAGTACACTACGACTTCGTAGTTACACAAATAAGTACTACACTCCGCTTTAATTAATACTCTTTGGTCTACTAAAATAGAATACCACCCCGAACGACGCAAACTCTAAACAACAAAACTATCATAATTCATAATATAGGATAGATAGACGGTTCTTTAAGAAAAGCGGCCTTACTTTACTTTAAAACATTTTCCGATACATAAATGATGCCTTTTCTAATCTACATGACCTGTATTTATCGAGATATAGTGAAATTCAACTTAAAACTACATTACTGTTTCTGAAATAATGTCAAAAGTTGACGTTTTGTAATCATTTCATCTTATGAAAATGTAGTTTTGAAACATTATACAGTGAGATCGTAAAGTATCACCTTCCCCATGCTAACTTTTTAACGACGGAAGCTAGCGTTTGTGGATAAAATAGGTCAATTTCTATTCTTTATGAGCAAACTTCTGCCGTTACTAGCAGTTCAATTTCATTTCCGGTATCACCGGAAGTGACGTCAACTTTCTTATTTTAAATAGAACATCCTGTATATTTTTACGTTTTATGAAAGGTAATTGAATGGCGAATCCAACGATACCACATATGTTATAGTTTAATTTAAGAAATATGACGATATGCAGCAATAAACGTTTTAGTAATCTGTTTTTGTTGTTACGCAAAGTTGGCTAGGAAAGAGCCAAATTGTTTTTTGCAATGTCAGATTGATCCAAAGAGCTCGTTACTATACAAACTAGTCATAACAATTGCCAAAACTGTCAAATTTCAATTCCAAAAGCGTAAATTATTCTTGTTGTTTATTGTTATTGTATCCCCCATTTGTCATACTTTCGTTCTTTGTTCTCGTTATTATTTTCGCTCATTTTAACATGTTTTGTTAATTGTTGTTACTTCTTTACTTTAAACTCTAAATATTAGCTTCTGTCGTTCAAAAGTTAGTATGGAGGAGAGGGGGAAGGGGGGAGATACTTTAGGACCTCTCTGTATATACGGTGCAATCATGTACTACCGTAATTTTTATATATACCGCAGTTTGCATTATATAAAAAAATTGTTTGCGCTCATAATATAAATAAATAGCGTTTGCTGGTCTAGTGCAAGTTATACTAAAGACAACGGTTAATAAAAGTTTGCTTATTTTTAGTTTATAGAATGTATTTTTTATAAAATACATAAATTTCTTAGTTAAAGTTAGTAAATGTAAAAAATACACACCTTTCTGGTAGTGCGCACCACCAAAAAATATTGTTTTCTTTTATTGCAACCCTTGAGAAATTGCAAAAAAAAAATTCCAGGTGAGGCCGCTTCTATTAAGAAACTGTCATCCGTCCTTGAGAGGATCTTCTACAACATGTAGCCTCTGATAAATTTATTGGGCATCTCTAATATACCACGTGGAAATAGACGACTCGGTCGGGTACGCGTGCATTTGCTTTCTTTTATTTAATCCCTCGTACCCGAAGGAATGAAAATCAACGTTAGCACTAAATAAACTATAGTAATTCGCAGGTTCAATAAACAAGTAACCTTGTTCATTCCAAATAAATAACTTTGTAAATACAAAAATGAATAATGCCTTTCAGAAATTAGTAAAATCTCTAATTCAATTATTCGTTGGTTAGAATAATCCTTTTTATGACTCTTTCACGTTTAAATAAAAAAATACTGCATGTGGCAGACTCGCGGTACAAAATTCAACTATAACGTTTCAGTCGCTTTTATCCGGCCGGTATGAAATTTTAACTCAAAATTGAACAAAGCTGAATAAAGCATCTGTACAGTAGACTCCACAAACATAATATTTGCTAGGCTTTTCTTTCATTTTAATTACCTCATGTATACTGTTGGTAAGACCTTGACACACTATAAGATCTCAAATCTCCAACACATAATCTTCAAACTTTTTTTCAAACAGCACTTGTACCTTGATTGACATTTCATTCAAAGATATAATTGACCGATGCTTCTCTATTCCATCCTCGGCCATGTTGAATATTGTTGAAATATTCCCATTATTATTAATTATTTCATATTGGATTTGATTATTTAAATACATTGTGACATTTAACATTTTGTATTATTTTGTGTGATAGGTCTTTTTCCTACGTTCCTACGTTTTTCAGCTCTAAAAGCGCACTTGTTTTAAATTAAATCGCAACACAAAGAAAATTGTTAATGAACCCGGATCTATAACAACATCACAGATCTTTTTACAACATTCTTTCAACATTTTGTTGTCCTATGTTTTTAAATATATCATTGTCTTTAGTTTTATATATTGCTTATACAAAAAATTGCTCTTGTTCAATAATATTCCACAAAATGAATACCACAGCGTTTCAACAATCGTTAAATAGGAACTAGCCTCTTATTCATATTATACTTACTTGCATGCATCAAATACATATGTAGTCAACTTAACAACCTAAATAAGAAGTGAGAACAATTGCATTTAGTAACCTAACACTTGTATGTATGTAATGTATAGTTACATAACCCACGCACGAGTTACTCTTTTATTAAGTATAGCGTGTTCGTACACAGTTGGGTAATAATCCACATATCACAATTCCTTTACGAGATGCATGTTTATTACAAAATGGCGACATAATTCGTAATATGTTCCGAGTTTACTGACACTTTTACTACTAATTAAGTAATTTATTTTATATGATTTCATGTAAAACACTCATTTGTGCAACAAGTGATTTATGTATTAACTATTAAACTATGGATAGGGGTTCGCAATTCACTTGATGACCTCTTCACGATTTACAAAAGATGTGTAAATCAATGTCTTTCTAACAAGAGGAAAATTGAAATCTTTAATGTATGCATAGGTACAATAAAACGTGTCTTCAAAAATACATCCTCCGATTTTATATCAAACGCAAATCATCAGTTTCTGGAAATTACGTTCATTGCATATGTCTAGATTCGAAACACTTGTTTCTATATTATTTTGCCTATACTCACATATTCCCGGATTTCTTGTCAGTGGTAAAGCAATACGAGGGGCAAGCATTGAAAATAAAGAAACCGTTAATATATTTTTTGAATTTTATTTAAAACGTGTTGATAGTAATTTCCTTAAGCAATAATAAATTTGACCATTCTTTCTTGCCACTTCTTAAAGGCCGCCAACCAATCTTGTTTTGGAACATTTGCAAAATTTTGATAAATAGCCGTATGAATTTCTTCCTCAAATGAAAATCTCGTACTTCGCAATTTTTCTTGAGCCCATAAAGCAACCAACAGTCACACGGTGGATGTTCTATTATTTTTATATTTTTTTCACCAAATATTGGATCGTGAGGGATGCAACGTAATATCCTTCTCAGAAACTCTACCGAACACCTCAGGCAAGCATTTCTCGGTGTACTGTTAGCTGTAACTGTTTTTGCTCATACAATTTAATTGCATATATCAAGCCTGTACTTCTAAAGAACATCGCATACATAACTTTCTTCGTAGCTCGCTGCTTCATTGTTATTGTTGGCGTTTCTTCGTCTTTATGGTTCCATACACGACTTGACGGATAGGTACGTCGAAAAATGTAATATACGTTTCGTCAACTGTCACAATTCCAGAAAAGAGTTAAAGTTTCATGGTAAGTTCTCACACGCTCTGGTTTTTGAAAGTCAGAAAGCTGATGCAGCACAAAACGACTGACAACTTTTTTTAAATGCAGATGATTGTGTATGATTGTCTTAACAGCTGAGGATCCAATTTTGAGTTGATGCTCTATTACAGCATATACGTGGCTCCGTTGTCCTCTTCGATTGTGTTCTTAACAGCAACAATATTTTCTTCCGTGACGGCCATGCGAAGACGTCCTGCTCCTTTTTGCTGCTGAACAGAACTTATTTTGCGTTCAAAGTCTTTATAGCATCAGTAAATTGTAGCCAAAGGAGTTGTTTCATTAAAGGTTGAATCTAAATTTTCCGTAGAGCGCTTAAGCCTTTTTTGAAATAATAATAAATTATGATTTGAAAATGCTCACTAGTTAATTCCATCTTTTCACATATGTGAGCACTTAAAAAGCTATAAACTTCGATTCCAACTAACACAAATACTACAACTAAACCTCATAGAGAGTTGCCTTAATCAACAGTTCTTTGTTTCTTCTTGCTGACAATCAACTGTTTGACGTGATGGATTATCATAAGCACCCATTTTCTTTACATATTTTCGTAGCATCTATAAAAAAGTATAATAGTTTAAGATGGGTAAGATACTTGCTACTTTTACACACAAACTAAGGCGTTTGTTTATAAAATGTTTTAGAATTAAAATATTTACCAGTTTTGACGTTTATCTAAGGCGTTATGTGGGAAGATACGATCACACCTCACACGAAAGCTAGCATAATTCACTTAAGAAAATCATGTAAAATCAATTGCTTTAACCCTAACCTCAAAGCCGAACAACATTCTGCGAGAACCATGTGATTCACCCTGTTGTTTGTTGTTTTATTACGAAAATTGCAACCGAAACCACACAAAAAGTAAATCTCCAAATTTTTTTGTAGATAGCCTTTATTGAACATATTACTTATCACTAGAGTTGCTCAATTTGCGCCAACAGCCAGTGGCGGGCGCATAAAAGTTTACGGAAAATAAATGGTCAGAAATAAAATATAATACGTGCTCAAACACTTACTGTCTTCAGAGTCTTCCGTGAAATCACAAAGTGAATATCTGCAACATTAGATATGTTTCCACAGTTGTTTCGGCAAACCGAGTGCGGCGTGAGGAAAAAGTGTGTTTATATGCAGAAAACGAACGTTCTACATCTAGTGACGTTATATTTGCGTAATTAAAATAATCTTTGGAAGAACTTAACGGTTCTGTTGACGCACCTTCACAAATTTATCTTAATGTACCAAAATCAGAATCTTTCTCTAAAATACTCTCAAACCTGTCTAGAACACAAACATTTTTTGCGTCTTCCACCGCGCATAGCTGTGCGTGAACATGTTGCACTATTTGCAGAGATTCCACTAACGGCACCGCAGGATTTTGTAATTTTTCTATTGCCTCCACTAGTCCGAAGTAATTGTTCTGAATAGTTTTTAAATCCGTTTTAACCTATCTTGAAATTTCGACCGGCTTTCCTTGATAACCGCAGCTTCCTTTGGATCGAATTGTAAAACCACGTTCTTAATATTCTCAAAATATTTATGATAATAAAACGCGGCCTGTAACCATGTTCTCCAACGTGTAAGAATAGGTTCTGGTGGTTAGGGCATACGGGGACACAGTCTGTGAAATTTACGAATACGTTTTGGGGATTTTACAAACACTGCTTTTGTATGCGCTATTAAAGCGTCTACCTTAGGATAACATTTTCTAATACTATTTGCCACATGACTGAAAGCATGAATTTTACACGTAATATGTAACAAGTTAGCACAATGTTTGCAGCACCATCACTCATAGACATCAACAGTTGTTTTGTTGAAAATTCAAACTTTTCCAATGTATTTAACACTAACTTTGAAATTACTTCGGCAGTACATTGTTGTACTCGCCTGGAAGCTAATAGAATTGAAGGTGACGATTGATGTGGTTCCGTTGTACGTACCATTACATTAACCACAGAATATTTTTTACGATCTGTTTCGTCCATACATAACCACAGTTTTTTATCTTTCAACTCCGATTTAATTCTTTTTTCAACACGTTCACGAGCAGATGGCGCGATTCCTTATAACAATACCCGACTTGGTAATTTACAGTCCGAATATTTGTTCCAAAAGAAAACATATGCTTCCTTGTCTAGTAAATTATACGGTAGATTACAGGCAATAAAGGTAACACATAAATTAAATTTAAATTTGTCATAGTGTCGTGTGCAATTTTTTTTTTAAGAATGCTGTTTACTATTTACGTGACATAGACAATCCCTTTTAGACCAGCACATTAAAGGGATATTACAAACTACACATTAAATTTAACCCCATCATAATTTAGGTTAGGCATTTCCGCTATAAATTCTGTAACTTTGTCCAACATTGGTCGTTTTCACAACATAGGCAACATTTTTAAAACAAACGTAGAACTACGAAATAGTATTTACGGCAGCGTACATGTATACACAACAGATCTGGTTGAGACTCGGTTATACTGAGGGTTGTATCGAACCTCCGCCACTGCCCGTTGGCGCTAGTGAGCAACTCTACTTATCAGTTATGTCCTAGAGGGGTTAAGACCGGCCTAATTTCCATAGATTCATGTGCAGATTTTTCATTTCACATATTGTACAAATTAAAAATGCTTTTCAATTTTTTATAATTTATGGAAAATTTACTGTTCACATTTAATTACCAGCGTGCGCGATCACGGTTGTTCATCAGTTGGCTATACTGCTGTAAATAAGAAACAACTAATTGTTTACGCGTTGTTGGGATACGCCTTAAAAAATGTGAAACCCGATTTGATCGACTTCACCCCGGTTAACAGTATTCATTTTAACAATCGTTTATAACGATCTCAAGTGTAATTTACGCATAATATATTAATCAAGCAATCCAGTTGAAATAATTGCTACTTAAAGAATAAATTAGAAAATTTCACGGCAATTTGATAATATAATTGCACGTACTTACTCTACCACTAGTCTCTGGTGAAATAATGTGTACTTGTAATATACCTTTAGCTAATATAAAAAGCTAACATTTGCCAAATTAATACAAAGCGTAATTGAAACAATGTTATGAATGCGATTGATAACGAAAAACACTTAAATATTTACAAAAAGCTTAAGTTTCTAATTATTTATGGCACTTAAATAATACCTACCGTTCCGTGAGAGTTGTGGTTTCACTGAAATTTTATTTTATCCGACATAACGTAAACGATCTACTCATCGTTTTACGACTTTTATCTGGCCATTGTAGCTACTTGTACATCAGTTTACTACATTTGCCTTAGATAACAGCAGGATACTTTTATGGTATAATAACAGCCACGAAAGTGGGTTATTAAATATTTTACGATTCCCAGCGAATTTTACGCTAGAACGCGCAGCATGCGCCATCTTTTGGGTAACGGCGTTATTTACTCAATTACTCAGGTCTCGAACCACCAGTTTAAATTGTCGGTTTTATTAATACGCACTATAAAACGTTAGTTTACTATCTTGTAATTCGTGCATAAAATTATAAATAATGATTTGCGGCGTTTGCAAAATTATTTTACTCACATGTAACAGGTATAAAAATCTTATTTAGTTTTTTCACACGCACAGTTTTTAGTAAAAATAGCTTTTCCGTCAGTAGAGTGGAAAAATCAATAAGAAATAATAAGAAAAAGTATAAGTAATGTAGGCAGAAAATAATAATTAATAATAATATATTCAAGAATTTAAAAATTAATTAATATATTGGCTTCCGTCGACCAGCTAATTTAAAAATAAATCCTAATTCTTGCAATATAAAATACATTACTTATAAATTCTATAATCAGTAATTGGAACATTCAATAACATCGAAACAATTAGCCGTTAAGTAAATGCGTAACGGTATATTTTTCAGTTATGAATTCAGTTGACAGCAATCAATCAAAAAATATTGCACGTGATCAACTACATACATCCTTTTAAAATTGTCTCTAATACTTTTGTTTATATAATAGTAAAATGAATTTGCCATAAGTATCTAGACATGTACTTGCAACTAATTTCAGAGGCATTCATAAGCAGAGTTTGCTAAAAAGGAAGATACATATTAGCATACATATAGCATATGCATTTGGTGTCTGCTGCAACATTGACGATAATTTTATGTAACATTATCCTTGTCTTAATTCAAACGATAATACTTAACAACAAATTTTACTATATTCCACAGATATAGCCGAAAATACTAACAAATATATTTTTATTTTTAAAGTTCACACATAGCTACAACTTATATTCACGTCAGATTTATGAAAAAAATTTAACGCATACCCGCTGGAGTGAGTTTTCTTAAGGCGCCTGTGGATATATCTTTATGAACACTATTTTTTACAACAGATAAATTAATTTCAAAATAGAGAAAGATTATTTTAGACTTTAAAATAGAATAATTTCATGTGAATTATCATATATTTAATCGTAAGAATTTTCCAATGATTCCTTGCGTCTGCCCATATAAGAATATTTTAAAACTCAACAAATAATGAATAAATTATTAAATACTGCATAAGTATATTTCGTTTTCTTAGCCGTTCCTTGTTTAATAATTTGAAAGATTTTATTTTTATTTTAGCGGCTTTATCGTTAAATATATTGTAGTTAGAGTTAATTAAAACATAATTTTAACGTTTCGACAATACAAATACATGTCCACAACTGTAACAAGTCAAATACATTGTCTTAAGTAACTAACAGAAATCGAAGGACTATCTAAAATTTATTATCCTATTTTATAATGATTAATTATTCAAACTATTAATTTTATTACATTTAATTTTTAGACTTGTGAATAATTTACAATAGTAAAATATTTTATGAAAGATTTTTTACACTTATACAAATACGAATAAAAAAAAATTCTGAATGCGTACCGCCTCGCTGGAATCGGAATACAGTAAACCCTCACTATAGCGAACAGGTACAGGGGAAAGGATAATGTTCGTTATATCGAGGTGTTCGTATAAATGAGTTTTCATTAGTGCGAATTAGTTGGTTATAAAGAATAATAGCATCTATGTATGTGCATACATAATAAGAATGTTTCAAGTGTTTATTATTAAAAACATATTACATACTATATGAGATTTCTTTGCATATTATATATTCTAAAGTAATACTATAGCAAAAATTAATACATAACTCTATTTTTTTTAAATAATGTTGCCAATTTTATCTTTGTTTTTTATTATGGTAGATAATGATTTCGGAATGTTAAATTTTTTCGCGATCTTAGTTTTGGTCATTTGTTTTTTTCTACCTCTTCTTAGATGTCCAATTTTCTTTTTAAAGAAATCTCTGGTCTTTTGTCACCCATTTTTATTAAATTATGTGTATTCGCACAATTTATGTTAACGATTAAATCTTAACTCTAAAATAACGTCTCAGAAACGAAAATAACAATAAAAAAATGCTGCTTTGGAAACGAATGTTTATGCACAGTTTCTAGATTCTGTAGGTGTAAGATTATATTGGTTCGTATTAATGGTATATTTTTATATTAGCTTTTGCGTGTTGAAAGATTAAAATTGCTCGTAATTCGCCTAATAGAAATTTCGTTGTAATGAAATTAACTGCTTTAGAAATACATTAGAAGTTTTCATTTCAGTTATTATTGTTCGTAAAATTGACAATTTCGCAGCATCGGTGTTCGCTGTAACGAGGGTTTACTGTATTCGCATTCGCTTTTCTGTCAACCAACAAAGATGGCTAGAATACTCCTTTTAAAAATAAATCAAAATAATCACAAGATTGTAGCATTGAATATTTTATAATGCTTTATTTGACAAAACAAAACCAAATATTAAAGTAAAACAGTTCACTAAAAACCCTTACCACTGACTGAACTAGTGCAGTCTTGCTGCTGATGATGATAGCTTGGCTATCGAAACGTGCGTCCAGTACGAATTAAGTGTTGTGGTAAGGGTTTTAGTGAACTGTTTCAGTGTTCCAGTGCCACAGATTTAGAGTACCCGATTTAAGTATTAAAGTGTTTGTGTTAGTTAACAATGGTATATTGTAAGTTCTATTAAACAAAAAACCAACAAAAAACCGTATTACTTAAGACAATGTATTTGACCTATTACAGTTGTGGACATGTATTTTTGAAGAAGACAATAAAGATTGTGGAAACGTTAAAATTATGTTTTAATTAACTCTAACTACAATATATTTAACAATAAAGCCGCTAAAATCAAGAAAAAATCTTATTATTAAATAATTATATGTATGGTGGTGACATAAAGTCTTTCTTTAATTGTTTTCCGAAAAAACAAAAATTTTGGAATCCGACGCCTTACACCTAATTTTTTTTTTATTCCAATATCTTTATCTGTCAAAGTAAAACCGCGTTTACCTTGAGAATGATGTACAACAAATTTAGTCAGTTTGGGAATAAATACTGGTAAATATACAGGGTGACTGGTACATTCCTTCCTTAGTAGAGCTCATTTGCATTCGCATGAAACATAATATGCATTATACGATTCCTGCTAGTTTTCGAGATATTTTTAACAAATTAAAGTATTTTTCATGATTTTTGTTACATAACTTCTAATAGTGCAAAAAAAATTGTATTCTGTTTTCTTTTTTAAAAACTGTTTATAATAGGGAGAGGATTTTCAATAAATTCATAAAAATTACAATATCTCGAAAACTAGCAGGAATTGATTGTATAATGCATATTATGGTTCATTCGACTGCAAATGAGCTCTACCAACACATCTTTGAAGGAATACGTCTAAGTACCAGTCTGCATAACTTGGGTAGGTATGTATATTCCTTAAAATCAGAAAACCATTCAAACCATTTCCAAATTTGACTAGCATTTTCTTCCCGAATATCCACAAACAAAATAATATTTCCTTGATTGGTTCTTGGAGCGGGGACTGTGTTGTTGAATTTCAGAAATTGGTGCCAACTTGTAAATGTATTAAAGTGAAAGTATTACCTTTTCTAATAAAATGACTTTCATTAAGCACTACGTAGATTTGCATCAAAGGAACGATATTATTAAGTTGCAAACATTAACGCATATATTTTTTAAAATGCTGGTAGTATGAGAGTTGGTACGTAGATGAAAGACTAAAACTATTTGCAATCCTATTGACTTTTGTTTTGCAGAAGATACGGAACCTGTACTGTTGTGCGCAGTATTTGTGAAAAATAGTATATGTCTAGCTTTTACATAAAAGCGGCTTGATTTTCGTTGAATAAAAAAAATGGCTTGAACAAACATGCGTGGAGTCCACTAGATCTACCACTGTTTAATTTTTTTAAAATTAGTTCCATTGTCTTTCACAACATGTTGGCATGTACATGAAAACGGAAAAGAAATTAATATTCTTGATAGTTTTTGAAATATTTAACAGAAAATAAAAGAACGTACGAACTTTGAATTAGCCTACAGTCCTGTATTGCATGATTAGCCCGCTGAAGAAATATGTTTTGTTATACAAACATAGTTCATCAAGTTTCATCCAAAACTCAAGTTTCCGGTTGCCAGTACTACCTTGAATGCATTCTGTTTTTCAGATTTCATTTTTTGTTTTAATTTGGGAAAACAACTAGTATAAAGCTCAATAGTTTACCCATTCACAATGAAATGTATGACAGTTTTTAAAAAAATTATTCAGAACGTTTTCAGATTTATGTATGTATGAATTAGATTAGAATATGTTATAATACCACGTTAAATAATAACTTAAAATATGTGCAAATTTAAAAAATTACCAAATAAATAATAAAATATAGTAAAGTACGGTAAATTAAATACGTACAACTAACAATAAGTATGCTGAAATATAATATGAATTTTATTTGTATATGCACTGTATTTATGAAACGTATGATCTCGCTTTTAACAGTTTATTGGTCGCGTAATGAAGAAATCAGCGATCAAGAACGACAATAGTTTTTCTTTAAAAAGTACTCATACCATAAATCTGAACATTTGTTTAATGAATTTGCCGTCTACCGTTGGTCTGTTGTGGGTCGTTTTTGTCCGCAATTTTATAAACAGGCTACAGTTATAAACAGAAGCAAGGACTTTTTGTCGACCGAATCTCATTAAGGAAGCCAGTAAAATTATAATAAAGATCTTACGTTTTTTGCCGATTCGGTTGGATGGTTCGAATGCGCTGAATTATGTTACATACGTTATTTATCGGTTCGACGGTTTTTACACAATAATATCTATGCAAGTGTGTCGCGTTGCATTCGAATACAAATGTATTATTGGAGTGGACATGCACCATAAAATACATGGAGGGATCTGTTGCTGGTTACCGCCCGATTGACTATCGTTAATCGCATTTTTATTCACTACTGGCTTACAATTTTCCGCATGCTGTTAGTTTCATGTCCAATTAGCTTAGTTATCTACTAGTGTATTGTTAATAATAATAATGTTAGTAACGTTATGGCTTCACTACATATATTTAAAGAATTTTTCTAATTCATTTCCTTTTGTATAATTTTCATGATTCAGATTAGGCAGTGTATAAAGCTTTCCTAGTAATTTGAATTAAATTTATAAGCTTTCATTCTCAATACACGTACACTTCATCAATTTGAGAATGTACTTATCCCTTGAAAACACTTGGAACCATCTACTGAGATATTCTTACGCAGGTAGTACTAACACGAATGAATGAAGAAGTCCAAAACAATTAACACCCAACGAGAATCATCTAATCAATTTCCACAAAATTTAATAGTGCATTCTTATCAACCCAAAAAACTTCAAGCAATTCGCACACTTCGTAAGTGTCCTTTTTGCTCTAAAATTACGGGATATTTCATCAGCAGCATAAGCTGCTTAATAAAATGATGAAAAAACATCCACAAGACAATAACTGGATGAAAGTAAACCCAAGGAAATGAAAACTACGTTGCTCTTTTATGCCACACTTTTTAGACAGATTGCATATTTTTGCCATCTTTTACTTTAATTTATTTATTGTTTGTTGGTCCGCTTCATTCCATTGTGTGGGGTGACCCCTATAGGGGCCACCTAGTGCCAAGAGAGATAGTCATGTCATCTAGAAAGTAGCGTCAGAAACTGGAATACAGATGCCAAACTACCTCTCGAGTAGTACTTGGACTGCTTAACGCAAGGTGGAGTGCGCCTGAGTGCTGCGGTATCTGTACGTGTAAATGATTCCCCAGGCTTACCATGATGCATCAATATACATGAAAAAGTGCCTAGAAATAATAATCAAAATAATTCTAATACAGCTCATAGTATTGATTAAACCACTCTCGGCAAAAGCAATGTGAGGAGAAAAGAGCACTAGCCAACGGACATGCTTCTGCCTACCCGGCGTCATCAGCGTTGCTTCGAGCGCTTTTTCACCTACCTCACATCGCTGTCTGGCTCTCAGCTTATGCCACTAATTTCCAAAAAGTAGCGCTGAAATATTTCCTGGGGCTACCTAGTGCCAAGAGATACAGTAATGCCGTCTAAAGAATAGTTTATTTTTCAAGCAGACTTGGTATGCACATCCTTGGTAACAGAAACAATGTTTTATCACATGTTCAAAGTCAGTTTTCTGAGAATTGTTATTTTCAAAAAGAGAACAACGAAAAATGTCTGTAAGCTACTCTAAATTATATTTGGAAATGTTTTTGAGTACACACTTACCTCTTCTAACAGCGTGTCCAACATCCGGGTATACAAAAGAAACATTCTTATTGTTACATTTTTCAAAGAAAAAATTTACATTTAAAAGAGCATCCTATTCAAACAAAAAAAGTTGTTATGAATATATTTAGAACTCTCAAACACATTTCTACGTTGTAATGAAGCGTTTGAATACTTTCAGTTCATCCATAGAATAGTTTGTTTTAATATTTGGTAAAATATTTAGTATTTTCAATTAGTTTTATTAATTAGTTTACAAAATACTTATTCGCCCTCAAATAAAACTTTCCCAACTTAAATACAACATTTTGTTAAGTGCTTTGCTAACAAACAGTATATTGTTAAATTAACAAAATACTGGCAATAATTTCTTTCACTCTAAACAAATATTTCGTTTTACTTAACTAAACATTTTTATAACAAGCATTCATCAAAAGAACCCATTTCTTTTAATGAATGCATTTTGTTCTCTGGGTGTAGGCAACCAGTAACGACCTGAGTGACCAGAAGCCTTGCTTATTCTGCAATACATTTAATATTGCTGTATTTTGCGTTCTTGTTCGATATCGAATTACGTCATAATTTTACGGTACAACCTCACGCAATGTCCACGCTTACACGGAAAAAAATCACTTGATAGAATGTACTAGAATATTGTAGGAAAAATATTGTAGCAGCCATTAACACATTTATGTAACCCAACCGCAGATTTTTTTAATTGTTATATGTTGTTGTCACAGATAATACTTTAAAGCTGTGGTCAAGTTTCTGTTGTATTGTTTCACATAAATATATCATTTCTTCCAACAATCTTTGTGTCGAGACGTGCAAGATTGCGGTAATTTTTGGCATAAAACTTTCTAATTTTTTCAAAATAAATAATAGAAAATGAATAAATTTATAGATAAATCGTCACTTATCTGTAGAGACAATTTTATTATCGAAGCCTACCTAAATGCATGAACCAAATGTTTCCTGTCTTAGGATTAGACCCAGATAGTATTGGTTATTCACCAATAGATGCCGCAACGAAAACTTATCCTTGTTTTCTAATAAATCATCTGATTTTATATAGTCAAATCATTTTCATCGGGTTCACAATTCTTTCGAAATAAAGTCTTCCGTAGTTTATCTTTTTACTCCAAATTTATCGAAGTCTGGAGGGATGGTATCACATACCTGCGAAACAGCATGGGTGTTGGTAATATTCTCGTGGCTGATCAATACTACATGTAGATTGGGAAGCTGTTGGAGATACGAAAGCATAAGAACAATTATTGTTATTGCGTCTTCTTTCGACCTTTTATAATTATAAGAACACTCCATACATATTGTATTATGCAATACAATCTTTAGAACAATATTGTTGCATCATTTTTAGAACGTGAAACTTGTACACTATTGTAGCAACCTTTGTAACAGATCAGTGACTAAATTTTTACAACAATGTATTTAATAAAAATATAATTCGTTAATCACAATCGAATGGTAGGGATTTGCGCAAGTCGTGTATTCTCAAACAAATTGTGATAAATTATTCTGCAATTGTTTGATTCATTATAACATTTTTTGCCGTGTAATAAGGCATCTCTATCATATTTCGATATCGAGATCGAGGTTAGGACAGGAATTTCAATACAAATCTATAGCTCCAACCCACTATCATGAGAGACGCTCACGCTGGAAATAGCGAATCGATGCGCAAAAATGATGAAGAATGATGTCAAAACAGAGTAGAAACGGAGTAATGTCATCTCACTTGGAAAGACAACGATATCTAACCGCTAAAATTACAGGATAAAGCTCCCGAGACCTTATTCTAAAGACAAATTCTTAGCTATTGATCGCTACGTTGCATCGCAGTTCTGTAACGTCATTCAATATCAAACAATCAAATATCACTGTTCATCTTAATTTTAAGTGGCGGATAGTTCTTGTGCACTGGTAGAGAAAACGTTTTTTACATCATGAAAAAAATCTTCGTATAAAAATCTCTTGATGCAGGAAATATCTTTTTTCCAATTTATTTTATAGTATAATTGTCTGCAGTTAAGATTGAGCCTATGTTCAATCATCGCTCCATTTTACGTACACATACACGTACTGTACATGATAAGATGCTAGTTCCTTTAAGGCTGCCTGACTGTCAAAGAGGATGCAAATCGTCCTCCCCAGAGGTTGTCGATGCAGACTCTCCCACGAAGATGTTTGTATAGCAAATATTTCTGTTTGAAATACCGTGGTATATCGCCCAAGTGATAAGTAGTTTGCAACCCTGGTTTATAAGCACCAACGCCAGAACTAGTACCCGTTCTTGATCCGTCTGTATACGGGATTGGGGTTTTCAGTTTTCTTCCCTCTACATTTCTCCATTCCCCCCAACTCAAAATTACTCTAAAAGCTTTATCGTAGGAAATCCTGGAGCTACGCATGTCAAAGATAGGGTTTGTTACTACTATTTCTATTCTGGTGTGCCCCGACCCATTGTGGATCCTCCAGTTACCACAATTTCTCAGCCTGTATACTCCCACACTCCCCCTCACTCCTGATATGGATGTTAAGAGGGGGCAGGTTTAGCATGGTTTTTATAGCAACCGTTGGAGTGCTTTTAATGGCTCCAGTTATACATATAGTAAGCATGCCAGCCTTCGAATTTTCGAGAGATTACTTACTGAACATGAACTTACACGTTTCTGTGTGATCTTGGTTGTAATTTGAACATGGTCTATAATACTCTGAGATACAGGTATTATTATGAGATTTGGGATTTGCTGAATTTCTAGATACATATTTAAAGGTAAGCAAGTAGATTTGTATTTTTAACTTAAAACAATTTTATATTTGTAAACCTAATCTAATATCTAAATTGAATCGAGTTCTTGTTTGTTAGAGACTTGTTGGAAACTAAAATGAGGTGAGTTTTGTCAGTAATGTGATTGGATGTTTCTTGAAAAATTAAATTTTATATCCACCTCTATTTCATTTTCTTTTATGTTGCTTTTTCAAGTATTATAACTGCCATTTGTAACCGTGTTGAAAGTGCGAGGAAACAGCGGATTCAACCACTGCCGATGTATAAAATGTTAATCCACTACAGTTTTAGTCATACCAACCCATTTCTGATTTTAACTGAACACCTTCCAGCATTGGGCTAAGGAACAGCTTTGTGACAAGAGCAGATACGCCTTTTGTCTTAATTACCAACTGTCTTAAAATAACATCAACTGTATCTTCAAGTAGTACCTAACATTTTAAATGGAATAGTACATCTGAGTGTTTATCTAACTCTTCCTAATGTCCACCAAACGTTTAATACTTCATTGGAATAAAACGGTAATACGGCTGATTAGAAACCAAACATTGTTGAATTAAACTAAACAGTTTGAAATTTTTAAGATGCCTGTGAACAATTAAAGTGCATTACCAATAGATTAAAACTTTTAGTTCGCTGAATGAATTGAAAACAGTTTTTTTTCTCAGTGAAGTTATTGACGTTTTTAGTCGTGTAAACCAGCAGACGTACAAAAACAGTAATTTAAATATTTTATACAATAAAGGTGCATACGTCTATAATCATAATTTTGCGATTTAGAAATTGGAAAAGTCACGGGTCATTTATTTTTTCGTGATAACACTCATCTTCCACTGACGTAGGGATGCATGAGGTTCTTTTTCTTCAAAATCGTTTCATCTCCTTTTTCTTCTTTTGGCTCGTATACCGGAGACCGCATCTAAATATAAATTATTAGATTTTAGTGTCTAAAATTAAACGGGGCATTTGAAGAAATTCCCATTAAAGCAACGAAGTTATTTTAAATAGAAAACGGTGGTGGAGTAATAAACGCTGCCTGGCGTCTGTTTTTATGCAGCCATCCATTTTAGATGTGAATATAATTATTTCCGATCACGGAATATCGTGGCAACTGCTATTCGTCCCATCCTAGACCAATAGTCATTAGCTGAAACCCATCAGACAGGTAGATAATGAACGGTTATGAACCACTCCCGAAACAGAAATTAAAACTGCGAGCATCGGGAGCATAAATCAACCCTGGAAAGATCACCGATTTAATATTATGCCTCTCTGTCGTCGCTGCTTTTGCCTCGTCTCCTTTCTTCGTGCATTTTCATTTGTTCATTTGTTACGATCTAACGTTGTGTAGCTCCCGGTCGAGTTCCTTGACGACGGAAAGAATGAACAAACGGACATGACGGAGTTGACAGATGACGAAAGTCGCACGTTGACCAACGTTCGCACTTCATCACGTGCAAAAAGGGGTAGGTATAGTAGCGAGAAACACCGGGAGGGTGGACTTTGTTTTTACCTAACAAGCGCACACCGTTTAATGAGAGACACGCCACGTTGTGTGTTTGCCTTATATGGACGGTTAATGTACTCGGCCGCAATGGCCGCCCCGTACCTGGTACACACGATAATTGAAAATCTATTTCGAGTCGAAACGAGTCTAAATTACTGAAGCGACTCGCAACAAAAAGCAACCCAACAAACATTTCCATCTAAGTTATGTCGAAAATGATGCCGATCTGGCTTATGAATGTTGTATATCGTAGAGCAGAGCTACGACGGATGCACAAAAACAAGAACGTCCTAATGCATTTTTAAGTATGCACCTACATATGAATGCGGGTCCTTCGTGTTCTTCGTCGTTTCGTTATATAAGAATGTTTTGAAAAAAGATAGAAAAGAATCTTGCTATTGTATTACGTGGCTACGTAATCTCTTTATTATAACTTTGTCACGGAGTAATACCTCTCAAAAGAAGTATTTCAATTAGTTTGTTTTTTAACAGTCCTAAGTGTGAAAGGTGAATGCATGAGCAAACAATCTAGTGTTCAGTATGATCTAATTTTTCGCTGTTAAATATTCAAACCAAGTTGAGCACACCATTCTAAAATATTAGATGTTTTTTCGAGAACGTATTTAGGATTCGCTTTCAGAGTATAAGTAAATGAGTAAGAAAACAATAACAAGTTATTTAATAAAGCGTGGAATAATGCAAAAAAAATGGAGCACTAAAGGGTGCGCTAACTACAGACGCGTAACCTTAATGAACGTGTTAGCTAAATTGTATAAAAGAGTACTCAGGGGAAAACTGAGAACGTAAATAGGAGAACAACTAGAGGAAACCCAGAATAGGTTCCGGCCATTTTAGAAGTACACAAGGCCACATTTTCACATTAAGGCAACTGATAGAAAAAACATCGATCACAGGGATCTACACGGAATTTCTAGACCTGGATAGACTACCAACGAAGATAGTATGGGAAAGTTTGGAAAAAATGTGTTGGCGATAAATTGCGGAGAAGAATCGAAAGTATGTCCCAAAGCAGCACAAATCACGTGAGAACAAGCTACTTGCAGTCAAAAGGTTTTACAGTTAATGAAAGATTGAAGCAAGGCGGAGTACTAAGCCCTATTTTGTTCATAATAATAATGGACGACGTCGTAAAAAAGAACCTAAAGCAAAAGTTCAAGAAAGCAGTATTGGTTGCAGGAAGCTAAGACCTGGTGATATGTGCGGAAAGTGAGTCTCAACTGAGGGAAAATATCAAAATGTGGGAGGAGAAACCGAGTAAAGGAGATATGAAGACAAATAATAATATAATAATATTTATTTATTATCCAATAGCAGCCAAACTGCTAATTACAGGATAACATACATAAATACATAACATTACATTACATTACATTACATTACAAAATATGGAAACAAAGAAACAAGAAAAAAGAAAACATATGAATTACATTGCAAAATGTATCAAAAAACAAAAGAGTCTATTCAATTATACAATAACAGTAAAGAAGTAAATTAACTAAGGATTTTTTCAGACTTGTACAAAAGTGTTTTTAAAGAATTCAACGAAACATTAAACATATCAATATCAGCACAATATGTATTTACAATTTGACACATACAAAGAATAGGTGAGAAAGTGTGACGTCTAGTAGCAAATGAGGGAAGATAAACAAGTTTCTGGTGCCGAATACTTAAACGAGGAACGTAAAATCTCAAAAGCTCCAATAATTCCGGAGCAAAAAGCATGTTGTTGATCAATTTGTAAATAAAAGAAATCTGTGAAACAACTCTGCGATGGGCCAATGAGTTATAATCGAACTCTAATAGCAATTGGCTGTACGCGTAATTATGAGGCAAAAAAACGGAATGAGTACGATAGTACAGTGTTTTTAGAAACTTTCTTTGAACTTTTTCTATCATTTCATTATATTTTTAACATAACCCGGGTTCCATACTACAGAGCAATATTCAAGCAAAACAAATGCAAGCAAAACAAAAGTGATGGCCCTGAGAAAGGAAAGGAAAAACAAATATAAAACTCGACAGAAACATCCTGGAGCAAGTAGAATGCTTTAAATATATGGCGGCAGTAATTCAAAGCAATGGAGGAATGGAAGAAAAAATAGACGAAAAAATGAACAGAATAACTCTCAACAGGACATTTATAAGAAGGCCACAAAAATGACTACCTATATTCGAAACAGTGTCTAGGCCGGTACTGACATATGAAAGTGAAAGCTGAGTTCTGAATAACAATTTAAAAAATTGACTTCAGGCGAAGGAAATGAAATATTTAAGAAGAGTAAAAGGTATAACAAGAATAAACAATGAAAAGGTTAGAGAAGACTTAATATAGAACCTCTAACAAAGACAATCGAGAAACAACAGCTGAAATGGTTTGGATATTTAATAAGAATGGAAGAAGAAAGGCACATGAAAGATATATGGGACGCAAGACCGCTGACGGGAAGAACAAAGGAAGATCCAAGAAAACGTGGAATAGTACAATAAAGGATACTGCAAGAAAGACTTATTTGGTGGAACGAAACAAGCAAGTTGACAAAAGACAGAAAACAATGAAGAAAGTTAGTGATTAAATCGGGAGTAAATGTGTTGATCCGTTCAATGTAGTGATTTTGAAATAAAAACAATTCTTAACTCACGTACACAACTTTTTGTAAAATTTGACGTTAATAATTAACCGTTAATTGATTAAAGACAAGATTAACAAGTATAATAATTTTAAATTGCCTTTTAGCGGAATGTATTTGTACATGTCAGTTTTATTTTATTGCAACTAACAGCATGCAGTCCCTTTTACATTTATAAATAAAAAATAAATAATATTTTAGCTATTCATCAAGGACTAAGCTCCGCACAAAGGAAAACAGGAGTATTTTCATATAATAAGAACTGCATAATTTGCAGAACTTGTGCTATATCCTTCGAATTGAATGAATGAACTTATTTGTTTTTTCAATTTAGAATTACACATATTTTAGCTGCTATTTAATATTATCCCATGAAATTAGCGAGTTACATTGGAACTATACAATGGCACGCGAAACCTTTTCCATAACCAGTTATGCAGCCTCTGTGCACACTGTTTACGCATCTGTAAAATTTGAACACTCCGTCATTAGTGTTGGTCATAACAAAGTCTTAACAATAACGTAAAATTTCACAAATGGTTATATAGCAGTACATTTTCCCTGGCGATATTACTAACACGGGGACACCGACAACCCAAAAATTCAGATCTCAATGAAACTCTAGAGACCGAAAGAGCACATTGGTATAAGAAAATTATCTATCTATCGTTTTCGTGATATTTACGAAAATGAAATCATTGTGGAAATATTTGGAGGGCTGTGTTGTGTTGTGCTTATATCAAGGCACTCTTTCAGTCTGTAGAGTTTCATCGAAATCTGAATTTTTGGGATTGCGGTGTTCCTCATGTGCAGATCCCCAGTGCGAGAAAGTAAAAAAACCTTTATTTAAAGGTACACAGAAAGAATAAATATCAGTAGAGTAACCTAAACTTGCGGACTCGCATAGGCGTCGATATTACGGGTTAATATAAGAATATGAAAAATTCATAAATAAACTAAACCGGTAGAGAAGTAGGCATGTAGTATCGACCCCCGAATATAAATCATGTTAAACTGCGCTGAGAGAGATTTCGTTTTAGTACCGGTTGAGCTGTTGCAGAGATTAGTCGAACGGTCAAGGTTATGTACTTACGTGTCGCTTTTGAAAATATAGCTGGTGTTTTTTGTGTGTTGTAGTATTATACCAAGTACATAATTAGTGTATCGTTTCATATAGAACTAATATTTACATAACTAAGAAAACAAAGCCTCGTAATAGATTTGCTACTAATGTACATAAGTATGTGTCACATTTTCCCCATTTAAAATATGACGGTAGTGCAGTTTTTTGCTTAATATGCAATGTTCGTTTGGCTGCATTGGACAGACCTGATTGCCAGAGGCATGTCAATGGTATTAAGCATATTAGAAATGCCAGAACTGAAATACTTTATACACTATTCCTCATACATTTATTAATTATGTTTACCTCTTGTAATCTTCCGTTGTCGTTGGTGAGAAAAGCAGCTTTTAAAACATTTTGGCGACAATACGTTCCAAAGTACCCATTACCCTCACAAACACAATTACAGAATCATTTGCCGCGAATGAAAGAGATGCTAGAAAATGTGTGTAAACGTGATTTGTGTTCCAAAAAAATATGGATTACCGTGGATGAGACGACTGATATAAAGAAAAACAGTATTGTGAATGTAATAGCTCGCGCTTTATCTAGCGAGAACACAGCATCTCGATATTTGTTAGCTTGCAAACGTGTTCAACAATGTACCGCGGAAAATATTCAAAAAGTGATAATGAACGCTTTGAAAAAATTTAAAATTGCCCAAGATCAAGTTGTGATGATTGTGACAGATAGTGCAGCAACGATGTTAAGTGTTGGACGGTCCTTAAAACATATATTTCCTAACTTAATACATATAACCTGCGTGCTGCATGCTTTGCATTTAGTTGGTGAAGTTGTTCGACAACATTACGGAAACGTTGATCGGATGATTGGAAGTACTAAAGCAGTGTTTCGTAAATCTCCTAAACGTTTAAAAGAATTTCGTAAATTTTGTCCAGGTATTCCAGAACCTCCTGAACCAATTTTAATGCGATGGGGTACTTGGCTAACAGCAGCTTCTTACTATTTGATCCACTTTCAACAAATTCAATCAGTTATAATGCGATTTAATCGGAATGAATCCAAAGCAATTAGAGAAAGTCAAAGAGAATTTCAAATTCCTCAACTTTCAGAAGATTTAACAACAATATGTACCAATTATACAGTATTACTAGATGCCATCAGAAAACTACAATGTACTGAATTGTCATTGCAAGAATCATTAGGCATAGTGGAGAGTGTAAAAACTAAATTACACACATTAAATGATACGCCGGGATTATGCGCTAATCAAAAGTTGGCAGATGTATTAAGGAAAAATCCCGATTTTAATACTTTAGAGGCCGTTTATAATAAGTATAAGAATAGTGAACTTTTAAGTGATTTTGAAAAACAGTTTCTATATGCAAATGTAACTTCCTTAGACGTGGAGAGATCGTTTTCTATGTATAAGAATATTTTTTCTTGTCGACGCACAAGGTTTAAAGAAGTAACTGTGGAAACATATGCAATGATGCAAGTTTACAGTAGTTCACATCCTGATGCCTCTAATTTGTTGAATAATTAGCAAGTAAGTTTATTTATGAATTTTTCGTATTCTTATATTAACCCGTAATACCGACGCCTATGCGAGTCCGCAAGTTTTGGTTACTCTAAATATCAGTCGACTGTAACATCACATAATTAAATTTGCGGTTTATTACAAATGAAATTTTATGCCAGCGTTGTAATATCACATGACTTATCATTCTCAAAATATTGCAAACGATAAGTTATGCAATCTTACAATGTGTACTTTTTTAGGTACACTAGTTAAGAACATGGATTCAGGATTCGCCAAGATATCCGAGAAAATTTGTTGACATCAATACATTTCTAGCGTAAGCCGTCAATGATGCTTGAATAAATGATTACATTACATTTTCGTTATTTTTGTGTATACATGTAATATATGTATTATTTACTAGCTACAATTACGAAGAAACTTAACCCTACCGATAGTTTTTGGAACTAAAACTTACTGAACACAAATATTGAATTTCCTTATTTTTTAAATTAACAGTAAATACATTACTATGTGCCTAAGAAATTAAATCAAGAAAAGATATTCAGGTAATACCAGCGTAGCGTCAGGTTTGGAATAAAGCTATTAATAAACTGAGAGCATCGAGAACCTAACCAAACAAACATAACAACGATCTGACAATGAAGAAAGGCAAGAATATCGTAGTTCGTGTTCACTTAAAACGAATTTTAAAAGATAAACAAAAAAGGCTAGTTACAATTAAATATCATGATAACTAACCTGGGCAAATATGCGGTAACAGCCAGAGGCGTGGCGAGCGCATAAAAGTTTACACCTAAAGTAGAAGGTAAGAAATAAATTATAAAACGTGCTGAAACACACCGTTTTAAAAGTCTTCCGTGAAATCACAAACTGGGTAACATCTGTTATATATTTGAATCATTAGATATGTTTCCACAGCTGTTTCAGTCAAGTGAGTACGACGTGCGGAATAAATGTCTTTTAATGCCGAAAACGACCGTTCGACATTTAGCGATGTTATATTTGCATTGAAACAGTTCACTAAAACCCTTACCACAACACTTAATTCGTACTGGACGCACGTTTCGATAGCCAAGCTATCATCATCAGCAGCAAGACTGAACTGAAACGTGCGTCCAGTACGAATTAAGTGTTGTGGTAAGGGTTTTAGTGAACTGTTTCAGTGTTCCAGTGCCACAGTTTTAGAGTATCCGTTTATTATATTTGCATATTTAAAATAATCTTTGAAACAACACAGTTTGTGAAATAGTCGGGTACGTTTCGGGGACTTTAGAAACACTGCCTTTGTACAAGCAATCAATGCATTTAGTAGTGGAAAACATGTAGGAATCGTTTGTGCCGCAAGATTTTACACGTTACATGTAAGAAGTTACCACTGTCTTCCTTAAGAGATCGGCCCAAAGAACGCATGTTTGCGGTACCATCACTGATAAACATTAAAAGTTGCTTAGTTGAAACTTCAAATTTGTTCATGAGTTCAACACCACCTTTAAAATCTTATCGGCAGTACAATTTATAACTCTTTTGGAAGCAAGTAAGAAGGAGGATGACAGTCGATGTGGTTCCATTGTACGTACCATTACATTAACCACAGAATGTTTTTGACGATCTCTTGTTTCGTCCACACACAACCACAGTGTTTTATTCCAGAAGGAGACAAATGCTTCTTTGTCTAGTAAACGAAACGATAGATTACATAAAATAAGAGTAACACATAAATCAAATGTAAATTTTTCTTGGTCTCGTATGCCACTTTTTGCAGGAGAATGCTGTTTGCTTTCGATGTGACGTTGACAATGGCTTCTGGACCAACACATTAAAGGGATTTTACAAACTAGACATTGAATTTTAGCGCCATCAAAAATTAAATCCGGCATATCCACTATAAAGTTTTTAACTGTGTCTCCCATTGGTCATTTTCGCGACGTGCCTAATTGCGACATTTTTAAAGCAAACATAAGCGTACAATTAAGAAATAAGTTACGACAGCCTACATATACACAGAACTACTCACATACAGCATCGATTTAGTACTGACGCTGTGAAAGCGTGAAATAAATAATCGCTGACTCCGCACCACATATCTACTACACTGATTGTTACCGCTGTTTGCCCAGACTAGTGATAAGTATCGAAAAACATTGGTTACTATTTGATTTAGCGCTTTTTATTTTACTGTCTACATTCACAAAACATTTGCAGATCCGCTCAAAACGTAATATGCAGTTTTAGATTACCGCAATAAGTTAATATTAACCATTAAAATGTCATATTTGTATCTTTTATACACTTTCTAACCAAATTTAGTTTGTACATAACTAAGAGACACGGTGTTAAAAGACAAAGAAAATCAAAGAAAAGAGATCAAGGAAGACATCTCCTAGATTACGCAGGAGATTAGACAGGAAGTGAAAGTAATAAAGGAAGATTTAAAGGACGTAAGGGAAAGCATAAAACAAAATAAAGAGGATATAAAAAAAATGAAAGAAGGGTCTAAAAATATGGAGGAAGGTTGGGCAGCAGAATTGGATGTACTGAAGAGCAAGATACAAGACACGGAAAGGAAAATTGAAATAATGGGAAAAGAAAAGATACGCAATAATATGGTAATAAAAAGAATGAAGACAGAAAAACATTAAGAGAAGCCATGCAAAACATGATAGAAAAAGAACTAGACCTGAGGCTAGAAGAAGAAATGCAATTAAGATATGAAATATCCCATGTGTGATAGAGATGAAGAAGTGGAGAACAAGATTGAGATACTACAAAGAAAAAGCAAACTAAGGAACACAAAAGAACGGAGAGAAAATACGTAGAATCGGCATTTACACTCAAAGAAAGAAATATACAAAAAACAATAAGAGATACCACCAGAGAGGAAAGAAAGAAAGGAACAATAGTTAAGGTGCGATATCAGAGACTGGAAATGGGTGGCAGAATCATAATCTGGAATGAGGAGAAAGGCAAAACGTAAAGGAAACTTAAAAAAACTGGCAAACAAAATAGAAGACGAAGAAATGGCGACGAACAAGGCAAAGGAAATAGAGTACGAATCAGGAAAGTATATAGGTGTAGGAAGGAAGCAAATCAAGGGGAGAACAAGAATAAAGAAAGAGATAAAAAAGATTGGAACACGTTATTGGGAGCAGTTAAGATTCAAGAACTGGCGAATGAGCTGAAAAAATACAAGGGGAACTAGGACAATAAGTTACAGAATTCAAAGCAATAAGTGAAAGAATATCATACATAAGGATAGAAGGTAGTAACGAACCGCTGTTCGTCACAGATTCAAAAGAACTTTTACTGAAAGAAACAGAAAATTTATTATTAGAATAATAATTTTATGTTCTGTATGTGAACAAATTTTTGGAGAACCTTATAGCCTAATTCTGAATGACAGTGCTTGCTTCATTTATCGATCCGCATTCTCATCTTGGTTTTTCACGTCTTTCAGAAGAAGTACTACGTCACCATCCGCAAAAGTATATAAACCGCTGAAAAATGTCGTTCAATACGAATTTTCTCTTGCTTGCAATGCTGACGGGGTCTAAGCACTGTCCTCGGCAAGACCCACCCCCGCATCGCAGGCGGTGTATAGCACTACTCTCGGCGAAACTTACCCCGTAACCCTAATATTTTTATTTTCGACATTGAAATTTATTTAGAATTGATTCACGATAAAATCCCTATACTTTACCGAAATTTCCGTGCATTCATTTACCGCGTATAAATTAATTACTGAATTTTGTTTAAAATCTTTCATAAATAAAATATATTTTTCACAAGCTTGATTTCTAAATTCTGTTTAATTTTATTATCCGACGTCTTTTATTTGTTTGATATTTTTTGTAAATTAAATATATTTTTCAGGGGCTTGATTTATTATCTGTATTTAACCGAATTTCTGAAAACTTTCATTTATGTTGTTTTTTTCCTTGAATAAAACATATTTTTCAAGTGTGGTCACCTCTTTTATTTCCGTTGAATCTTGGACATATTTTCTCCCCACTGGTAAACTTGTAGATGAACACTAAGCTCACACAAACACCACGATATACTACTCACACTATTTCCATAATTAATAAAATTAATTTAAATCTTCACGGCGTAATTGCATCAATCACCATATAAGCAACATATGGCAGTTATGAAAATATTGTTTTCTGCAATTATATTTAGTACTAGCGTCATCTGGTGGTGAGAGGCGTAATTACGAGCACCGGCTAGACACTTTCTTGTTATCAGGAAATTTTATCAAAGATAATAAAGATAAAGTGGGAAACTGCCATTTTATTTGTGCACAAGTTACAAATTTGCTAAGATTAATTAGTATTAATTTTCCGTGAGCAAGACGTGTTACAAGGTAAACCGAAAAACTTATCAATAATGAATGTGTATGCACTCACCGAAACCAGAGATAATACAATAAAACAGCAATTTTAGGAATTACTAGAAAAAAAAGCAGAAAAAGTCCCAAGTGGAGATACATATGTTAATAATGTTAGGAGACTTCAATGCGCAAATAGACAAGAAAAGGAATTCCAAGAATACATACAGTACATGAGTACATGAGAAAACTAACTATAGCGGAGAAAGACATTGCAACTTAGCAGCAGCGCAAAACATGGAAATAAGCAGCACAAAATATAAACACAAGCCGTGAAGGAAATCAAAAGAACCATATCTATTATGTATATAGATAAAAAACACTTAAACAGGCGATAAATGATGTAAGAGCGTATAGAGGAGCAAACATTGAATCTGACTTTATCATTATTATAGTCAAGTGCAAGAAAAAAACTATGACAACAGAAAGGAAGCACACAATGGAAAGGTGGAACGTGGATGAACTCGAAAAAGTGGAAACGCAAAGAAAATGTGAAGAAGATTGGGGAAGCGAATGAAGAACAAGGAATCGAGGAGCAGTGGACAAAATAAGACAAGGAATAAAGGAAGTGGCAGAGAAAGAGATTAGGAGAACACAAAGGAAAAGAAGAAACAAATGGTTTAACACAGAATGGAGATAGGCAGTAGAAAATAAGAACAATGCGAGACTAAAGTGGTTAAGAGATAGTAAGGAAGAAGACTGCGAAGTGTACAGAGAAAAGAGAAGACAAACAAAAAAATTATACAAAATAAAAAAAAGAAAATAAGATAAAAGAGATTATGGAGGAAATAGAGATGGAAAATAGAAAGTACAACGCAAAACCATTATACAGCTACCTAAACTCAGGGAAGAGGAAATGAGCTGCCATTGCACAAATTAGAGAAGGAACTTGGAGAAAACATTTCGAAGAGCTGTACGAAGACAAGGAGGCAGGACAACGGGAAGATATAACATGGGAGACATTGGAGGAGGAAGAATATGAAGAGCCTACATATGAAGAAGTAACAGAAAATATAAAAAGTAAAAAATAGAAAGGCAGCTGGGTGTGACAGTATACAGGGAGAACTTATAAAATATGGCGGAGAGGCACTGAATAGGAAGCTGCATGAATTGATAAGAACCACATGAAAAAAGTAAAAAAAATGCCAGAAGAATGGAAAACCGGAACTATTATACCGATACCGAAGCAAGGAGATCAACTTTATACAAGAACTATAAGGGCATTACCTTGCTAAACGTAGCATATAAAGCGATGACAGGAATAGCAAAAGACAGAGTAACAAGCTACATTGACAAAATGAAGGAAGTTATCAACTGGGATGCAGAAACGAAAGATCAACATAGACGCCATCCACATACTAAGACAGAGACAAATGTTGGAGGATTTAATAGAGTTCAATATCCCCAACAAATTTTTAAGAATAATAGAAAGCTCAGACAACAATAGACACAGGAAGAGACAAAACAAGCAAAATACAGGTAAAAAAAAATGGAGTGAAACAGAGAGACGCGACACTTCATCACGGTAATAAATAGAATAATCAAGAAAATGTCAAACGTAGGCACGATAAACAAAAATACAGTACAAATTATAGGATATGCGAACGACATAACAATCGTAGCACATATTAAAAGAGTGTTAATAGAAGCGTTCCAAGAAATTGAAAGGGAAGCCAAATAAAGAAGGCTAGTCATAAACGAAGAAAAAACAAAATACAAGCACACCGGTCGGAGCAAAGGGGGAAATTGGCAGGGATAGGAGTGAATACATATAAATTCGAGGAAGTAGAAATATTCAAGTACCTAGGAGTGCTAATTAATAGGACAAATCAAAAAGTTGACCTGAAGAGAAGAATTCAAGCAGGAAACAAGGCACTGTACAGAAATCGAAGTACACTTAAGGACAAGCAGAAAAACAAAAATGAAAATATACAGGACAACCATATGGCCAACAGTAACGTACGCGGCAGAAACAAGTACATTACTGCACAAGAGGAAGAACAACTGAGAGTCATCGAGAGGAAGGTAATAAGAAAAATAGTAGTTAATTGAAACGAAATGAGAGCATGGATGAACCACGAAATACAAGAATGGTTGGAACACGAGGACAGTAAGAGTAATAAAAGCACAAAGGATCAGATGGTATGGACACATAAAAAGAAGAGAGAAGGGAAACCACATAAAAATGGTAGACTGGATACCACCGGGAAAAAAACCAAAGGAAATACAAAAACTGAGACAGAAGGAACAAATGGAGAAAGATTTGAGAAAAATTAAGACACAGAATGTGGGAAAAAGGACAAAGGACAGGAAGGAGTGGAGAAAAATAGTAGAACAAGCGAACACGCATCAGATGCTGTAAGGGGAAGGAAAAAAATTAGAAAATGCGCTGATCCCCCAGAGGAATAAAAAGCTTAATAGATCGATAAATAACATAAAAAGGATATAGGTAAGACGATTATAGACCATAGATCGTCTTACCCAAGATTAATCGTAAAACTAATTACAGAAACAGTATCTATTTAAGCCATTTTCTTTTTAATATTACCATTATTAAGCAGTTTGCGTGAAATATTATTTCATTGTTAAACGGTTTTATAATATTTA
Source organism: Dynastes maya (assembly GCA_029619315.2). Classification (NCBI taxonomy): domain Eukaryota; kingdom Metazoa; phylum Arthropoda; class Insecta; order Coleoptera; family Scarabaeidae; genus Dynastes; species Dynastes maya. The sequence goes on from JAROYE020000010.1 coordinate 11,462,184, forward strand.
TAATATCGTATTCCACCAGAGCAACATCGCATTCTCTGTATTTGTATAAGTTTACTTGAAATAGTCTAATATTTATTCGGCACTAATTTTCCTATACCGGGTTATTATGACAAAGCTGGAGACTTAATAAAATCAAAAATCTAATTAATTCCTTATCAATTGCATACATTTACGCGTGTAAAACAATTGTTAATATCCACGTACAAAAAGAGTTGCAAAAGTTCTCGAAACTAATACACTTGTTAAAATACACCACACTGTTTTTGATTATGATTGACCGATGTCTGGCTCCTCGCTAAATGAATTATTTTACGTGCGGTTTATTGATATTTGGAGACGCGACAGGTTTTGATTGACGTCACACATTTGATGCTGCACGAGCGCCGCACCTGTTTTTGAGGCGCTAATTATTTCGAAAATGCCAACTTGTTCATTATAAACCTGTCGTTTGTAGCCCCATTTGTATTCGCAACAGTTAAAAAACGATAGCGTTGGGTTATGTTAATTGAATCAATTATAATAAATTTGTAAAGCAATTTATCTTCACTCAAAAAATATAATAGTATCAGTATATCGGTAATACGACAGTTTTACATATTCATGAATTCACTCATCAATGCTGTTGATTACAGCTTTTTAATTAAGAATTCCAATTACTTTACACATATGACTTACAACAGGTTCGGCGTGCATTTAGTAGTGATTGTATAATTAATAACAATTTGCAAAATAATCAGCCTATAAGATTGGCTTGAATTGAATTAGCATTGTCAACGAAAAATGACATGTAGCAATAATATTTATAATTAGCAAATACATAAAGAAAAAATAAAAAACTGCAATACGGAATTATGTTATAAAGCTTAAAAGAAATTGTTCGTACACAAGAAACAATGAATTACTCAAAATGACCAGAAACGATAATATGCACTCAGAGAAATAGGTATTACCCGGTATTACAAATATAATAAATTGTATCATCTGAAGAATAGCAATTCACTATCTAATATCTAGTACCATAAATATATTACTATTTAATAGAAGAATTATACGGCTTAATATAATTATAATACCACTAATTATAAGGTTTGCTGTCCCTATTTTTATTATCTATTTTTTTCCGTGCCCGGAAATTTTCAATAGCACTAATTAATGCAGGTATAAAGACAAGAAACGTGAATAACTTTGCTAATAATTCCAAAAAACTCGGATAAGTATACACAGTGGGCAATTCTCTTCCCAGTCTCAATAGCTACAGCGTCCGCACAGGAAGTAATGTTGTAAAATGCAACGATTTGAAATGTGATGTTAAGAGCAACAGTGCATTCTTCATTTTCTGTCAAATAGATACAACGGCAATCTCACTAATACCAAAGGGAAAATGTTTCTGTTTGGTATATTTGTAGCTGAGAAACAAAGCATATTATAGGCTACGCACACAGAAGTATGTAGGTTGATATACTCAAAATAAAAAGAACATTTTCTTTTAGAAATTCCAAAATCATTCATATCACACTATTAAATATAGTGAGCAAGAGATAATTTCACCAAGGCAGTGCACCGGAAGACGTTGTTTAATAGCCACCTGCGATTAAATTACTAGTGTAGAAGGAAAACCCTATTAACCCATTAAGCCCCAACGTTGCGAAAACGCAACACATTCTTTAACATTTTTTTAAAGGCATATGATGGTATGTTTCCGCTGGTTATGTGTGCGTGTTTGTAGTACTAAGTCTGGACAATCTTAGCATCTACTGAGAAAAAGTTTCAATAACTGCTAATTAAAAAAAAAATCGCAAAGAGTTTGTTGTTTTTGTAATATCTGACGTATTTTCCTGAACCCTGTATAACTTCGCAAATTTTGTTTTTCTGCGAAAATTACTCTGGTAAGGTCTAAAAATTTCATAGAAATCAATACGTCTTGAATATCTTATCATATAATAAAGACTGTTGTTGATGAATATGGTGCTGCGTTTTTGCGAGGTAGGTACCTATACATAGTACGTGTATCTGACGCATCGCATATAAATATTTTTATGGAGTAGCAATTGTAAATAATGCCGTTGTTTAGATATTTTCGTATATAAGGGCTTGAATAGTTGAAGAAAGCATTTAGAAATAGTTTTCACTGAAACATGTTAGTGATGTCACAATAAGTTTTCCAAAGTGCGGCCACTGTTTGATTTCTTCAATGAAAAATTCTTACAGTTTGGAGTGTTTCCCGTATGGTGGAAAACAAAAAGAGCTCTGAATTGGGACTAGAAGCGCAAGCTGTACTTGAGCTCTAGCATATTGGTCAAAATTCGAATAGCCACAAAGTGTATTTTGATAGCCTTTTTACTAGCTATGCTTTGATGGCTATACTTGAAGAAAAAGGATTTTATGCCACTGGTACGGTACGGGAACATCGAACGGCTAAATGTCCTTTACTATCGTTCAAATGGCTAAGTAGAACAGACCGAGGAACATTTGATGTCGCTTCTCGCAAAAATTCATATGTGCGTATGCTACGTTGGAACGACAGTGGTAACAGTGAACGGTATAACTGCAAAGAAAAGCAGGAGATGCAAATAAAACAGCCAAAATATGATCGATACATGGGTGGGGAGGATTTACATGATAATGCCATCGCTAATTACAGAGTTGGAGTCAGAGGCAAGAAATGGTGGTGGCCGCCTTTCATCAATTTCATGGTCAACGCTTTGGTGAATGCCTGGAAAATACATAGAGTTTGTAATGAGGTAAAAATGTCCCAACTAAATTTTCGAAGTAATATCGTAATGAGTTTGCCGAAAAGTGAGAAGAGAACAACTTCAAACCTTTTACTAGGACGTAGCTCGTCCATGAATATGCCTCATGCTGCGCGCTACGGTAACGTTGAGCATATAGTTACTAAATCCGAGGGAGAGAAAAGACGACAGTGTAAAATGTGTCATAACTAAAGCTGGCCACGAGCGGTACCGTGCAGTAGCGTAGAGTCGACCAGGCCTCGCGTTCCACTAGAGTTATTATGCTAATAGAGATGTTTGCTGTCGCAAATAATTTCGCTCATCTTTTAAATAAAAATTAAATAACACGTGCTCAAACACTTACCATTTTAAGAGTCCTCCGTGAAATCACAAAGTGAATAATGTCTGTTAAATATCTGCTACATTAGATATGTTTCAACTGTTGTTTCGGCAAAACTAGTACGGCATGAGGAAAAAAATGCGTTTATATGCAGAGAACGAACGTTCTACATCTAGTGACGTAATATTTGCGTAAGTAAAATAATCTTTCAAATAACTTAACGATTCTGTTGACGCACCTTCACAAATGTGTCTTAATGTGCCAAAATCAGAATTTTGTTGCAACATGTTGCACTATTTGTAGAGATTCTTCTAACGGCACCGCAGGATTTTGTATTTTTTCTATTGCATCTGCTAGCCCGAAGTAATTGTCGTGAATGATTTTTAAATCCACTTTAACCTGACTATCTTGAAATTTCGACTGGCTTTTCTGGATAGCGGCAGCTTCCTTTGTATCGAATTGTAAAACCACGTTCTTAATATTGTCAAAATATTTATGATAATAAAACGCGGCCTGCAACCATGTTCCCCAACGAGTTAGAATAGGTTCTGGTGGCTCTGGTATACGGGGGCACAGTCTGTGAAATTCGCGAATACGTTTCGGTGATTTGACAAATATTGCTTTGGTATGCGCTATTAAAGCGTCTACCTCAGGATAACATTTTCTGATACTATCCGCCACAAGATTGAGAGCATGAATTTTACACGTAATGTGTAACAAATTAGCAGAATGCTTTTTAAGAGACCGACCTACAGAAAGCATGTTTGCAGCACCATCACACACTAACATCAAGAGTTGGTTTGTTGAAAGTTCAAACTTGTCCAATGTATTTAACACTAACTTTGAAATTACTTCGGCAGTACACTGTTGTATTCGTTTGGAGACTAATAGAATTGAAGGTGCCGATTGATGAAGTTCCAATTTGCGTGCCATTACATTAAGAACAGAATGTTTCTTCCGATCTGTTGTTTCGTCGACACATCACCACAATTTTTGCTCTTTCAACTCCGATTTTATTTTTTGTTCAATATGTTCGCGCGCAGATGGCACAATTCTTCGTAACGATGTTCGACTTGGTAATTTGCACTCCGAATAGTTATTCCAAAAGCAGATAAATGGTCCCTTGTCTAGTAAATTAAACGATATATTACATGCGATAAACGTAACGCATAAATTACATATAAATTTTTCATTGTCTCGTGCGCAATTTCTTTTTGAGACATGCTTTTCACTATTTACGTGTCGTAGACAATGTTGTCTGGACCAACACATTAACGGGATTTTACAGATTACACATTTAATTTTAGCACCTTCATATATTAAGTCTGGAATTTCTGCAATAAATTTTCGAAGTTTGTCCGACCGCGGTCGTTTTGCTGACGAAATCATAATTTTTCTAGGACAGATAAACAATTGCGCAAATGACCGGCAGCGAAAATGTCCGTACTGCTCCGCAGACGAAGTAATACTACCGTTCCTCTCGGTCCGAACTGATTCTACGCCGATGCGCGGTACCGCTCGTGGCCAGCGTTAGTCATAACACTACAGTTTTGATAAGAAAACGCGGCCTGTAACCATGTCCCCAACGTGGAAGAATAGGTTCTGGTGGCTCAGGTATACGGGGGCACAGTCTGTGAAATTTGCGAATACGTTTTGGGGATTCGACATACAATGCTTTTGTATGCGCTACTAAAACGTCTACCTCAGAATAACATTTTCTAATATTATCTGCCAGATGACTGAAAGCATGCTATACGTAGTATGTAACAAGTTAGCACAATGTTTTTTAAGAGACCGGCCTACAGAAAGCGTGTTTGCGGCACCATCACTCATAAATAACCTGGGCAAATATGCGGTAACAGCCAGAGGCGCGGCGAGCGCATAAAAGTTTACACCTAAAGTAGAAGGTAAGAAATAAATTATAAAACGTGCTGAAACACTTACCGTTTTAAAAGTCTTCCGTGAAATCACAAACTGGGTAACATCTGTTAAATATTTGAATCATTAGATATGTTTCCACAGCTGTTTCAGTCAAGTGAGTACGACGTGCGGAATAAATGTTTATTAATGCCGAAAACGACCGTTCGACATCTAGCGATGTTATATTTGCATATTTAAAACAATCTTTGAAACAGCTTAATGCATCTTCACATGCACCTTCACAAATTTGTCTTAATATAAGAAAATCAGAGTCTTTCTCTAAAACATTTTCAAATTTTCGTATTACACACCGATTTGTGTCGCCTTCTACAGCGCATAACTGTGCGTAAACATCATTCACAGTTTGAACAGAATCCACTAGCGACATCGAAACATTTTGTAATTTTTCTATTCCCTCCGCCAGGCCAAAGTAATTGTTGTGAATAGTTTGTAAATCTCTTTTAACCTGACTATCTTGAAATATTTCCTGGCTTTTCTTGATTGCTGCAGCTTCTGTCGGATTGAATTTTAAAACTACCTTCTTTACTTGATCAAAATATTTGTTGTAGTAAAACGCAGCCTGCAATCATGTTTCCCAACGTGTAACAATCGGCTGTGGTGGTTCAGGTAAATCAGGACACAGTTTGTGAAACAGTCAGGTAGGTTTCGGGGACTTTAGAAACACTGCCTTTGTACTAGCAATCAATGCATTTACTAGTGGAAAACATGTGGGAATCGTTTGTGCCGCAAGATTTAGAGTATGGATTTTACACGTTACATGTAAGAAGTTACCACTGTGTTCTTTAAGAGATCGGCCCAAAGAACGCATGTTTGCGGCACCATCACTCATAAACACAAAAAGTTGCTTAGTTCAAACTTCAAATTTGTTCAATGAGTTCAACACCACCTTTAAAATCTCATCGGCAGTACAATTTATAACTCTTTTGGAAGCAAATAAGAAGGAGGATGACGGTCGATGTGGTTCCATTGTACGTACCATTACATTAACCACAGAATGTTTTTGACGATCTGTAGTTTCGTCAACACACAACAACAGTTTTTTATTTTTCAATTCCGTTTTCATTCTTTTTTATATATGTTCACGAGCAAATGGCACGACATTTCGTATCGATGTCCGACTAGGTAATTTACAGTCCGCATATTTATTCCAGAGGGAGACAAATGCTTCTTTGTCTAGTAAACAAAACGATAGATTACATAAAATAAGAGTAATACATAAATCAAATGTAAATTTTTCTTGGTCCCTTATGCCACTTTTTGCAGAACAATGCTGTTTGCTTTCGATGTGACGTTGACAATGGCTTCTGGACCAACACATTAAAGGGATTTTACAGACTAGACATTGAATTTTAGCGCCATCAAAAATTAAGTACGGCATGTTTACTATAAAGTTTTTAACTGTGTCTGCCATTGGTCGTTTTCGCGACGTACCTAACTGCGACATTCTTAAAGCAAACACAAACGTACAATTACGAAATAAGTTACGACAGCCTACATATACACAGAACTGCTCGCGTACAGCATTGATTTGTTACTGACGCTGTGAACGCGTGAAATAAATAATCGCCGACTCTACACCACATATCTACTACACTGACTGTTACCGCTGTTTGCCCAGACTATTTATTAATAACCATAACCACGACACCAATCAGCAAGTGAATAATCAGGTATCTGTTTTAAGTTACGATTCTTTCGCATAATATATTTGCATAATAAAACAACCTAACCGATGCCATACAAATTCAGTTTCTAATTCACATCCTATGTTCACATTTCATTGTGCATAGGTAGTTATTTGTAATGGTACTAGGTTAATTTTCCCTATGTATTCAGTTTAAAAAACTTTAGGAAGAAAGATGTATGCACTATGTTGATGTATGCACTATTTTGATTATAGGTATTTACTCAAAAGGCACACTAAAAAAACAAATAATACCGGATATGAAAAGTATAATACCTTCTAATATAATTTATTGTACCTTGCATTATCCAGCACAGCAGTATGTGGTTACACATAATTTTAATAAACATACGTACGTTTGTGTTGTAGATTACTTAATTTTTCGTTATTATTTGGTCCTAATTTGTGGACAACAATTTGGCATCTTTTTCTCTACATATTCTTTTTTTGGTTTACGAAATAACAGTAATGTATTTAATGCCCGACAGAGCATCTATATTTCAATGGTTGGATCAGCTGTAAAAGAAAATGTATGGAACTTTGTCATGCACTGCAACAATCACCAGTATTATCATGGTAATGAATACTCTATATCAAGGGTTCCCGACAGGGTCGATGAAATTTTAAAGGGGGTTACTGATGATGAAGGGGTCGAAGCAAGTGCAAGTGCAAGTCAATCACTACAGAAAACAAGAAACAGATTAAATAATTTTGAACGAGATGATAGAAAAATTATGTTTAGCAATTTTAGGCCAAATATTAAAAAAGTGGCATCAATACATCAAGCCCATCAACCATCACATTAATAATCGAACTTTTGTGCTATTTCAATCTGTGATTTTGTTTCCGAAAACTGGTTTATATTTGTAAAATTGTTATTAGTCTAATTGTTATCTTTAGGTTATTTATGTGCAATTATTTATATAATAATTATACTGTGTGCTCTATACTACAGAAAAAATGTAAGGGGTCGATGAAAAACCATTCTTTTAAAAGAGGTTGATGGAAGAAATAGAATGGGAATATATCGATTTACAGGTAAATTGTAATTTAATTTTTCAGTATTTTAATTAGTTAAATTTGTTTGTAGGATAAGCCCAATATGAAAACTATGAAATATCTCACCCCAGCGACCCTATTAGATATAGGAATAAGCAGTATATATTTGAAAGCTATCTGTATGTATACAATTATACAGAGAAAAACGTAGAACTAAAGAATGATAATTGAACTACTGAACGGTATTATGAATTCAAAATGATAGGTTTTTATTTCAGAATCACGTAGGGATAAACATACGTAGGTACTTGACGGTCAGTCGAAAACAGTGCCAGCGCTACGGTGGAGAAAGGAAAGATTATTATATCCAATGGGTTGTTTTAGTCCACAGGAAACAAAGCTAGTAATTAAACAAAAACTAAAGTTTGGTAATTATACAGCAGCGAACCGTGAGTTTGCCGGTGGAATCCAACGCTTAATTATACACTGTAACGATATCGAGTCCTGAAATCACAATGCGAATGATTGAAACTACATAAATCATTATGGTCGCCCTAGCAAAGCTGTGATTTTATTAGACGATACACAGAGCAGATGCCCGATTTAAACCACTCCTACCGTTTAACAAAATTACTACTTCCGACGTCTTTGCACTCCATACTTTTCTTCCAAGACTGTATTTGATACTTTCTTGCACGCAGAAAACACTCATCAACTATCAACTAAGTGTAGGGGCGTAATTTCAACTAGTTACTATAATATTACGATCAAACTGAAAATCTTAATAGAGGTGCGATAGGCTACATACATTTTGCTGATTTTAGTATCTATGAATGAATGCCAGGAATTACGCATACATTAAAAATCAAATGCTCTGTTATAAATGTATTACAAGCTTCCAGAAATTCAGATTCAAATGATTTAATTACAAAAACTTTAACGTAATTTTTCATTTAAATTTCAAAAGTAGGCAACAATAGAATACAAGTAATTTGAAAATTAGGGTTTTTATGAAATCCCGTGGAAAAAATCAGTTTAGTGTTTATTCTTAAACAACTTATGGTAGCTTATTGCTGATAAAAATTGAAATGATTACATTTTTACTTGTTCATTATGCTGAGAATACACAGTAAAAAACCTTGTCGTGTAATCTTCGTATAGTGTATGGGTAAAATATTTAGTGTAGAATAGTGCAAATTCAAGTGCACTTTAGTGTAAAATATAGATGGAAGTGAATACTAGTACATTTTTAGTGTAAAAAAGTACACTTTGTAGTATTACATGATGCCACAGCAAAAATGTCATTCTTTATAAAATGTTTTGCTTGTCTCAAAACCACCAATTCTGAAACAAAAATCAGAATATTCTTTTTAGCAGCTGAGAAAATTACAAAAACACACTTGAGCTAAAGAAAAACATTTTATTTTATTCAACGTGATATCCTCCAACCTCTACACACTTTTCAGCTCTACATACAAATTCTTTATAAACATTGTGGATCAAATCTTCAGTGACAGAATGTACCGCTTCCGTAATTTTTTGTTTGAAAATTTCGAAATTGTTATCCAAATTAGTATTATAAACATGCGGTTTAACATATCGCCATAAAAATAAATCCAATGGGCTTAAATCAGAGGAACGAGCCGGCCAATTGACGGGTCCGTAACGACCTATCCATCTGTTTCCAAAATGTTCTTGCAGATAATTTCTTACCAACACTGTTGAGTGAACAGGACATCCATCTTGTTGAAAAAATACACTTTCAAAGTTAAGTTCATCTGTTACTGCAGGCAACAAAAAATTTTCAAGCAACTCCAAATACGTATGTATGTTGATTTATATTTTCATTAAAAAAATACGGACTGATGATTTTTCCATACATAGCACCACACCACACATTAATCTTTTTGTAATACTGACTTCTAGTAGGATTTTCTCTCAATCAAAATCTACAGTTTTCCATTACAACTTTCCCATTGGTTGTAAATGTCGATTCATTCGAAAAAATAATGTTTTTGCCGAAATTTCAATTTAGACGACTGATTTTCTCCTACCCATAAGCAAAAATCTAAACGCAAAGCATCATCACCATTTCTTAATTCATGTACAAAAATCGGTTTATAAGGTTTAATTTTGTTTTCTTTAAAAATTCTTTGTAAATGTGATTTGATAATTAACTGATTTAACTGTGCAGACCTATTTCGTAAGGATAATTTTGGATTTGTTTCTACAAAATCTAGAGCCAGTATTGTAGCAGCATCTTCTTCATCGTGTATCCTTTTTCTTTTCTTGATGTCATGTACGCTATCTGTTCTTTCAAATTTTTCTTCCAAATTTCGTAAAGCATTAACGCACACGTGAACATTAGGAAGCTTCTGTTGAAATTTTTGAATTGCAAAGTTATAAGAAGCCTTACCAGTTCCATAACATTGAACGAGGTAAACTCTTTGTTCTAAAGTTAGCATCACTATTAAGTAAATGTCAGTAAAGATTCTCAAATACGTAATGACATTGACAAATAACACGTAACTTGATTTACTTATTAAGTTATCATGGAAGATAACAGGATAATCTGATTTAATCAAAAACATGAAACTTAGAAACTTTTTTGCTTAAATTTTTGTGTTCTTGTAATTTTCTCAGCTGCAAAAAAGAATATTCTGATTTTTGTTTCATTTGTGGTTTTGAGACAAGCAACAAAATTTATAAGGAATTACATTTTTGTGTTAAGTTACAAATAAAAATGTTTTCCCTCTTGTTCAGTCCATCCAGGGACACACTGTATGTATAGCCGAACACGATAAAGTTGCTACTTTTACTAAATTTAGTGTAAAGTGTACCTTATGTATGTATATGATCAATTTTAGATGTAGAGATAACTGTATAAACTTTATCATAGGTACCTACTATCTTTTGTTATGTTATATTCAACGTTGTATCTACGACAACAACAACTTCTCTCAGTTGTCACTTCGGCACTGACTAAATGTCAGTATGGCCACTCGTTGGTAACTAAATATCCTTCTTGCGGGGAAAATTAGAAATTTCTTCGTTACCATCCCCCCTCAGCCAACTGTTCCTGGGGCGAGGACATTATAATTTAAATATAAGTCCAGATAATGACGAGTGTGGGGTATCATGGACAAATCTACTCGTTTATTAATTTTTCTATTCACTTATTTCGTCCAAATTAATGTAAAAATCGTCTGGAATAAGCAACAGCATAAATTGAAAAGTACAACAGATAATATTTCGTCAATTAAATCTTTATCTGAAAGGTTTCTGTAAATTAGCAGTTGATTTTCTCGTTTAAAGCTTGTTGGTGACAGTTCGGACCACAGAATCATCAACACTCAACCTCCTGGTTAAGTCACTGCATTCGTTCTCGTATGCTAATATAATTTTATCGAAAGTCATCGAAAAGTTTATATTTGGGTTAAATTATCAAAATTGGCTGTGAAATAAAACAATCGCCGGTCTTTCACGATTTAAAATAAAAGAAAGATGAACGACGCCATAAATTTTCATCAATCTTTATTCGGTCTTGGTTGAATCAAAGTTTGTCTTAAATCCAATCCCAATATAAGTGTTCGTTTGTGTATTCAAAGTCTTTATTAGAAAAGAGAAAAGGGTTGAATATCCAAAGCAGGCAGTTCCTGTGGTGGGTATATAAACAGAGGGTTTATATACATTGGCATCGTTCGAAATTTTCAAGGTTAGTTAATTTTCAAATCTTAAAATTCGTTAATTTCATTTTACTGAGTTGGAAATTCATTCAAAAGTTGCCGTAAGAGTATCTAGGGATACCCCCGAACCTACAAGAATCGTTTATTCGAATTAAATTAGAAAATTTAACAAAATTTGAGAAAAACCCCCGAGAAAGATATTTCGCTTCATTTGAAATATTTTCTTTGTTGTTCGACTTACATTAAATCTAAGATAATTTATTGTTTTTATTATTTATTTTGACAGTAATGTATGTGTGATACATTACCGTCAACATAAATTAACTTATATTAGCGCACTACTTTCATGAAACTTTTTGTTTAAAGTAAAGAGAACTTCGTTCGGCAGTTTTTTTTTTCACCATCTTGCAAATACAGTCCCTAGCCAAATTACTTGAAACACTCAATATTTTGTAGTTTCTTCATAATAAAATATAAACTATACATGTATTATATTTTTTATTTATGAAATATGTTGTAAAAATATGTAACATATGTAAATATTAAATAAGTAATTAATATTTAGTCCATAACCCATGGTTTTTAATAACACCCTTAATTCTTCGGGGCATACTTTCAATGCAAGATATGATTATCTCTTTTATATCTTCATCGTTCTCCCATACATCCTTTATATTCCTCATTAATATTTCCTTTGTAGGGTTTTCTCTTTCATATACCTTACCTTTTAGTCGATTCCATACGTTCTCGATGAGATTGAGGTCCGGTGAATTTCCGGGCCAACATAAAAGAGATATGTGATTGTCTTCAAAGAATTTCTTAACCTTTTTTGCCACATGGCAAGGAGCATTATCTTGCATAAATATACGCCCTGTTGGTATGCGACGTCCTGGCTTAAAATACGGTAATAACGTGTTTTTTAACACATTTATGTACTGCTCTTGACGCATTGTACCTTCTACAAACCGTCTCCACTAATCACTCCCCAAACCATTACCTGCGGAGGGTGTTTTACAGTTCGAAGAACGGTGGACTCTGTGAGACGTTCGCCTGGTCGTCTACGAACAAATTGTGCTCGCTGCATTAACACACAAAGCAAACACTCGTCACTAAAGAAAACCTATTAAATAATGCAAACATTAATTCAGTAAAAATCATGTTGTTAAGTTATTCACCTTTTTCCAATTCTCGTCTGTGAAATGTCGATATTCTCTTGCAAAGTTGAGACGAGCAGATTTCATTTTTTCTGTTAAACGCGGCTTTTTTACAGGTCTTCGGCCCATTGGGCAATTTTCGCGCAATCGGCGCCTGACAGTTCTGCTCGAAATCTCTATTCCTCTCTCTTGTAAATTTTTTTGAATCATTTTAATTGTAGCAAATCTATTGCTCAAAGCCTGATGAACAATTTCACGGTCAGATCACTTCGAAGTTTTTCTTTTCCGACCGCACTTTGCCTGTCTTTGTGTCGATGTGCTAGCGCTTTCGTTTAAGTTTCTAGCCAAACGCGATACAGAAGAAGGAGATACTTTCTGTAATTTTGTAATTTCTCGTTGTGAATGTTTGTTTGATTGTAGAAGAGCTTGTATAGCGGTTTGTTGTTCACTTGTTAAATCTCTCCCGGGCATTTTCTACAAAAAAAAACCCAAATATTTCAAGTTTTTTCAAATTCTAAATATTTAATTATTAAGAGAGAGATAGAATAACAATTTTACCTTTGCAATAACGATATATCAACACAAAACACTTAACGATACTCCAGAACTTAGCTTCTATACGGTTATGACGAAATATTTAACAAAATATCGATGCATTCTCTAAACTATGAACTAGCTAAATGTAAGTTGATAACTGAAATATTTATATATACGTACTTTACTCTTCTAAATATTATTTCTCTGGTATTTTTATTTATTGATACAATAATCTAGTCCCCCTATAAACGATCGGATTCAAAGCAAAAGAATATCATTATAATAGGATGGGAATTTTCAGGTAAAAGGGTTGATTTATGACATATTTCAAGTAATATGGCCAGGGACTGTAGAGTAGACAATTGATTTTACAATTTGGGTATATTCTAAAATATAAAAATTTTGGCTTTCCTTTGTTTTTAAAAATACTGTATTTAGGTTTTACCATTATGAACATGTTAACTTCCTGAAATAGTGCAAGCAATTTTTCTATTCTATTTTATGCCCCTTTTCCCAACTTACTTCGAAATAACAAATGCACTATAACTACGAAGCAGTAATATGCCTTCAACATGTTGTAAAATGTACTAGAATGCAACCCTCTGTCGTGTCGATGTTCTATTTATTGTAGTGTTAGTTTTTCACTAGGGATTACACTAAAACAGTGTTCAATTTCTAACAGTACGAGTGTGGACTCCCCTGAAGAATTCGTACTGCTATTTTAATGTTGAGTAGTGTTAACATTTTTTTACTGTGTATAATTATTTGAATATAAGGGGGTTCCTTGATAGCGAATTGAAGCAAAGCTAGATGCGTTAAAGAAAATGGAAATGTTCTTAAAATTTAGAACTGTGCTCTTTTCTCAATAAGTTTTATCCTTATAATAGGATGGATATTATCCAAAGTCAGACCGCCAACCCCTAAAGAAAAAATCTTAACCAATGGCAGACGGCCGTAGCAAGTGGTAAGAAGACCTAGTTTTAACAATGAGATCCAGCCAGAAATGGTACCAACAACATACGTAAAGAATTTTTGAAGGTACCATCCAGCCGTTCAGATCTAACCCGCTGGTCTGATACATACATATATAGCGGAATAGATATTTTGTGCACTTTAATCCAGCCCAGATCTGTGAAGAACTAACAGTAAGCTAGCATGCGCCAACTAATATACAATATACAAAAAATAATAACGGCAAACTTTTGGTTTGAAGCGAGAGGTAAGATATATAGGGCACGGGGTTATATTCAATATGTTTAGAATTGCCGCCTCATTGCAGTGTCCTGCATTTGCAACTAACAAGGTTTTTCTAAATTTTTGATAATTGTATATTACTTTATATATCTTTATCTGTTTATTCTTGTGACTTCGAAACCGTACTAATAACGAATCTTTATGTAGTACATAGGAATTATTACTGAAAGTGTTAAAAATTAAATAGTGCTATGCAAAAGGCTTTCACTTTCTGAGTAAGCAGATATGTTTTTGTTTTACTTTAACGTATGGGATTACAATGGGCAGAGTTGAGACAAGTATCCAATGTATCTCCGTCTGCAGCAATTGCGCCCGTTTACGGGGAGATTTTCTCCAACCAAGACTTATCTTCTCCTGTGTCTGATCTTCCCGTCCCGATTGATTAGAATCGTTCTAACACTCAAAAATCAAATAATGATCGCTCACCCTCTACAACAAGCACTGTGACACATTCTGGCAGAAGCATTCCAGTAATAGGTGTAGTATTACCAAATTGTGTAAGACCCCTTCCTAAGGGGACACTTAAGCAACAATCCAGCCGCGGCCGGAAGAGGAGTAGATGAATTGTCCTTTTCCTTCTAGTTGCTCACACTCATCTGAAGATATTCACGGAAATTGTGAAGAAGTGAAGGAAGAACATTTTGTTCTGGTGAAATTTCCACACAAAAGAATATTGGTGCATTATATCTGTAGAGTTATGAAAATGATTGCATCAATATTCAATATGAAATTCAGTTTCCTCGATGGATTCCCTCACCCTTTTCCATTTAGAAGATAAGGCTGTTGTCCCGTTAGAAGACATTTACAAAAATATTCCTTTGCGGATAGAGAAAAATTTTGGGACATCAATCCATTTATTTTTAAAATAAGAACAATTATACTAAGAATTACAACACCTCTATTTAATCTAACAAAATGTGTAGCTGCCCTAACAAAACTTATAGTTGGATTTAAGATAAAGTGATGTCTTACTGTAAAATTTGTGACAGCAACACTTGATCTTAAAGCCAACTATAATTTTTGTTCTGGTTTGTCTTTCATTAAGTTCCTGCAATAGTCTTTAAAACTAAGTAAAAAAAATGCAGTTTAATCCTTTCTTACTGAAAAAGTCAGTAATTGAAATATCAGCGCAGGTAACTCAGTGAATAAATGTACAAATACATATATGCATTTCGTTAGCCTGCATCACATGGAAATATGTTTTAAATCAAAATAAGTAAATTTTGATTTTGTCATTTGTTTTTGTTTAAAAAAATCAAGTGCAATTTTTTTTTTAGTTACCTAAAAATGTCTACCTAATACAACATTTAATAATGAAAATATATTTGAGTGCTGACTTTCACATAAAGAAATGCTTTTAATCATTATAAAAATATGGAAAAACTTTAATGTTGTACTAGAGGCTAGAGTATTGAAAATTAGTAAAATACAAAGTAACAAGCAACTTTTTCCTTCGGCATCCTTTTGAAAACTTGAAAAATGATGCAATATTTTGTAATTTACTCGAAAAGTATATCAAATTTTACAGTTAACAAGCGTCATGCGATTTTGTCCATGTACTATTTGATATCATTCTTTAAACAAAAACAAATGAGAAAGTCAAAATTTACCTATATTGATGAGTAAAAAGTTTTCCACACAAAGAGATTATATGTGACATTATATGTATATCTAGTTACTTACCAGTTGAGGGTAAACATTTTTCACGAGAATCTTACGTTTGCATAGTAATACTACTGTTGTAAAATAACGTTAGGCCGCAGGCACTACTACTGTTAAGATTTCTAATCGTTTTAATAACTGTAATTCAACAGTCGACAGAAAATGACTTAAATGGAGGCGGGTTGGTAAAGGGAATCAAACAAATCGGACGAGTCGTTTATGACCAGGTGTCAAATGATCCGTCTTTACCTACAAATATGATAAATGTAATTATATGGTGTCAGTTGGATATTTGTTATTTCGACTTTTGTAGAATCCATATGCTCACTAGTTAGGTGCCGCAGGTGACTGACGGCCTCTCAATTATTCATGCTGAGCTAGGTAGATTCCAAACGGACAGAATAGTGGTGAAAAAAGATCGATAATAAACGCCACAAAACGTTCCTCGTGTCAGATACGCATTGTAGTAGAAGTAGAAGATCTATTAAATGAAATTCAATCGCCAATAGCAGTAAATTATTCAGTAAAAAATATTGCTAATTATAGGTACATACAAAGCAATAAGAAATATCTCTATAAAGAAATCTTATTGAAATTCCAACATTGTAGGTACAGTCTACAACAATTGATCACTTTCGTTTAAGTTCAACTTGATTTTGAAATTATAAAAACGAGCGATGCTGTATGCTATAGTCTGCTTAGTTTCACAATATAACAAAAATAAAGGCTACAATACAGCGTATCCACCTGATACGTGGGTGCAAGATAATTCATTCTGTGAGCAATCTAGGAAAAACTTGTCAAATAAAAATTAGGCAAGACCTACTATAAAATTGTATTCAAGTATACAGAATGCTCAGCTTCCGCTGCATACGATACAATGTGCGATTTCTGCACAATGCCGAGGATTTTTTAACGCCTTGCATACTGGAGTGGTCAATCAATTTTATTTTATTGAATATTTCCCGGACTTTTCATCACTATGTCGAAATTTTTTATGTTTATTAGGTTCTACAAGAAGGCCATTGAAATTGTTGCCAAGTTTGAATCGTATTATTTCAATTTTTTGAAATGGTATACCTTGTGTATGTTTCCTGCCTGTTTACAATTATTAAGTTAAACAGAGAAGTTTTTCCTTTAAATACATAGAGTGCGCACGAAATACTACGAATTTTTATCTTTCTAAAGATATTAATTAAAAATAATGTGTAAGTGTTTTTTTGTTTTTATTATTCCAATATTTACTTGAAATGATCATCATTTTCTTATATACATTGTCTATCAAGTTAACAAGCTCGCATAAATAACAAACAGCGAAAATAACCAGCCAAATATTGATTAGAATTCAATATAGAACGAATAGATTTAATAATAATTAGACCGGGCACAGAGAGCTTCGCGCCAGATTAGAAGTGAGGTATGTATGCATATGAATCGGCACAGGCTACCTCAGCGAATGAAATTATTGATTTATTGCAACAGTTTCTCATCAACCCTTCGCAACGTTAGTCGTAATTATAGAGATAAATATATGTATGTAAATATGTCTTACGTACGCAAGGAAAATAAACGGCCGTTGGCTAATAAAGACAACAAATTTATCGGTGAATTTTCGTATTTGAACTACAATGAAACTAAAGTATTGCGTAGAGTTTGCAAAATACCTTTAATGTGCTGGAGTGTACAGCACAAAAATATGACAAGTGGTGTACCACTTCAAACCCAATTTAAGTTGGATTTACTTTAGATGTTGTGACGAACCATCACGTTTCGCCAAATTTAAAGACTTTAATTCTGGAAATTATTATTTCAATTTTTACTTGTCTGATTTAGTCTTTAAATCTTTGTTATAAATTGTAAATTCACTTCTTTTGATTATTGTTTCAAATTTTAGAACCATTTATGTTGTACTCCAGTGTACTCCAAGAATGCTGTCATTTATGATGTACGTTAGTACATATTACGTAAGCATGATAGTTACGAGCTCTGTACTGATGAGCGCGCGCCATCTACAAGCAAGGTCACATTACGTAGATAGACAAAAACGAGTAAATTTCGCTATAAAAGACGTCCGATTCAGCGTACACCGGTCTTTCTGCTGGCTCACGCTGCGAAGGAACAACCTCTCCGCTGGACTTGCTCTGCGAGAGCTCCTACTGCCCAGACATCATCTCTCAGCGGCCGCTGGCTGCGGTTGATGAAGGTTGGACAAAGACAAAGTCGGAATATCATGATAGTGTGGCTTTGGCTATCTATCGTGGGATTTTGACTGAAATTATTATTAAAGTCCGTTTCGCCGATATTATACACGTCGATATTTAGTAGTAGAGTGGCTCGGGCTATCTATTACGAAACCTCGACGACCGATACATTCAAAGTACGTTACCGAGAATATTTCGCAAGTGTCTTGCTGTGACATAAAATTTAAAGACCCGATTAAGATCTGATCGAACTCGTAATTGAGAAAATAGAGCATTTATTTTCAATCAATTATTTTACCCGATCTGTATATGAACCCGATTTGTATATGAATTTGATTTTAATTTGCTAGAGAATTTTGTTTTATTTTACTTCATGAGGTTATGTATAAATAAAGTATTGTCGTTGTGCTTACATCTTTTCCTGATAAATTGAACCCTGTGGCACTTTTCATGCTACCTCTGTGGTTAAGATTGTCTACGCACGCTGTCAATTATTTCGATATTCACTTCACTTTTCTTAATCACAAAAAAAACCGCAAACATCTAACAGTTTTATTTTTAAAAACAAATAAGAATTAAGCCACTTAGGATACATGTTATAAATCTGATATATGACAGTTAAAAATCCCATGACAACTAACGGCATCCCAGCAACGGAAAATCAAACTGTATTATGAAGTGGATAGTATATCTCCCCTGTTCACTAAGTATGAGACCTTAGTGTTCGGAATAAGAGAAGTTAATGTTGTATATTTTATTCCCGTCTGAATTGTTCAGTAACATAAAATTGAAAAGGATTGTCTAAAAATAAAACCGTCGTATCATATATTCTTTATATTATAATATCCCGTATAGCATCTAGAAATGTCATTACCGAACAGAGTCCATCTTATATAGCTTGGCAAGTATGTAAAGACAGTCGTTTTGTAATTTTGCGTCCAAGAGTAAGGAAGTTTTTACATTTTGACGCCGGAGCAGAGACGCAGTATTACAATGTTTATTATTTGTAGTCTACCGCTTCGCTTACTCGATAAAGAACCGTTTCGACAGTTTTGGCGTACATACAATCCCGAGTGGAACTTACCATCACGGACAGCGTTACGGATAGAGCTACCAAGTATACGTAAAGATATCGAAAATAGGATTAAAGCAGAATTAAAAGATAAACAGCTGTGGCGACGTCTTAATGAGACGACAGATTGTAAAAAAAATCTATTCTGAATATTATAGTACGAGTACTAAATCCTGTTAAACCGAAATTTACAATCTTATTAGCTAACAAAAGACTAAAAAAGTGTACTGGCGAAGCAGTTACGGGCGCAGTGCTCGTTACGTTACAACAATTTCAAGTGTCAACTAGTCAATTGTTGATGTTTATGAGCGATAGAGCAGCGACAACGTGCAGTGTAGGCCGTTCTCTTAAAGAAAAGTACGAGGGACTTTTACATGTTACTTGTAAAGTACACGCTTTACATCTTGTGGCACAAACTATTCGAAAATGTTACCTGGAGGTGGATGCATTAATAGCAAATACAAAAAAAGTATTTCTCCCAAACGGATTCGAGCATTTCACAGGTTTTTCCCGGTATTCGCAAACCACTACAGCCGATACTTACGCGTTTGGGAACATGGTTGCAAGCGGCTTTTTACTATTCTGAACATTTCCAAGAAGTAACATTTGTGATTTTACAATTCGACCCTGTCGAAGCTATAGCTATTAAAGAGAGCCAGAAAGGATTTCTAGATACTTCTGTTGAAACAGATTTAAAAAGTATTGGCAACAATTATAAACAATTACTAGACGCAATACAAAAATTGCAAAATACTGGGTTGTCGTTAGTAGAATCGGTGCAAATCGTGGATATTAATACATTGCTATACAGTATAAACGACGCAAAAAACGGTCGCGTTATACGTTCGACAATGTTTAAAAAAAATTCCGATTATGCAAGATTAAGACAAATGCGTAAATGTAAATAAACACGTGCGTAGGTGCGTAGGTGCGCAAGTACGCAGGACAACACCTACGCGTAAATAAACAAGTCAAAAGCGAATGTAGTCGCTGGACTCTATAGTAATGCTCAATTTGCGCCAACAGCCAGTGGCGGGCGCATAAAAGTTTACACAAAATAAATCGTCAGAAATAAAATATAATACGTGCTCAAACACTTACCGTCTTAAGAGTCTTCCGTGAAATCACAAAGTGAATAATGTCTGTTAAATATCTGCAACATTAGATATGTTTCCACAGTTGTTTCCGCAAACCGAGTGCGGCGTGAGGAAAAAGTGTGTTTATATGCAAAAAACGAACGTTCTACATCTAGTGACGTTATATTTGCGTAATTAAAATAATCTTTGGAACAACTTAACGGTTCTGTTGACGCACCTTCACAAATTTGTCTTACTGTGCTAAAATCAGAATCTTTCTCTAAAACACTTTCAAACCTTTCTAGAACACAAATATTTTTTGCGTCTTCTACCGCGCATAGCTGTGCATGATAGCTGACTATCTTGAAATTTCGACTGGCTTTCCTTAATAGCCGCAGCTTCCTTTGGATCGAATTGTAAAACTACGTTCTTAATATTCTCAAAATATTTATGATAATAAAACGCGGCCTGTAACCATGTTCCCCAACGTGTAAGAATAGGTTTTGGTGGCTCAGGCATACGGGGCGACAGTCAGTGAAATTTTCGAATACGTTTTGGGGATTTGACAAACACTGCTTTTGTATGCGCTATTAAAGCGTCTACCTCAGGACAACATTTTCTAATACTATCTGCCACATGACTGAAAGCATGAATTTTACACATAATATGAAACAAATTAGCACAATGTTTTTTGAGAGACCGGCCTACAGAAAGCATGTTCGCGGCACCATCACTTATAAACATCAACAGTTGGTTTGTTGAAAGTTCAAACTTTTCCAATGTATTTAACACTAACTTTGAAATTACTTCGGCAGTACATTATTGTACTCGTCTGGAAGCTAATAGAATTGAAGGTGACGATTGATGTGGTTCTATTGTACGTACCATTACATTAACCACAGAATGTTTTTTACGATCTGTTGTTTCGTCCACACATAACCACAGTTTTTTATCTTTCAACTCCGATTTAATTCTTTTTTCAACATGTTCACGAGCAGATGGCACAATTCTTTGTAACGATGCCCGACTTGGTAATTTGCAGTCCGAATATTTATTCCAAAAGAAGACATATGCTTCCTTGTCTAGTAAATTTAACGGTAGATTACATACAATAAAGGTAACACATAAATTAAATTTAAATTTGTCATAGTGCCGTGTGCAATTTTTTTTTTAATGCTGTTTACTATTTACGTGACGTAAACAATCCCTTTTGGACCAACACATTAAAGAGATATTACAAACTACACATTGAATTTTAACGCCATCATAATTTAGGTCAGGCATTTCTGCTATAAATTCTGTAACTTTGTCAAACATTGGTCGTTTTCGCGACATAGGCAACATTTTTAAAACAAACGTAGAACTACGAAATAGTATTTACGGCAGCGTACATGTATACACAACAGATCTGATTGATACTTGCAGTTACACTGAGGGTTGTATCGAACCTCCGCCACTGCCCGTTGGCGCTAGTGAGCAACTCTAGACTAATAAGAATAAGTCTTCACCTCGATTTTAAATATTCGAGTAGGCAGGAGCTTGGTTGGCTGGTTGGCTAAAGTGTTATAAATCTTAACAATATTATAAGAAAGGAATGTAGAAGATGTGTAAGTAGAGAAAGTAAGTTTCTAAATCTCATATTAAGATTATGAACATCAATTCTATAAGATATTTTGGAATACCAATATTACGGTGATCGGGAAAGAATAATCTTATGTATAAGGACTGCAAAATGCAACATTTTGTGATGCGCCACGGTCACCCACTTATTATATTTTAAAGTATGTGAAATCGAATAGGGTCTTCTTATTCCGTTTATGAACCAATGACAAGCATTCTGCGCTTTCTGTATTTGGCACAATTCACAATAAATAAAATGAGAAAGTACCAACGCGTCACACAGCACTCTTTTTAGCCCAACGCGCAGATAGTCCCTGCTACCGGAGAGTACCGTAAGCCGGCCCAAGTAGCACCCTGTTCGATATGCTTAACCGAACTGTTGGACGCCCTAATACTGATACTGCTGTCTTTTTAAGATTTAAATTTAATCCATGCTTTAGGAAAGTTTCGAAAACAAGTCTCAGATCTTCGATCATTCTTTGCACCGGTAAATCAACATCAAAGGAATAATAAATTTGCACGTCGTCAGCATAGATGTAATGTATGTATTTTAAGTTATTGAAAAGGAAGGAGGTATAGATGGTGTATAGGGGACCCACTACGCTGCCCTGTGCATTTTTCATATTTTCGTTCTTTGTTCTCGCTTATTTTTACTTATCTTATTAATCGTCGTTGTTTCTTCACTTTGCTACGGTATGAATTCCAATACTAATTCATTTCACGCAAACAAACCACACTTCAGAAACTAATCGACAGTTCAGTTGATTAAGCAAACTCGCTTACTGTTTGTAGATACACATTTCCCCTCAAACTTGATTTAAAATTAATGCATACATCTTTAGCATTCCTTTAATGAGACGTATAATGTGATACGTCTGTAAAAAGGAGAAAAAAATAATTGCTACTAATATCGTATGGCGGGTTGCATACTTTTCGCTGTTATAATTTTCCAAATTAAGCAAAATTGGCAAAAAACTGACTGTTTTTGTAATGTAGTGCTTTCAAATAAATTATAGTTTGTCGGTGCAGAGCTCTTTTTGAGTTTTATTGAGTTTTTTCTTTTAACAGTATTTGTGATATTACAACCAAAAAAAGGGCTCAGTACTAAACGTGACAATCATTCTTTATAAATTTCTATAAAAAAATTAAAAATGGGGGAAAATGTGAAACAGTAAAACCGAATATCAAAAATTAGAATAAATTTTAACGTAATGTGGTGTGCTCTAATGGCAAACCTGACATTATCGGTCATTCTGGCTGTACCAGTAAATTATACATACAGTAAATGTTAAGTAAGTTGCATATACTAAAGCAAGCAGTCCAAGTAAGTTGCATATACCACAAAGGAATTCTATTCATGATTGTAAAAGTAAGCGTGCTGCGACGAAGTCAGCTTTTGTAGTAGATTTAAGCTCTGTTCGTTTGCGTTGCTGAATTTGATCAATTTTGTCAAAAATAGCATATGTAGCACGTTTAAAAATAGCGGATATATCAGTTTGAGCAAATAAATCTGCTATTATTGCTCAACGCTTTAGGCTTGAGTAGATATAGCATGCTACTTTGGATATATAAGCAATTCGCCGAATGCAAACGAACGCGTGTTTAAAATACCTGTGAGCAGCTAAATTTCTAACGAATACAACAAAATTGACGAAACTGATATTGAGCACTTTCAGCAATGCAAACGAACAGGGCTTTAGTACTCAAAGGTGTTATTTAACAAGTTATTTAGTACAATTTTTAAAAATTTAATACTTTTTTACTTTACAATTTATAACATAATTAATTATTGTCTATTATGTGTGACGTAATGTTTAGTATTATTGAACGATTCAAGCATGTAGACAAGAAAGAAAAATACAAGTATATCAAAAATTAATGGCATAATTGGGAACACTTGCAAATTGATTCTTTCCGTTGTATCGCTAGTCTTTGTATTAAACATATACTAGAGTTGGAAAGGATTCATTTATAAGCCACTGTCCCGTACATATAGCGGATAACGTTGCCGTCTATGTGTAAGCACGCCCTCCTCACTCTTCAGTTTCCCCACACACATACCAGATGCCAATCAGTCACCTACCATACTTGCTTGAGTTATAACCTGGATTTCACTGCTGATTTTAGGAAAATCAAATAAGATATAATACATCTTATTTGATTTTTATGATATTGATTAACTTTAATCCTTGATTATTTCCAAATAAATACTTAATTGTAATATGGGCATATATGAAGCCAAGAAATTGTTCTTAATTCAACAAAAATGATAAATACCAAAAATAAATATTACCCCTCATGATAAAATAACTGGATTACATTTTTTCGTTTCCAAATATGCAATATATATTAAATATTCAAGTACCTACCAGAAAGTGCAAAAAAAAAACAAATTTTTAAGTGTAAATTGAATTCCAAAACAAAAACATGTTTTCTAAATCTAATTAATGAAATTTTATATATCAAAATGAATCGTATCTGTATGTGTAAACATTCAATTGAATCTATTGTTACGATAGATAGTGTTTAGATATTGAAATAAGCAGTCATTTGCAGTACTGCTAGTAACGTAGTATCATTTAACGACTTCCTGGAAAGAACATAATTCAAAAAACGTTTCCACAGTATATAAAACTAACACGTCACTTGATTAGAGTCTAGTGCGATCCTCTCATGACAGCGGTTAGATTGTTACTGATACTGATTCATTCCCGTCGCGCAATTCCCCGCCCTTTTATAGCGAGTAAATTTTGCAACAGTGCCCATGTATTTTAGCGCGGATCTTTTTAACACGGTATATATGTGTATTCAAATGCTTATATAATAAGAGGCTCGAACCTAAAATTAAGGCTAATTGCATCAGATTTGTTTTTAATTTCGCAGAGAATCTAAGTTGGTAGTTCTGGAAATAAAAGACTGTTAGCGTAAAGGTGAATTTACATTATACGAGACGACTACAATACGACACGCAAAGTATTATTCCTTTGATTTGAAATGGTTATGTTTACACAGATCCGAAACGATCCAAATTTGATACGAACGACAATGATACGACAGACTGACTTAACGGCGAAGAATGTTTATCGTGCTTGTTCTTGTCCTTGACGTGTCGTACAGTATGGATATGAATGTTAGTGGTGCGAATATGAATACAGAAAAATTAATTAAATGTGTTCGTAATTTTTGCGAACTATATGATATTTATTTTTTATTTTTGATAGTAAATACAGTGATAACTACAAAGAAAATACATACATATATAAAGATAGGAGAAGAAGTAGGGCACTCACGTAAGTAACAAATTGTAATCATACTAGACTGCGACTGGAATTAATTATAAGTAAAAAGAACAAAAATGTGTAGATGTAATATTTTGTTATTAATTATTTTAACATAAATTTTAATGACTGATCTCACATTAGCATATTCATATATATATATATTTTCTTGCCATTCTAAGGGTCCTCTGAGAGACATAAAGAATGCCTTAGATTTGTCACGAACGTTGAATGCTGCGTCTTGAGCACTTCCTCCTTGATTTTGTAAATTTTCAATGATGGTTCCGGGCAAACTAGCGCTTACCTCAGATCGATCTCCGATGTAATTATGTAAAATATATGTCGCTAGAATTATTTCATGATCAGGTAATAATTTCAATGTTCGTTGATAGAAACGAAATTTTTTACTCAAATTTCCAAAACAATTCTGATACTCGCCGAGCTCTTAAAAATCTATAGTTAAAAATTCGCTTCTCTAATTGTCTGTCAGTTGCGGACCAGTTTATGAATGTAGTAAGTTTATAATGGAAAAGCCTCGTCTCCAACAATTATAAAAGGCATTGAATTACTTCCACCAGGAAAAGGGCTATTCTTCAAAATATTTAATTTGCCATGTTACAGCGCTTTTCCAAGATTCCAATTGGAAAAAAATCTTCCGTGCTATTTCTGCCTGTAGAACCTATATCTACAGAAATAAATTTATATTGCGCGTCTACCAAAGCTAATAAGACTATCGAGAAGCAATATTTTTCTAATTTCTTTAGAAACAGGCATTACCTCTGATATAAGCTTTTCGCTAAATGCAGCGCATATTTCCAAAACAATTCGCTAAACAGTCGTATGGCCTAATCGATATCTAGTACTTATTGTTGTATATGCATCGCTGGTAGCAATAAATCTAAACAAAAAATTTCATTTATGATGTTCTTTTAAGTAGGAAAAGTGAAATATAACAGAACACGAAGGTCTTCTATAAGTCCTGCAAAAAAACTGATGGTATTCACATAAAATAGTATACCTTGGTGTCCCTTAAAAATATTATTAATTACAGTTCATTTAGTACAAGTAGACGCGGATAGATTGGATACAGGAGGGAGCTTCCACCGCTTAAAAATGAATGGAATTTTTCCTTGAGTCTGCGCTGTACCAAATTGACAGCAGTTAAGTTACTATGCACACTGGGCTAGAGTTCAATTTAACCATTAGAAATATACACATACTCGTCGCAGCGTTAAATGTATGTGTATTGTGTCTTCTTAATTCCCATGTTTCTAAGTGCAGAATTTTTTTTGTGTATAGCAATAAAACCATTAATTTTTTATATATTACTAAAAATTACTATTTGACAGCACAAGAATACAAAAAGAAGTGGAATAATCGTCGAGATACATTTAGAAGGACCCTAAAAAAGAAACTAAAAGTGGTCAAGCTGCCACAAAAATACGAAAATGGTTATTTGAGGACCAAATGTCTTTCTTGATTCCGCATTTCCAAGAACGAAGTACTATTAGTAACATATTTGCAGAAACTGAGGATGTGGTAGTAAAAGAAGGTTCTAGTCCCGAAAATGAAGTACCAGTAGAAACTCAATGCAGCAATAATGAAATAAGAAACATTCCATCAAACTCCCCACCCACCTCAAGTTCCCTCTGCTTCTGCACAGTTCACGAAATTTTTATTAAAACAAAAAGAAGAATATTAAAAGCAAGCTGACGCCAATGAGGCATTTTTTGGTAGTATTGCAAAAACAGTGAGTAAACTTAAGCCAATAAACCAAAATATTGTTAGGTCACAGATTTACTCCATTGTGTCAAATATGGAATTACAAGAACACAATGCAGCAGATGTAGAAGCTTCCCAACGTTCGCAGAATTTTATAAGTACCTACACAAATCTGCATTCATCACTGAACGAATCCCCTTCATCATCTTGTACAGCTTTTTATGAAGGATTTTCAACTACGCATTTGTAAGAAAAAGTATAAATTACCTTAAGCATACAGCTAGTTTTTCTTTAGGTGATATTGCTTCCCTAAAAGTTGTACAGTCGAACTCCTCTAACTTGAAATTTTCTCTAACTCGAATTAATTTTATTTCCCAGTACTTTTGTTAAGTTTTTATACATTTTAACCTCTTTAACTCGAATTTCTTTAACTCGAATATTTCTGTAACTCGAACGAAAATTGAAGAATGTATATAAGTTAAGACCTCCCTAACTCGAAATTTCCGAGAAATTTCGCCAGTTGTTTGTTTACAGTTTATTACGTGAGGGAATTACCAATTTATCGGGGAATTACGAATTTCTGTTATTGAGACTCGAAGTTCGCTTTTCGCTTATATCGTCAATTGTGTGGTGTGTTTTGTAAGCGATAAGTTTATTGTTGCGTCAATATGGCTCCGAAACGTAAATTGAAAAGTTTAAATATCGAATATTGGAGATGTTAAAAAAGGTGGAAACTGGAATTAAAAAGATTATCGCTGCTGAATATGACATACCGCCCAGTACTTTGTCAACCATAATTAAAAATAAAATAAGTATTCGAAATTTCGCGACTAGCCGAGGCAAAACAGATATGAAAAGAAACAGAGACGTTACAAATAGAAGTTTGAATACAGCCGTATTTAAATGGTTTACATCAACAAGAGATGCAAATATTCCTGTGTCAGGAACACTTTTACAAGAAAAGGCCATAGAATATGGTCAACATTTAGAAGTAACAAGTTTTAAGGCCAGTGCCGATTGGCTTCATAAATTTAAAAAAAGGTAAAAACTTAGTGTGATATCTGTAATATCGGATTTTTTATTATAAAAATTTTAGATACGATATATTGCAGAAGAACGTATGTGGGGAAAGTTCTGCAGTTGATGAAAACCAGGTTGTCGACTGGATGAGAAATGTGGTGCCGAGGATATTGGACTCCTATAGTGAAGACGACCGGGTTGTTTTTTAAATGCATGCCTAACAAAACTTTAGCATTTCAGCACGACAAATGTTTTGGTAGCAAACTTAGCAAAGAGCATGTTACATGTCTCCTTGCTTCATATATGTGGTACAGAAAAACTAAAACCTGTGATTATTGGAAAAAGCGCTAAGCCAAGATGTTTTCGAGGAATTAAATGGTTACCAGTGAACTATAAAAATAACAGGAAGGCATGGATGACTAACGAAATTTTTGAGGAATGGTTAATTAAACTAGATAAACAGTTTTTAATGGAAAAGCGGAATGTAATGTTTGTAGGTAATTGTCCTGCACATCCTCCAATACAGCATAAACTGAAAGCCATTAAATTGCAGTTTTTCCACCTAATGCTACATCCAAATTGCAACCTTTAGGCCAGGGTATTATAAGAAGCTTTAAGCATCACTACAAAAAGAGAATTCTGAAACTTATTTTGGATGGCTTAGAAAAAAACATGTCTGTTCCTAAAATAACGCTTTTGGATTGTGTTAAACAGGTTACAATGACTTGGAATGTTGATTTAAAACAAGTTGTAATTTAAAATCGTTTCAAAAAAGCAGGCTCTAATATCACTCAATATGAAGAAGAGGATGAAATTCCTCTATCTCAGTTAAGGAAAAGCTTGCTGATTGAGAAACAGGATGCTGTTGTTCTTGAAGAAATACAGAACGATTTGAAAAGATATAACGAATTATTAAATATAGAGGATGTGACATTAGAATCTTTTCTTGAAATGGATTCTAATGTGTTAATGACTGACCAGCTTACAGACCATGATATTTTGGAAAGTGTGTCAACAATTACATCAACCCTACAAAAGGAAGAAGAAAGTGATGAAGAAGTTCCTGTTCAAAAACCATCACATAGAGAAATCATATGCGCTCTTGATACTTTAAAAAACTACTTTATGACAGAGGAGACAACACCGGATTCAATTTACAGGTCATTGAATAAAGTAGAAAAATGTTATGGAGCAAATCGCTCTGGAGTGTCGTGTTAAAATTTAATAACAGACTACTTTCCCAAACCATTAGAAGAAAGTGTTTTAAAACTTTGAAATAAACATGTCTACACTGTTATATATTATTATCTACGTTGCTTTGTTATTTGTTCGGGTTCTTTATGCATTAATCTCCAAATACATATCTGTTGTTTAAATAATATCTTACTAATACATATGTACTTTTTGAGTTAAATTATAATAATGTATATTTCTCAATAAAAATGAAATGTTGAAGTTCTTTTCGGTTTTTCTGTATCTCGAATTTTTAGGCAGGATTTTAAAGGTTCGAGTTAGGGAGGTTCCACTGTATTTTGTTTTGTAACGCCTTTTGCAATGTTATTTAATAAATAATTGAATTGGTACATGGACATCATGAAATGTTGATAGAACTTTGAACCATTGTTTTGTAATTCTTTCCACAGTGTATGATATTCACCTTCCGCTTTTCTTTTCTTCAACATGTCATGCACCCGTACGCGTTTTCTTTTTTTAAGATTTGCTTCCCTTTCAAGTAGTAAAGCAATAACTGCCAGTTCACAATTTGACAACGTTTGTAAATCCATCATTCACTCTCCTAGAATTGTAATCTACGTAACGCTGCCTTTCGATCATAACGCTGTCCGTCTGCCTATGTCTGATAGTGTAAATGCGCAC
Organism: Dynastes maya; assembly: GCA_029619315.2. Lineage (NCBI taxonomy): Eukaryota > Metazoa > Arthropoda > Insecta > Coleoptera > Scarabaeidae > Dynastes > Dynastes maya. The sequence goes on from JAROYE020000010.1 coordinate 11,492,034, forward strand.
TAAAATATCCTGTAGTATCGGATCGTTATCGTACCGTAGTCGTTTCGTATAATGTAAATCCACCTTTAGCCACTAGCGCAAAGACCAAACATTAACACATGAAGTGCCACCACAAGAACACCATTTGCCAAAAAATGTTTTGTAATTTATCATTTAAATTTGGTTTACCGTTAATTTTGATGCATCCGTTGACCTACCTCAGTCACAATGAATGGAACCACTAGCACGAAGATTAATTACAATAATGTTTGTACTGTGAAAAGCATCACAATTCGTTCTCCATATACTGTTCTATGGCTTTTAATGACAATCGCGGTTCACCACAGCTCAAAGTGTGTGATGATTTGGTGAACAACGTAAACTCACTGCAACCACTACATATAAGAATTTTTGCTCAAGTATTACCCACAATTCACTCATCACTAAAGCTGGCCACGAGCGGTACCGCGCAGTAGCGTAGAGTCGACCAGGCCTCGCGTTCCACTAGAGTTATTCTGCTAATAGAGATGTTTGCTGCCGCAAGTAATTTCGCTCATCTTTTAAATAAAAATTAAATAACACGTGCTCAAACACTTACCACTTTAAGAGTCCTCCGTGAAATCACAAAGTGAATAATGTCTGTTAAATATCTGCAACATTAGATATGTTTCAACTGTTGTTTCGGCAAAACTAGTACGGCATGAGGAAAAAATGCGTTTATATGCAGAGAACGAACGTTCTACATCTAGTGACGTAATATTTGCGTAAAATAATCTTTCAAATAACTTAACGATTCTGTTGACGCACCTTCACAAATGTGTCTTAGTGTGCCAAAATCAGAATTTTTCTCAAAAACACTTCCAAATTTTTCTAGAACAGAAACATTTTTTGCGTCTTCAATCGCGCATAGCTGTGCGTGAACATGTTGCACTATTTGTAGAGATTCTTCTAACGGCACCGCAGGATTTTGTAATTTTTCTATTGCATCTGCTAGCCCGAAGTAATTGTCGTGAATGATTTTTAAATCCATTTTAACCTGACTATCTTGAAATTTCGACTGGCTTTTCTGGATAGCGGCAGCTTCTTTTGTATCGAATTGTAAAACCACGTTCTTAATATTGTCAAAATATTTATGATAATAAAACGCGGCCTGTAACCATGTTCCCCAACGAGTTAGAATAGGTTCTGGTGGCTCTGGTATACGGGGGCACAGTCTGTGAAATTCGCGAATACGTTTCGGTGATTTGACAAATACTGCTTTGGTATGCGCTACCTCAGGATAACATTTTCTGATACTATCCGCCACAAGATTGAGAGCATGAATTTTACACGTAATGTGTAACAAATTAGCAGAATGCTTTTTAAGAGACCGGCCTACAGAAAGCATGTTTGCAGCACCATCACCCACTAACATCAAAAGTTGGTTTGTTAAAAGTTCAAACTTGTCCAATGTATTTAACACTAACTTTGAAATTACTTCGGCAGTACACTGTTGTATTCGTTTGGAGACTAATAGAATTGAAGGTGCCGATTGATGAGGTTCCAATATGCGTGCCATTACATTAAGAACAGAATGTTTCTTCCGATCTGTTGTTTCGTCGACACATAACCACAATTTTTAATCATTCAACTCCGATTTTATTTTTTGTTCAATATGTTCGCGCGCAGATGGCACAATTCTTCATAACGATGTTCGACTTGGTAATTTGCACTCCGAATAGTTATTCCAAAAGCAAATAAATGGTTCCTTGTCTAGTAAATTAAACTGTATATTACATGCGATAAACGTAACGCATAAATTACATATAAATTTTTCATTGTCTCGTGCGCAATTTCTTTTTGAGACATGCTTTTCACTATTTACGTGTCGTAGACAATGTTGTCTGAACCAACACATTAACGGGATTTTACAGATTACACATTTAATTTTAGCACCTTCATATATTAAGTCTGGAATTTCTGCAATAAATTTTCGAAGTTTGTCCGAGCGCGGTCGTTTTGCTGACGAAATCATAATTTTTCTAGGACAGATAAACAATTGCGCAAATGACCGGCAGCGAAAATGCCCGTACTGCTCAGCAGACGAAGTAATACTACCGTTCCTCTCGGTCCGAACTGATTCTACGCCGATGCGCGGTACCGCTCGTGGCCAGCGTTACTCATCACGACAATTTGTGTTAAAACAGAATATTTTGCGCCTGTTCTTTGTAATCTCCAAAGCTTTGATCTGATATTATTTTCTCTTATACAAGAATCAAAAATTCTAAACGAAACACCCCATTTTTCGTCATATTTGTATTTTACATTAAAAATAAGATACCTCTGTTACATACACTATTCCTAACTGTAAGGATTAAACAAAAATATATGTTTTCTTCCTAACCTAATTACTTTCGCAAATCCTCTGCAATAATACGCTGTCCACCCTGTCTAAGCAATTTTAAATTAAAGCGGTTAATTACACATACTTACTAACATTTTTTTGTTCCTAGAATTTTTTGCTATATATATATACGCAAAAGTTTCAGGGATAGGCGATATATAAAATAATAGAGATTTCTTTCAAAACAAGACAGTTTTAGAAAGTACACTGCTAATAGGTGTTGACTTTATAATTCTCTACCATCACCCATTTACAGAGTCGCTAAATGTTTTTCACATTTCAATAAAAATAATAATTGAGGGTCAGGAAACCAAGAAAAATATATTCTACTTATTTATTCAAGTGTCAGGAAGTCAATGCATCAAATTTGCTAATGATTAAAGCTAAACATATGTAAATTAAGTAAATATTTCCTATAATTTGTTGTTCATACAAAATGTATATACATCATCAAGAATATGTCACAAAATTGATCGAGTTAAAACACTTTTATAAAAGTTAAATATTTGTATACTAGCTTCTTTACACAACTGTAATGCTTCTTTGAACTGGTTTATGTTAAAGGTACCTGTTGTATGTGATGCTACAATTTGTCCTTCATTACTATCAAACACAAATACAAAAACTGCTTTTGCATCATCTAATTCTAGTAATCCAGGATCTAAGAGCATTTCTCCATTTTTACACAAGGTGCATGTAACTGCTGCAATTGAAAAGTGCATATCTATTCCTGAACTCAATAATGCCAAACAAACTGCATTTACCGCACATGATATTAGCTGAAATAGTAATGACATAAGAAATGAGATTTATATTAGGCAAACAAACGTACGCTTCCAAAGTTTTGTATTTCTTGTACGACAACTACCACTGAAGATCTGGGATACAACGAAGTCACCAAGGATGTCTGGCAAATATTCTTTATTATTGCTTCTTGAAAACGATCTCCAACTCCTATACAAAATAAAAATACATTAAACAGAAGGTATTGCTATGGTTAAACAAATTATTTGAAAATGATTATTGTATGGTACTTGTTAATGACATTCAAATGCTAGATCATTATAAGGCACAAATAAGAGTTCACAAATTATCCCAAAAGGCTATGTAGATATTTCTGCTTATCTTATAGTTAGTATATTAATAGGTACAAGTTACAAGTATTTTTTAATAAATTGTGTTTTGTTTTATGCTACTGTTTGTTAGAACAAAATTAACATTAAATTTTTACTTGCATAATAGCCCAGATTTCGATATGCTCTTTTAATGTAATCTGGACAAAATTGCAGATATACGCGTTATTAAATTTTATATCTACACGTAAAAATTCCAACCAAATCATGCAGGAAGTGCATATTAAGTTCGGGCTCTGCATGTTAGTAATTTTTGTACCCGATTAGAATGAAAAACATTTCTGATTTTTGATTATCCAAATTGATGGCGACACAATATTTTAAAAAGATTACTTCAAACTTGGTTATTTCATAATAAAAAAAGACAATGCTAGTAGATTACACTTAAATAAACTGTTGCTCCATTAAAATAAAATATACCTGGCAACCCAGCTTTTGGCCGGTAGTGTACTTCCACATTAGCTTTGTCGATAAACATTTTCTGTGATTTCGCCTCTGTGGGACCATAACATCCTGCAACAACTGCTGTATCACCTGAATTTCAAAACAGATTAGATTACAGTAAAATGCATTAGAAGAAACACTATACCCTGTCTTAATAACACCGAACCGTCCGTTCTTGTAAGACAATTCACTCGGCAATCCAATTCGCGTACTTTAACAGATTTATTATTCTCTACTTCCATTATAAAAACCATTTATTAAGTACATATCATACATGTAAGATCTACCGGTGAAATTAACACAAATAGCGGAATAGATGTTAAAAAATTTGAGAACCGCAGACAGAAAACGCTGTGCTGGTGACTGATCTTCCTATTCGAGAGATAATAAATAGAGTCATCTATCCGACAAGCAGTGAATTACGCATGTAAAATTTATAAAAAGGTCTTAAGGGGCGGTTAAAAGATTACAAGGAGCGCTCAGTCGGTAATAAATAAGTTTTGCATAGGTTTTGTCGTTAATTAACTTCAAAATTAAATGTTTGAATACTCAAACTGTTCAGAATTCTTTCCTCAAGTGCAGGACCCCAATATCATTAATTATTGTTAATAACAGCAAAAATTGCAATAAATATTATAAATAGGGTCTTGCATTCGGCTTTGATATGTACATTACTGTGGCAAAGAATTACAATTAACAATGCACTCGTTTTTGCTAAACCTACGAAAAACTAAATAATTAATTATAAGGGCCATATTGAAAAGGATTCATAATTTAGCCAGGAAGTACCTTCAGCAACTGTTCGTAAGATGGCGCCACTGAAAAAACTTAATTTATAAATGGATTTACTCATATAATACAATAATAATTATTATTTATATCGATTCTACCTTTATGCTATGTTGTATAACTTAATATAGAAATGTGAATTTATAGACAGATGTTTTATTAAAGTTAAGTATTTATTAAATTGGACACACAAGAACGATATGGCTTTATAAACCATTTATGACATTGTGTACCAAAAATACAGCCAAAAGCAAGACGCATTGAAAAGTTCCTGTTTATTAATTCACTTAATTTAAGGATTGCTGTAACTGTTACTTCATTATAATCATTATACAACACAGTAAATATGTAATCTGAACAATTATCTTTTTTATTTCCAAAAATAAGAAATAAACGTATCAATATTTCAATACTCTCTATTCTCTTTATTGACGTAAATATTTATTATAAAAGATAAAATAATTACAGAAATATATATTTATGTATAATAATACGCAAAAGTATTCGTCTACTTTGCATCTCTGATATCTACATAGGTTTAATATCATAAAACGGTTAGTTTATGAATTTATTTTATACACAAAACATCAATTATATTCTGCATATGAAATACTGTAAGAAATAAATAATATTACGGTAACAATACTAACAACATAAACAGCATTAAATTTGAATAAGCAAAAGTATTCGTCCTTAACACATTACCCTAAATACAAGATATGAAAATAAATTGTATCATCTTAAAATTAATATTTTGTGGCGTAACCACTGATTACAGACGTTTTGTCATCGATTTCAATGATGTTTCTGTAAACTCCGTGTTATCTTCTACTATTCTTCAATAAATCGTGTTTTCTTTCTTTTTGGATACTGGAGATTTTTAGGAATCTTTGGACAGATTTTTTACCAAGGCTGTGGTGTTCCAGAGTGAGGAGTAATGTTATTTACTCTAACAAAAAAGATATTTATATTCAAAGTATTTAACCTCAAACAACCCGCGTTTTCTAAATATCCAATAACAATAGTGAACAAATGCTGCTACGACTATAGGTGTTCGTTTGCTGTACGGAAGATGTTCGCTGCAAGTCCGCTGTTCGTTTAACAAAAGTGCTAGTTGTACTGTGTTCGTTAACTTGTATGGTGCAAGAACTGAACTGAACTGAAACTTGCACTAACTGTACTTGGTCTGCAGAGAAAGACTGTGCTAGCGAATGAAAAAGTTTCTTTCGCGACCGCGACACAAAAATACCGCGACAAAATACCGTTACTTTGGAGTGGTATAATATAACCGACATGAAATGGTCGGTTATTACTCTGGTTTATCTCCTTATACCTCTATCTACATGAGACACACTGTAATTTGAGATCTATAAGGAGTAATAAGTATTTTTTAAAATCCGTCAAATTTTATCTGATAGAAGAAGCAGATTAAGTTCAGCTAAGGTAAAACGATTATTTTTAAATTATAACAAAGGAATTGTTTGTTATAGCTACTTTTAGATTTAAATATTTTTATTCTTTTATTAGAATTCAATTTATTTTGAATAAATATTTTGTAAATAAATATAGTTACATATTTATTTTATACTGCTACAATTAAGAATTACGTAACGAATTTGTAGTTTAGAGGTATTACCTTTGTATTATGCTACACATAGCATCTATCATTTGAACAATATGCACGCGTACCGTGTTTATCAATCGGTTACATGAGAACGCGACTGAGGATGGTCGACTTTGCTTCGCTCCTGTCGCGTTACAGCGCATCGTTCCAAAGTAACGATGGAAATGTTTATCGTTTCAGCGAAACTACCGTTCCACAGGAACGTCGCGAATGTAAACCACCACCCTTAGCGTGTCGCGCGACAGTCCATCGTTCCAAAGTCACAAGTTATTTCGGTATTCCGTAGCGCGACACGTCGGGACAAGAAAATGCCGCTCCAAACTACCGTTACTAAAGTACCGACCCATCCCTACTTATTACGGACCTGTACTACATCAAAATGACTGCACCCATTATATCGTAATTCTTAACTGGTTTGCGCATATTTTAGCGCAATCTACATATGTTCCATCTATATCTATAGAGTTACTCCATTACTCCAATACTTTACTAATATCTTTGGATTATTCTATGGTCGTTATTTGACGGTGATAACACATATTAAAAATTATAGTAGCCAGGAAACTCCCTAGAGGTATTTTAATTATTTAGGCGGAACCGCCATTTTGTAAATGGTATCAATCTGTGTTTATTTACAATTCGTGTATCGAGTCGATTTGTTTGCTATTAGATTGTTTCAGTCTAGGTTTTTTGCGAATACTTTAAGGAGTATTTCTCTTGAAGTGTGGTGATTATAGTTTTGGGTAATTATGTTCCTAAGTTTTAACTTATTCTCATTAAATTGTTTTAGGAAGCAACTTTACTTGTATTTGATTGATTCCAAAGAACATTTTGTTTGATAGTTAATAATGGTATCTCATGGGGGAACATGGTGCGCTGTGCGTGGTTGTAAAACCAACACTAAACATAAAACGGTTAGTATGTTTGGATTTCCAAGAGATTTAGAGAGGTAAGAATATGTAAAATGTTAAAATATTATTGCTCTGTACAACGAGAATGTATATAATTGTTTCAGATGTAAAATATGGATAGAAAATATTGAGAGAAAAGATTTACTAAAGCTCAACGATAAGCAGCTACATCACAAGAAAGTATGTGCGAATCATTTTGAAGAAAAGATGTTTTTAAATGACTTAAAAAATAGGCTGCATAATCATGCTGTACCTACCATCTGTATTTCAATGCAACTTGCACCTGAAAGTGAAGAAGATATTGAAGTAACTTGTAACTCACAGCAGGTGAAGAAAGGTAAGCACAATTAATTTTGCTTCTTTAATTTAATTATTACTAATGCACTGCACACAGTATATGGGGCATTAGTAGTAATTAAATTAAACTAACACAAAATGCAAAAAAATTGTGAATTAACTAATGTTGCATATTTGCAACTGAATGGATGTATTGTACATATTTCTAAAGTATGAAAATTTTAGTATCGATGTATATTAGTATTCAGAATAGAAAAAAAGCCAAATCAGTAGAACAGTATATGATGGCAGATGGTTTCGTTTAAGTACATAGTGCATAGATTTCTAAAACTTTTAGTTCTGGGCAATTGGATGAATATTCTTTACCTTAATGTGGTGGTAGTTTAGTTTCAGGAACATTACCGCAATTCCTGTTTAGTAATCTCTGTTAGAAATATTAAATTTACTTAGGTTGGAACCGGATGGAAAGTATTGATCAAAGCACTCACAAACTTCCCTCTCTTACTCAGGACAAAAATTCAGATTGCTAGCTTTCCCAGAGGGATTATCAACATATTTTCCAAACAAGGCACCCTTCTCTCTATCAGAAGAATAGTGCTTACAATTGTCTGTAAGAGTTGGTATTTGCTGTCTCAGTTTGTATCTGAATAGCTTATTAATTTGATGAAGAAAGTGTTTTGCTTGTTGGTTGTTAGTTACCTTGTAATTTTCCACCCAACTATGCTCTGCCTCATTTAATTATGTATGTTTTTATTGTACATATTTGTTTAATTTTCAATTCTGGGTTCTTAGTTTGTAGGTATTTTTTAGATGTTTAGGAAAGCTAAATGGTCCAATCCAACCGAAATTACCCACACACCCTTTACACAATTAGATAACCTTTTTGTATACTGGTGTTGAGTCAGGATTGTTTGCTGTGATGACAGTTGCAATGTATGTCGTGTCTTGCAATTAATGAAATGATTTACTTACTTTTCTTTGATCATATTCATATTGAAATTGCAATCAAGGAATATGTGTATAAAGACGTGATCACAAACGCTGTGATATCTCATATTACTGAGCTGGAATAATATAAATAATAAAAAACATGTAGATGGTCGCCTTAAAACACCAATCAAAAATGCGAAACATTATGAGGGTTACTAATATAAGAGGTATTATCGTTCCTCATTGTTAGGCTTGGATGATTTAATGCCAGATTGCCACCCAGTATATTAGGATTTATAACATTTCCATCAATCTGAATTTTCTGTCAGCTTCTGCAACTTGTATTTTTTCTTTTTTAATTTTAGTTTCAACAAACAGACCACATTTCACAGCAAACCGCCCCATCACATTAAAAATTAGATGTTTTCTTGTGGTGAAGCTATTTATATTGCAGTATAAAATATTCATTTTAAAGTTGGATTTTGTCTCTAGTCGTGCCCAGTAGGGGTTCTGTAGAAGAAAATCATATCCCGTCTCCAAATCAAACATTAACATACACTGTTGCCACCAGGAAACGACGCAACTGTGTCAGTGTCAAAAATCTTCCAAAGCAACTGCTCTCTGTTTTCCTATGTAGGCTTGTTTAATTCCCTAAGATACGCATTAGAAATGTAACCGTGCTTTTCTTTTCGTTGTCCGCTATTCGATTTAATTTCTTATTTAGCATTTCAATTGGTATGTTAGTTGGATTTACTTTGGTCTTCCGAGACGATTCAGATACTTTAACCCTACAGTTTCTTAATATAAAACCAGGTCTAACTAAGGTAAAAATATCAACAATCAACAACACCATCCACATTTCATATTTGAACTTCTAAACTTCTGAAACAATATTTAGCTGTGCTATTTTTAAGTTACTCTTAAATAAGGTTTAGATATTAAAACGTAGTTTAGGTATTATTATTATTACTGTGCATTGAAGTGTTGTAAAACTTACGTCATAAAACTCAGGTTAGTTTTAATTTTTAGTTTTTATTTCCTTTAAAATCTCATTTGCTGATCTTAAAGTTCATCTAAATTATCGAAAAAGTGGTTTATAACACTTCCGAACCCCCAGTTTATATAATTATTTAATTATTTTGCGAAAATTATTTTTTTTCAACAATTTATCATTTTAAAACATTTCAATATGTTGTTTTGTACAGGATGAATTAACGGTTTGTCATACATCAAATGGTAGGCGGTAACATCCAATGTTCTCACCATAATATACAGCGTGTCTACCCAGTGCGTGAGTGGAAGATAATTACTTTCCTTAGCAATTTAGAGAAAATCTTTTTAAATAAAACATATTCGGAGACAAGTTATGCACAACAAAAAATTATATTCTGGCATATAGGGTGTTCATTTTCCGCTGCGCATTATACAAGTTATGTATGTTGTTAAGTTTTTGAATGTTTCTCCTCAATTCATGTCAACGTTCTTCAATACATATCTAGCTTAGTTTTTGAGATAATTGAGATAATTTGAGATTTTTACTAAATGCCGCTAAAACTAATGTGTAAACGTCTTTTTTGCTAGAATTTCAACATCTAGTCGAACATTATACAAAATATTATAATAATTTGTATATTATAATATACAAAATAGTACAGGTTATTTTGAATTAACATCTTTGTGGCGTTTTTGGCAATACATCGAACAAATTTTTGTCTGTTTGATTCATGCTATTTCAATTTCTTTAAATGGAACACCTGTGTATTTTTCCAGAATCTGATAGAGAAACAGTTCTACAATTTTTTCTGTAAACATTTCCCTATATCTAAAATGTGTCATTCTATAGAAAATTAAATATGAAGCTATGTATGTAAATAAGTTTTTTGTTAAAATGCATAGAGTGCTGCTACGAAATACTATTTTTTTCTTTTGCTAAAGATGTTCATTTAAAATAATCTGCAGAATTTATTTAATGCATACAATTTCATTATTCCAAGTAAGCACCATTTTCTTTCAGACAAACTATAAGGCGGTTCTTTGTACTTTGTTGAACAGTTACTAACATTTCGAGTGCAATATCTTGTATACTGTCCACGTTACGCATTGCTAAATTGCGAAAAAATTACAATATATCTCAACGAAATCATAAAAAAGGGAACAAAGAACAAAAAACTACACGTAGGATACAAAAATATGGAAAGAGTAAACATCTCAGAGGGAGCATATGTAGACGACATCATGTTGGTAGTCGACAGTGAAGAGAAATTACAGAGAAACTTAAAAATATGGAACACGACGCTAAAAGAATATAAAATGATGATGAGCAAAAACAAAAAAAGTAATGGTTTTGGGAGACGAACAATATAAAACTTATATCAAAATAGACAATGATAACATCGAGCAAGTAACTACTTTTAAATATCTGGGAGTAAATATTCAAAGTAATGGAAGCCAAGAACTGGAAATAAATGATAGAGTAGAAAAAGCAATGAAGACATATTATGCAATAGCGCAAACTTTCGTCAATAAAAAAGAAATATCGAGGAAAACAAAAATGACTATATTCAAAATGATATTAAGACCGATGCTGACTTTTGGATGCGAGGCGTGGGTATTGGACCAGAGACAAAAAAAAGAGAATACAGGCAGTAGAGATGAAATACCCCAGAAGAGTCAAAGGAGTTACAAAAAAAGACAAGATAAGAAATATAATACGAGAAGAACTAGAATGTGAGCCAATCCTAGACTTCATCCGAAAAAGACAACTGAGCTCGTGGGGACACCTCCAACGGACGAATAATCATATGCCAGTTAAACAAATTCGGGAAGCTAGAGTGCAAAAACAGAACAAAAAAGGAAGGCCCAGAAATACCCGGAACGGAGTAATACAAGGAATACTGGGGAAGAAAGGAGTTACATGGGAGGAAGCGAAGAGGATAAATAGAAATAAGAAAGAAGAGGCTGATTTCATTTACGGCAATAATTAGTAATTATTAATAGTAAATTGTAGATTGTAAACTGACACCCAACACCAGATTCTGGTAGAAGGGTATTAAAACACTTTAAGTATGTTATTTATTTTTACACGTGGTTCTAAACTGTCGGGATGACGACCAAGGTTTCAAGAAATGTAACTCTTAAATTTTCACCAATATTTCGTTTTTATTTAAAGCTTCATCAGGGTCAATAAATGAGTTGAGTAGATAGACCGAACTTGCGAACTAAAATTCTTTCTTTTACGATGTACATTTGAGAAGCGGTGATTGATGAATTTTTTAATTTTATGGTTAGTTCGACTAAATGTTGAAATTCTAGTAAAAAAGACGTTTACACATTAGTTTTAGCGACATTTAGCAAAAATCTCAAATTATCTCAAAAACTAAGCTAGATAGGTATTGAGGAACGTTGACATGAATTGAGGAGAAACATTCAAAAACTTAATTTGAACAGCTGTGATTGATGAATTTTTTAATTTCATCGATCACCGCTTCTCAAATATACATCGTAAAAGAAAGAATTTTAGTTCGCAAGTTCAGTCTATCTACTCAACTCATTTATTAACCCTGATGAAGTTTTAAATAAAAGCGAAATATTGGTGAAAATTTAAAAGAGTTACATTTTTTCAAACCTTGATCGTCATCCAGACAGTTTAGAACCACCTGTTAGTTCCTAACGACCGCCATACTCCTTGGTGAAACTTGTGTGCGATGCTTTAAATAAATCTCAGATTTATACTAGCTTTTTTGTCTGCTTATTTTCGCTGTTTGTTATTTGTATGTGCGCGTTAATTCAAGGTATGTAGGAAAATGATGGTTAGTTCGAGTAGATGCTGGAACTGTACCAAAAACAATAACGTTTACACATTAGTTTCGATAAATGTCTCTAGCGAAACAAAAGTTGCATTCATATTTCTTGCTTCATATTTAGTTTACTAAAGAAGAATGCATTTTAGGTATAGGGAAATCTTTATTATATTATATCGATGACCATCTTGTAGAATTTAATTAATATAAAACATTCTTCAATGTATTGTCGAAAACTGCAGGAAATATTGAACTGAATAAAAATTGAATCACCGCTCTAGCTTGGAAGGCGTTTAAGATATCGGCCGTTAAAGAAACAGCAAAAATCTCAAATTATCTCAATTCAGAAACTAACTTGGTTTATATTTAAAGGACTTGCGATGGAGAAAGCAACAGAACCCACTTTATCACGTCTGTGTGCTATTCCTACATGTAGAGCACGCAGTAACAACCTCAGTTTTTTTTCATTCCCTAGGGATAAGACACGGTAAGGCTTGCTTGCAAATGATGTAGTATTTTGGAGATTTACTCTTTTTTAAATTTTAGTGCGTTGGAATGGATAGAAAAGTGCCAACGTAAAGATCTGCCACATGAAAATCTCTCCATTTTAAGCAAGAACACCCATCTATGTAGCAAGCATTTTGAAAATCACATGTTTTTGAATGATTTAAAAAATCGTTTACATTCGCATGCTGTCCCAACACTATTTTTGCCAACTCCAGATCCATATTCATCAACATCTGAACCAGACCCATTGGATATCACAGTACCGCAACAGGATACTGGTATGTATATTCGGTGTATCTTACTGTGAATATATTTGAATGACTATGTTGCCTTGGTTGGTGTCTTTATTTTCCTATAATAGAACAAGACCATCACCAGTCAAGCACATGTGTGGATTCTGAAAGAAGAATGGCCTTAGAAACCCACCCGGAAGTGAGTGTATGTAATTGTAAGTACTAACATTTAGTTTTTGATTATCTTTTTTTTATCAAAAACATTTAATAATATTTCTACAGTGGTTCCTATCTCTTTATAAAACTGTAACAAACAAGAGATTTGAAGACATTTTCTTTATATTTTATCCATTTATGTGTATACATTTGGTTTAAAAATATAGTATACTGTTACTTGTTTGATAATTACAATACATTTTATTTTAGTAAGTAGTGAAGACGAAGCTAATTCTATTACAAGTGAAATGGCATTGCAAACTAATAAATCCTTAACCTCCAACTCGCCAATGAAACATAAGCTTAAAATAGCTCTCGAAACCAGTCAAAAAAGAACAAAGCTTCAAGGAGCTCCTACAACTACACCTGGAGATTTACAACATTTTCTTCAACTATGCGACACATTCTTGTCTCCAGAATTAGCGTTAATTGTGAAATTTCATGCAAAACGCAAGCACACATCGAAAGTTAGTATGGTATCCAATGGAATGTAAATAGTTTGTTTAAATCTGTGCTTCTTGGAATCAAAAGTTCATACATGCTTAAACAAAATATTGCATTAAACAAGTGCAAGGATGTTAAAGAGAATGACACAAAAATGAAGTGTTTCAGGTGCATGTAATTTTTTATATTGAGCTATACAACTGAAGATGAGGCACTTAGAGGAAGCTTCAGAATGCATATGATGTATTGATGAAATGGCAATTAAAGCCAATTTAATTCATATCTCCAGTAAAGGTGAAATTCACGAGCTTTAATACAATAAGTGCAAGTGCACAATATCAATCTACAAAACTTGCCGCCGTGCTTTTTGCGAAAAGCATATGTATATCTTGTTGGATATATTTCGATACGTAGTACTTACTCTGGGAAAGAGGTAAAGGATGTCTTATACGATATAACTGATGACTTACACGGTATCAATCTATACATGAGAGCTATTTTTATAAGCTCGTCAAAGATAGGTGATCCGCCTTATCTATGGATTAACACACAAGATTTTTTTATACAGAGAGGTTTGAAAGTAACTGGAATTCTGGATGACATGGAGCATTATTAACGTAAGAACAGTTTAAGATTATTTGGTTTAAAAGAATCACCTAATGAACGTTTACTTGGAAAAGTAGTAGATAATTGCAAAAACAAATTGAATATTACAGTACACGAAGACAACATCCTGGAATGCCATAGTTTGGTAACGCTGAAAATGGGTGCCGTCCACATTATAACTGAATTCGTATCAACAACGAATAAGTTAATGTTTTATAATAAGAAACTAACAGGTTCTGGGTTAATTATATGGGAGGATTTGACGAAAAGGAGACTTCAGCTTGTAAGGGACGTTAAAATGAAAATTATCACCAACAATGCATGGACCAGTAATGGTATAATATTTTTACCATTTTTTTTTGTTTTTTATTGATTTGTACTTTGTTCTTTTGACATTGGCTGTTAAAAATAGGATCTTGATTTTGCGATTACTTGAAGATTTTTTAATTTATTTTGTTATACTAAGTTCTAGATTGGAATATATTATTATTATTATTGTAGATTGGAATAAAACGCTAGTTCGATAGCTAATTTGATTTTCTTTAATTTATTTGTATCAGAATATAATAGCATTGCATATTTCGTTATTATTATATTTGCAAAATATTGAGGAATAAAGATAAAATTAGTTTGTTATAGTTACTACTTAATTATTGCATTTGTTATATTTTCTGTTATTCGTTGTAATATGATAGATAATACAATAAACGTTATTTAATGGTATTTCTGGTTGATCTTTTCAATTAAAGTAGGTTTCTCCTGCTAATTTTTTATATTTTCTACAATGTGTTTTCTTTTTAACTATTTTTAACTTCATCTTTAGTTTTATCTAAAACTTGATAGTTATTTTATTACACACATATTACGAAACTATTTTTTTTACTTTTTAAGATTCTTTAACTTATTTCTTTGAAGTTATTAACATTTATATTAAAAATAATACAATTGTATTGTTAAGGCTATATTTATTTTGTTTTGCCAAATAGTAAAATATAATTCGTTACAATTATTACTTCATTGATTTATTTGTGTTATACTATCATACAGTATCCAGGATTTAATTTCACAACTTTTTAAGTACGAGGGATGATCGTAAAATAAGGTTCCCATATTTTTTTTTAAATGGACAGCATTCTTTATTTCCTTAACATTACACATCGTTTTAAAGGTAAAAACTTAAGCTATCTCTCCGATCTTCAAGCAGTATGCTCTCGACCTTTTCAACGATTTCCTCTGAAACTGATGGTCTTCCGCTCCGCTCTTCATCGTGAATTTCCGCGCGACCTCCAGTGAATTCCCTGCAGGCGTGTTGAACATCTATACACTTTTCTCCATAAACTTCGGTTAATTGACGATGAATGTCTATAGGTGAAATCCATTTTTCGCGTTTAAAAAACGTATCACAGCGCGAATTTCGCACCTGGCGGTAGGGGCGATCGGGAGTTCCACCTGGGACGGCTGCTTATCCAACATTGAACGGTGTAGCGAGACGGGAGTGGTACGTATATAGAGTGGGAGAGCTGCCGTACACGCCAATGTTGTCGGATTTCGCCTAACACGTCTTATTGCTGCTGTAGGGCTTTGGGAACTTTATTTTACGATCATCCCTCGTAGTTAAATTTTTTTTTATTAGTTACCTTGATAATTTTGGCAAAAATTAACGATTTGAAATTATTTTTAAATTCTAGTATTAGCCATGAATTTTTAAATATTTCTGAGTATGTAATTGTTTGATTTGATTGTGCAACACGCGGTGGTGGTATTTGTTTTTATATCGACAATGCATTCACATTTTCAACAAGTTTTAATATTGAACAGTTGCTGTTTTCTTTTAAAATTAATAATCTCAATTTAGTTGTTGATTGTGTTTATAGACTTTTACTTACAACTTCATTGATGAATTAACTTCTGTTTTTACAATTCTTAATAAGGTTTTTTGTTTTTATTTAATTTCTTTTATTAAGTCTATTCGTTTTGTACAAATAATAGAACCAACCAAATTCTTCTACTTCTTTCATTGATTTGGTTCTAGTAAGTGATTAATTACCAATACTAAACAATGGCCTTACTGATTGTAATTTCTCTGATCACAGTTTTGAACATATGTCGATGCAGAGTTCAGTAATGCGGTAGACATTGAGGACTTCGGTCGTTGGGTTATTTATCGGATTCTCATTGTGTGTTTTCGAAAACATGGGACGTAAGCCTGGTGTACATACCTCTTGCATCGCATGTGAAGAAATATATTTGGCGTTTCCCTGGTTTGGAATTTACAGGTTCGCACATTCGTTGCAAATTTTGCAGTGAGTTGCTAGGTCGCACGACATTTGAATATAGGTCATATTAAAAGTAAACGTCATGTATTGAATTTAAGAAACGATATTCCCTACTGGCAATTTTTGTATGACTTTATTTTCATGTTGAACACGTGTAACATCCCACAACACCTAGTAGACAATGAAAACTTTCGTCTTTTTTGGGATAAATATGTTCCATCATGGAAGCTACCAACAAAAAGACAATTGCGGCACAATTTACCACATGTGCAAAGTACAGTAAAAGACTGTATAAAAGGCGAGTTGAGAAATCAAAAAAATTGGCTCACTGTGGACGAAACTACTGATGCTCAAAAACACAGCGTGATTTATATTGTGGCGCGTCCTTTAAAACGTAATGATCCAGCAGCTTCCTTGTTGTTACCCAATAAAAGGATTGAAGGAACTGATGCTGAAACCGTTGTAAACATAATAAAAAGTATGTTAAGAGAATTTTGCATCGTAGGAGCTCAAATCACCATGTTAGTTTCTGACGGAGCCGCAATAATGCTGAAAACTGGTAAGATGTTAAAAGTATGCATTCCGACTCTTCTTCACATAACATGCCTCATGCACGCATGTCATCTCGTAAAAGAAACAATTCGAAGCAAATATCCTAGAGTGAATGACTTAATATCATCTACTAAAAAAGTGTTTGTGAAATCTCCCAAACATATCCGCGTATTCAAGCAATTGTATCCGCAAATTCCGCTACCACCTCCGCCTGTATTGACGCGATGGGGAACATGGATCGAGGCAGTATCTAACTATCGCAAATATTATTCCCAAGTGAAAGATGTCATTTTCAAACAATTCTTCTAATTCTCAAGCGGTGCGCGAGAGTCAGCAACTTTTTTCCGATTCGGACGTTCTAAAAGAAAGATGACATTTCCATAAACTATTCTGTAGTGACACAAACTATTTCGCAGTTAGAAAATACTCACTTATCTATACAAGACTCGTTAAATAACATCAACAATTTAGCAGCTGCTCTAGAAAACTTGGATCCTATAGGACTAGATGTCGCGCAAAAATTTCGTGCAGTTTTAAATAAAAATCCGGATTTAGAAAAGGTTCGATCTATATCTGGAATTCAAGACTGCACAGAAGAGATACAGGAGTATTGAATTCCGCAAATCTTACTTCATTAGATGCTGAACGATCATTTGAAAAGTATACGAGAACGTTTTCAGACCGTCGTCGAGGCCTGACCGAATCGACAACGGAAGCATTGCTTATGTTGCAGTACTACGCGGCGTACCATGGCAGTCGCATAAGATATATTTATGGCAAACGCAAACATGATGGTATTTCTCGTAAATTAGTCGAGTCTGGTTGGCTAAATATGATTGATCGGAGGGCATATAAGGTGCTATTTCTTTTTCACAATATTTTACTTTTAAATCACCGCTATAATTGTATTATAGAATTTGGTTCGGATCAGATATTCATAGTTTAACTGCTAGACTATGTGGATTAGTATCCCTACGCCCACATAAAGCTTGTTCGTTCAAAAGGTCATTTATGTGATTGTGTGGAATTTAAACGTTTTTCTATAAATCCCTTTAAATTTAGAATCAAACGCTATTTATCACCAAGGCAAAATAATTGTTGCGCGTCATTTACGTTCCATTTAATTTTGGATTTGTTGGAAATATTCCTTTCTCTTTATTTAATCTTCTTTATCTTGGATGCACGTTTCTTATTTATTTATCTTTCCTAACTAACATTGTATTAAGTTGACTTATTTGTATCAATATCGAAATCTGCTTGTATGCGCTAAGTTTTCTTATTCTTATAAAGTATAAATTGGGTTCACCTTGCAATTGTATGCATTATATTTTTATAAATTATGCGACTAAACATTTCCAACTTTTGATTGTATTTTTATTCTGTACTGTATATTATGTTTCGTAATAAAATTCATGTTATTATTATTAAGCATTATAATTTTTACCAAATTAACCGAATATTAAAATTTTACTTTACGTTGATGGTGCGAAAGCCATCATCAAATACCTGAAAAGTAGGTAATGTCCACAAATTTGAATGAACATGCCACATTTAATTAATTCTAAGTTCGATAATGTAAGGAAATAATTGAAGGGAGAAGTAACAACGCAGAAACAGGATTTTTTTGCCAAATTCAGTTTTATTTCTCAACATAGTCTTCTTAACATAGTCTCCTTGTAAGTTTATACACTTTTCGTGCTCCCATCCCTTTAATTTGTCCAAATAGTAGTTGGAATCTTATGCAAAATAGGCGTTTACGGGTGTGATGGCTTCTCATTCAATGAAAATCTGTCTTTCGAACGAAACTTTAAACCTAGGAAATAGAAAAAACACCAAATCTATCAATTCGAACCCCAATTTGTGAATTTTTGCCATGGCGATCACTGAAGTGTGAGACGGTGCGTTGTCTTGGTGGAATAAAAAAACTTTCTTTTTCTTCAAATGCGGCTGTTTTTTCGCAATTTATGTCTATAGCTTGTCAAGATGCGTAATATGTCCACGTTTTCAAGATAATCGTTTAACGTAACTCCATGACTGTCCAAAAAAACAGTCGCCATTACTTTCCCGCCCGATGTAATAGTCTTCATCTTTTTCGGAGCTGACTCGCAGTCCATTGTTTCGACTGCGCCTTGGCTTCTGGAGTTTACTGGTACTTATTTCGCTTGAACTGCGACTTTGGAAATATCCATTCGAATGCGTGTTTGGTCCTGAGTGAGCGGCGTCCAACCGTTACCATCGATATAGAAGGTCTGACAGCTCTTCGATGACGTTACGTTGTTTAGGCGATGTATCGCCATGTACGATATTAGCCTAAGCGATAAAAGAGTCGTTTTTTTTGCCCTTTTTTAAAGTTTTTGAAGGGCTTCCGGTTTAAAGAGGAGGCCTGTGGTCAACTAAGAAAGCTTTTGAAGGGCTTCCAGTTTAAAGAGGAGGTCTGTGGTCAACTAAGCCCCTCTTCGCATCCCATTCGATTTTATTTTTGGAAAAACGAACTTTCAAAGCAAAAACCAAACGCGTAACTGAGCACCGTTTTCGCGAAAGATGTATTTGTGGTGGATATTTAATCAACTAACTATTATTATTTGTAATTGTACATGTATTTGGACGAAGCTAAGATTGAAATGATACAGTAATTGCAGTTTTATTCGAAATTTTGTTCAATTTAACGAAAACATGCTATTTAACCAGGGTCTTAAATTTCCTATTATGTAATGTTTTACTTAATCTATCTCTTCTATTATGTGGTGTTTTACATAATCTATCATTACTTTTCCCACAATCATTTTTAAGTAGGGTATTTGTAGAACAAGTTATTATAATTGTTGCAATACGTTCACTGCTGTGAATATGACATTTACACATATCAGTATCCAAAACGGCTACGTTTGGTGATATAATTTAAAATATATTGTATTAAAACACAACGTTTATTACATACATTTAAAAACATCTCTTCGTGTTCAAAAATAATTTTGTTAAATAGAACGTAAGAATATAAAACTATTTGAAGAATAACATTTTCACGTTTTTTGTCAAATATAACGGACAGTTAGGGAATTGAGTTGGGTTGGCATCTTTTTTAAGCCTAGGATATTTAGACTTACACATATAGTTTCACTGATCCTTGAATCTGTAGCTGTTGAAAAATAAATAATATCTTCTTTTATTAAAAACTGTAACTCACTAATAAAACAACCGACGCCATCTTAGGTTAGGTTGCCTCGTTTTTATCGCTTATACAACACTAGAAAAACATTGCAGGTATCACCAACAAAGTACGGAAATATCACTACACAGTATTTTTTTTTTAATAAAACCAATATAATTTGGATAAACCAATTTAAAACGCAGAGATGGTCTCAGTGTGTAAACGCGTTTATATGGCCTAAATCAAAATACGTCACAGCCTGCTGACGTCAAAGCTGTTAGGCGTTATGTATATCGTAGGTAATGGCCCAATGCGCAGTTAGCTTTTTCATGTCCAGACCTTCAATCAACATATGACAAAAACATTCTTTCGAGATGCCCATAGTCTCTGCTATCTCTCTAACCTTAATTCGACGGCCGTCTAGCGCTATTTTGGTTAATTTTTCCGATGTTATCGGTAGTGGCTGCAGTTTTTGGCCGTCCCGAACGCCCATCGTCAATCAAGCTGGTACGACCACGTTTAGGCTTAGCTGCCCAAAATTTCACTGTGGCAAGTGATGGTTCAGAGTTCCCGTCAACAGCGTCCATCTCGGTTTCAATTTGGATAGGCTTATTGTCTTTCAAATGCAAGAATTTATAGACGGCTTGATAAATTTATTTTTCACATTTTTACAAGGTTTAAGGGGTATTAATAGAAAGACAAACTGTTCAATCTTGAAATGATACGTCATAAGATTAAAAGAAACTTATTGTACATCAAAAACCCTCGGTGTTTATTATTATTATAGACGGGCCATGGCACAGATGCCTTTAGTCTCTGCGACCTTAATACATCTATTGTAACAAAATGCCCTTATGTGTGTTAGAATAGTTGGAGGTTTTTAATAAATCTTAGTACTACTCTAGGATCTGCTTCCTTCAGTTCAGTAAGAAGCAAGAAATGGCCTACTGAAATGTTGGTGTCGTGTGCGACTAATGGCAACACTCCAGATCTTCTTGGCATAGACGACAGATTTGATCTTCAGCTTTTCCTAGTTTAAATAAGTGATATTTTAGGGCTACATGTGTTATATATTTAGATAATTAGACATATTGAGCGTTAGGACTTTAATATTTAGACACACGAAAAGGGGGAATCCCCAGATATGGTTGCATGAAGTATTGTATCTAGTATTGTAGATTAATAGTTTATACTAATACACAGTAAATAAGTTGCTGGTTTTATATTTTAAATAATAGGACCCCCCCCCCCACACACGAAACATGGCGCTGCGAACATATTAAATTTCGAGGGTAGGCCGATATTAAATTTATATGAGAAAATAAAAATATATAAAAAGGTGTGGTCAAGTAAAAATGGAAGCAAAATTACCAGCATCGTTAAGCCTAGATGGCGATATTAAATTAAATTGGAAAAAGTTCAAACAGAATTTCGAAATATATATGATTGCTAGTGGCAAGAATGACAAAAAAGATGAGGTGAAAGTGGCGACACTTCTAAATATTATCGGTGAGGAAGGTATGGAAATTTTCAACAATTTTACATTGACCGAAGCACAGAGGAAAGAATATAAGACAGTTCTAGACGAGTATGAGAAATATATGATCCCAAAAAAGAATGAGATATACGAGAGATTTGTGTTTTACAAAAGACACCAAGAAGAAGGAGAAAACGTATCACATTTTATCGAAGAGGTGAGAACACTTGCCAAAACTTGTGAATTTGAAGAACAAAATGATAAACTAATAAGAGACAGGATCGTGTTAGGAATCAGAGACCATACTTTACAAGAGAAACTGCTAAACGTAACGGATTTGACATTGGAAAAGGTGATAGAAATGTGTAAATCCAGTGAAATAACAAAGAAACAAGTAAAGGAGCTACAAAATAAGGTGAGTGATCTGGACTTTATAAACAAAAGGATGGACAAAAGAAGTAACGAAAGAAAAGACAAGGGTAAAAAGTGTTATAAGTGCAACAGAAACCACAAGCCAAGGGAATGTCCGGCGTATGGTCAAGTATGTCGGAAGTGTAATGGAAGAAATCATTGGGCTGTGGCATGCAAGACAAAGAAAATAAAAGAAGTGGAAGAAACAACAGAAGAAGAAATAGAAGAGTTGTTAATAAATAGCGTTATAGTTGACAGTTGTGGAAGAAACGAAGCAAATGAAAATACTGCATGGTATGAAAAAATAAAAATAGAAAATAAAATTATTAGATTTAAGTTAGATTCTGGAGCCGAAGTAAATATTATTACATTAGAATTATTAAGAAAATTGGAATATAAAGGTAGGATAAGTAAAAGTAGAATAACTTTAGAATGTTACGGAGGGTTTAAAATAAAACCAGTAGGTACAGTTAATCTTAGATGTAAATTTAACGATAAAGAATCTCTTTTGAATTTCATTGTAGTAAATTTAGATGCGAAGCCAATATTAGGTTTAAGAGCTTGCAAGATTTTAAATTTGCTAAGTAGAAATAGTAAAGTAGAAGCTATTAGTAGAGAAACGTTAGGTATAGAAGACAAGGAAAATTTCATAAAAAATAATTTGGATGTATTTACTGGGTTAGGAGAATTTCAAGATGAGTTAGAGTTAAAGCTAGTTGAGGGTGCTAGACCAGTGGTAAATCCACCAAGAAGGATACCTTTAGCAATAAGAAATAAAGTAAAGGCGAAATTAGATAAGCTGCAAGAATTAAGAGTTATAGAAAAGGTAAATGGTGCTACCGACTGGGCACACAATTTAGTAATTATAGAAAAGCCTGACAAATCCTTACGGTTATGTCTGGATCCAAGAAAATTAAATAAGTATATCAAGAAAGAACCATTTCTAATTCCCACAAGAGAGGAAATTTCGTCAAGACTCTCAGGAAAAGAGTTTTTTAGTGTTCTAGATATCAAAAATGGCTTTTATCATGTTAGGCTAGATAAAAAGTCAACAGACTTGTGTACTTTTACAACCCCTTTTGGGTGTTACAAATTCTTGATACTTCCTTTTGGAATAAATATAGCACCTGAACATTTTCAAAAAGTAAATTGTAAAAATTTTGGTGATATAGAGGGTGTTATGATCTATATCGATGACATATTAATAGCAGGGGCCAATGAACAAGAACATGATAAAATTCTACAAAAAGTAATAGAAAGAGCCAGAACATTAAATGTAAAATTCAATGTAGAAAAGCTACAATACAAAGTTAAACAAGTAAAATATTTAGGCCAATTGTATAGTAAAGAAGGAGTCACACCAGATGCAGGTAGAGTAAAGGCATTACTGGATATGAAAAATCCCGCGTAATGTCAAAGAGTTACAAAGAATGCTGGGGCTTATCAATTATTTTCGAGCTTATATACCGAACTTATCGAATCTTACTCACAAATTGAGGGAATTGTTAAAACAGAAAAATGAATTTTTGTGGTTAGAATATCATACTGAAGCGTTAAATAAAATTAAAGCTATTTTAACGTCAGCTCCAGTATTAGCCAACTTTGATGACGCGAAAGACATTACAATTCAAACAGATGCCTCAAAAAAAGGATTAGGATGTTGCATGATGCAGGCGGGTCAACCCGTATATTTTAGCTCAAGGAGTATGACGGAAAGTGAAAAGAACTATTCACAAACAGAGAAAGAGCTATTGGGAATTGTTTTTGCATGTAGCAAATACCATAATTTTATATATGGGCGAAAAGTGAAAATAGATACAGACCACAAACCACTAGTAGCAATTATGAGTAAAAATATTGCAAATGTAGGATCAAACCGATTGCAGAGATTAAAAATTAAGCTGCTTAAATATGATTTGGAGGTATCCTATTGCCCAGGAAAATATTTGTTAGTAGCGGATGCATTATCTAGAAATTTTGTAACAGGAGATACTCCAGAAGATCCAGAAATGTTAGAGATAGTGCACTCAGTAAAAACTATTCTCAATATTACTGAGAAGCAAAGCAAAATAATCCAAAAAGCAGTAGAAGAGGACCGAATTCTAAGTGCAGTCAAAAAATATCTGCAGAGAGGTTGGCCAAATAACAATACATTAAATGGAGACTTAGAAATGTATTATAAAATACGAAAAAATATCGAACTAATCGAAGGACTACCATTTTACGAAAATAGACTGATAGTCCCGGAGAAATTGAAGGAAGGCATTTTAAGAGTAGTGCATGAAGGTCACTTCGGGATCTCTAAAACTAAAGCTCAAGCAAGAAATTTATATTACTGGCCGAGAATGAATACTGACATCGAAAATTGGGTATTAAAATGCAAGATTTGTGAACGATATAGACCGGCAAATGTTAAGGAACCTTTGATGTGCCATGAGATACCAGAATTGCCGTTTGAAAAGCTAGCTGCAGATATATGCCAATATGGTAGTAAGGATTATCTAATGGTAATAGATTATTTCTCCAAATGGTTGGAGGTAATACCGTTAAAACTAAAGACTTCTAGTGCTATTATAGCAGCCTTTAAATCTATATTTGCAGTGCATGGTATTCCAAAACAGGTGATAGCAGATAACATGCCATTTGGTTCCCACGAATGCAAGCAGTTTGCATCTAAGTGGAATTTTGAATTTATAACATCAAGTCCGAGATACCCCAAATCGAACGGCATGGCAGAGAGTGCTGTCAAAATCGCAAAAAATATTCTAAAAAAAAATGATGATATGCACGCGGCACTATTAAATTATAGAACGACACCCATAGAGAAGATAGGTTTATCACCATTGATCTGCTTATGGGCAGACAATTGAAGACGAAATCACCTACACTCAGGAAGACGCTGATACCAAGGGAGGTGGATACAGAAGAAGCGCACAAAAGGTTAGTAAATAAGCAAGAACTGATGAAAGCATACCATGATAAGACAGCCAAGGAAAAGGAAGAATTCGAAGAAAAGGACAATGTTACAGTAAGAGACGGCAAAGATTGGACTCCCGGTAGAATTGTAGAGAAAGCAAACACGCCAAGATCATATGTAGTACAAACGGAAAGTGGCGGAATAGTAAGAAGAAACAGCTACCATCTCAGACCTTCAAAGAACAATATGGAAATAAAAACCCCAACATCGGGAACTGAATCGGAAAGCACGGAACCTGAAGAGCAAACTAAATTACAAGAACCAGACAAGCGACCACAACGAAATTAAGTAATTCCGTTGAAACTTAGGGACTACGAACTGTTTTAAGATTAATCACAAAAAGGGAGGTGTTATATATTTAGATAATTAGACATATTGAGCGTTAGGACTTTAATATTTAGACACACGAAAAGGGGGAATCCCCAGATATGGTTGCATGAAGTATTGTATCTAGTATTGTAGATTAATAGTTTATACTAATACACAGTAAATAAGTTGCTGGTTTTATATTTTAAATAATAGGACCCCCCCCACACGAAACAACATGGCCTGTCAGAAATCCTGCCAAAAATCTAAGATCTCTTTTGCTGAACGATAGCGCTATTTTTGCTGTCTTTGGCGAGCCTGATATAAGTGCTTTCGCCTGTTTTTGTCATGGAACATTTTCTCAGTACGAGGACTTTTGGTTGTCCTCCCATGCTTTAATTGCTTGTTTTATGTGGCTCTTTTGGAGACCACAGAAGGGGTTAGGACCAATGAAGGGCATGTTCGCTGCTTCTTTGGCCAACTTATCTGATTTTTCATTTCCTTCGATCCCTTTGTGGCTTGGGACCCACCGCAAAGTAACGTGGTTATTTCGTCCCAGTTGCCTTAAATTGTGTACACATTCATGTATCAAAGCAGATTCGTATGTGTAGGCATTTTTAGGTGGTAGTTAGGACCACTAATGCCTATACCTGTTCCAACACCTATTCTCGAGCCGTCCGTGTACCATTCCAGGGTACCTCTTTTGGATTAAGCCTCACCGGATGCCCATTAAGTACGGCTTCCAATGATCACCTTATAAGGCTGATCAAAATTGTATTGCATAGGGATCATGTCCTTTGCAATGTACATCTTTAAGGATTTTGAGGTGTCCCCTAAGATCCCCAGGCTGTAATCCCTTCGTTCTACTAAGAATGAGGGCACTCGCTGTAGCCTGCTTCTGAATTTGGATGTGAAACGGCGTTACTCCCAGTAGTACATCTAGAGCTGCTGTGGGACATGTACGCATCACTACTGTGATGTTGAGACATGCAAGTCTCTGAATATGTTGAAGCTGCTGTTACACAGTCTTCTGAGTTGTTTTTGGCTACCAAACCAGAGAGGCGTAGGTGATCACAGGTCTGATTATTGCCGTATAGGACCAAAAGGTCATTTGAGGCTTAAGACTCCAGTTTTTACCAAGCAACCTTCGGCTTACTAATGACGTAATGGCTCTTTTCTGTAAATTGGAGATGTGTGAGTTCCATGTTAGTTTTTTGTCAAACGTAACTCCTAAATATTTAACTTCGTCGCTGATGCTAATGGTTTTCCCTTCGATGGAGGGTGATTTAAGACAGACTTTTCTTTTCCTTGTAAAAGGGACGATTGTAATCTTTTGCGAGTTTATGCGCAGGCTGTGATTTTGACACTACTTATAGGTGTCTTCAAGAGCTCTTTGCATAACTTGCGGTATGATATTTTCATATTTTCCACGGATCATGATTACCAGGTCATCGGCGTACCCTTGCACCTCATATCCGTTAGAAGCTAAGTTCTGTAAGAGATCATCTACAACAAGACACCAGAGTAGAGGTGACAGGACCTCTCCTTGGGGGCAGCCTCTGTTAGCTTTAATTGTTGTCGTTTCGGATCCCAGCGTAGCGCTTATTCGTCGACTTTGGACCATGCCTTTAATCCATTTTGTAGACGACGGGTGAAAACTTTTGACAGAAGTTGCTCTCTCAATGCTTTCGAAGGAGGTGTTGTCAAAAGCACCCTCTACGTCCAAGAATGCACAGAGAGCTATTTCGTTTGCGATAAGTGACGCTTCCAATTTGCTTGTAATAAATTGGAAGGCCGCTATTGTTGATTTTGCCTTCTTATAGGGGTGCTGGTTAGGATGAAACGGGTTTATTGCAAGTACTTCATTCCTTAGGTATTGGTCTGATACCTTTTCCATTCCTTTGAGGAGGAACGAGGAGAGACTGATGGGTCTATACTCTTTAGGGTCTGTGGATGATCGCCTTCCTCCTTTAGATATAAATACCACATTTACGTCTCTCCACAATAATTGTATATAGCCGAAACTATAGCTGGTTTTGTATAAGCTCGCAAGTATTGGAAGGAGAGCGTCTATACCCTTCTGCAATAGCATAGAGAAGACGCCATCTCATCCAGGCGATTTATAGGATCTAAATGTCATTAACGCCCATTTTGTTCTTATTGTTGTAAAGATTTTACTTGCTAGACTTTGTGCCTCGTTCGATGAACGACTTGAGTCCGTTTCGAGCAATACAGGCCCGAAAATGAGTATTTAGCATTACCGATACTCAGTAGTGAATCCAGATAATTTTTGTTCTTCATCGGAAACGTTTAAAAAGTTAGAATAAAAAGAAAAAAAATAAGAGTGCAGTTTGTTAATCCCAAGAAAACGACTAGCAAATGACTACAATTGATGTAATCTACTATTCTGTAATTGAGATCAATTATAAAATAAACGTATGTATTTTAATATCCTGGTAGTTAAGACATGTGCATTTCGAACGGTTATTTTAAAGAAGAAATATACAATATGTTATTTTATAGAGATACACGGTTAGTAATTAAAGTAATTTCTTCGAATCACGATTGACATATGTACATTTGTAGATCAATTAACATGCAAAAATTATTAAGCAAAATGATACAGTGCATTTACATAGGTACGTATAAGAAACAATCTCATAACAATTAATTACATACAGTCGAAGCTTATAAGATATGTAATTCAAGTATCGCTAAGGTGGCTACTGTATGTTTTATAACTTGCATTGTTAGCGAACTTCCAATTACACGCAATATTTGTTTAGAAAGAAAATAGATTTACACCACTCCAAATTGGCATTTCGCATAGCATTGTGTAACGGCTAATGTTCTTACTGTTACAAGAAATTTAAATTCTCTAAAAGTATGGAATCCCCGTTCGAAACTGTAAGTGAAGTGTATCGCAAAAAACTTTTTTTTACAAAAAGCCTTATCATTTCAGAATTTTTTCCAAGAAAATATAATACGTTTTGAGAAAAAAGTGATGTCGTATTTCGGTTTCTATTGTGGAGAGTCAAACAGAAACAAGATTACAATCCAAAAAGCAATAGGTGCTATTTCGATATTATTTTCTGTGGCGCTAATATTCGGCATGGGTGCCCGAATTACTTTCGCAGAAATCAACTTTCACACTGCTTTGGATTCGTTTCACATCTTTGTGACTCAGATAGCATTCTTAATCAAATTAATATTATTTCTCTATCATCTACCAAAATTCTACGCATTAGAAGAGTTATTGCAGAGTGAAATATTTTGTATGCAAAATAAGCAATATTTAGAATTAATCGACAAAGGTACCAAAGGATATCGGAAATTTGCTAAATGTTATCACATATGCTGCTGGAGTTGTAGTATGTTGTATCTTCTTTCTCCTTTGTTGGACCAACAAATATTACCAATACCACTTTGGTTACCGGCTCAATTTATGAATTACAGACTCCTTTTATACGTCTACGAAATTTGTTGCTATATTATAACTTCGGCCAATAATCCGTCGATGGATTGTATCTGCGTAGCACTAGTAAACTTTATGGCCACTCAGTTTCATGTTTTAGCGTACAAGTTAGAGCACGTAACAACAATTACGCATACAATTGAGAACCATTTAATACGGGAGAGAGTTGTGGAGGAACGGTTAAAAGAATGCGTTGATCATCATATTGCTATAAAACGGTAGTGCAACGATATGTGTTTATTGTATTACATAAGAAGTATATGGTCTTTACTAGAAGTTATGACCGGTAAGTTCAAAACCCAATTACTTAACATGAGTATAATCATCTTTACGAATTCATACAACAACGGTACTACACTTAGAAAATAATTACATAATTAATGCAATTCCCCCAAATGTTCGAACCCGATGATTCAGAATGGCTCCAAACTGTTCGGGAATTATAAATCCTTAGTATAGTTGTAGGCATCTCCACTAATTCCAGTTCTAACGTCAGCCATATGTTTGAATGCGTTTATGATAAAGAATTGTGCAACTATGATAAAACTAAAATAACTAGACTCAGGGAATTATGTTGGCGACAATCGCTCCCAATTATGCACTTTTTCAAATTTACAAATTAAATGAAGTTTATTTCGTATTCTACTTTGGAAACAAATATAGCGCATATCATATTTTCGTAACTTAAGCATTCTGCGAATCCAAAACATTAATTAAAATAATTCTGAAAATGTTTCGAGACTAATTTGTACGAGTAGTATATTTTCATTGTTGTAAAGTAGTGATTCCGCATGCTAGTTCAGCTATACCTGCTCTCGGCAATAACCGTTATAGGCCCCATACATTATCAAACAATTTTCGCAATCGCGGTTGTTATCAATAATTTGTTAACGTATGGCCGTATTTAGTGCGTTGAGCAATTGTTTGATGGATTTTAAAAATGTTTGAAAACATTTGCACAACGTATCAAACACCATTGTACGTTCATGGATAATACAGTTGCACAACGCAACATTGCCTAATAACAATTGCTTGGTAATAAATATCGGTGTGGAAAGTGAAATAACATCAGTAACTAAGATGAATGAAGAAATTATTAAGGTAGAACTAAAAAACAAATAAGAAAAGGATAAAGTAATGAAAAATAAGAACAAGTTGAGGAAATTAAAGTTATTTTCATAGATAGCGATCTCACAACCTTAGAAAGGAAAATACAAAAACATATTCGGGGCGAAGCTAACAAGCATACAAATAAGGGAAAAAGAGTAATAGTAGGATATCAGAAACTGATAATAGAAAGCGACACATTTGTATGAGATATAGATAAAGAAAAACTAATAAAAAATGTTAAAGGTAACACAACGGAATTAGCTTCAAAAAACTAGTAAAGACACAAAGGACAGATAAAAACGAAAAAGGCCAGGAGCTGAAAAAGGATATGAATTTAGACATTGTGAATGTAGACAAAAAGTAGAGAATGAAGGAAAACACATTATTTATTGGAACCTGGAAAAGCATAGATGGAAAGGAATTGGAACTTATAAACGAAATGAGCAATATTAGAACAGCAATTCTTGGCCTAACAAATAAAAATGAAAGGAAAGGGAAGTAAAACCATTGGAGATGGAAATATAATACCATACAGGGGAGTGCTTGATACTCAGAAATAGTGTTAGATATTTAAAGGAGTGGGAATTTATGATAGAAAGGCTTATGAAAGTAAAAATTAAAATTCACAAATCAACAATTTTGAACATTCTGTTATGAACCTAACGAAGATGACAATGTGGAAGAGAAAAGTATATTCTGGGAAAAATTGCAAGAAATCTTGGATACTTGTAGGGACAGGGTCATTATAATTGGGGATCTTAATGCCAGGGTGGGAAATAAGGCAGACAAATGGAATAGAGTTGTTGAAGGAGAAGGCGAAGAACACCAAAACAGCAATAGAGAAAGAATATTGGAGTTTTGTATAGATAATGATCTGGTGATTACGAATACATTCTTTAAACACAAAGGAATACATAAATTGATGAGAGAAGTAGCCAGTAGAGGAGAAAGACCAATAATAGATTACGTAATGGTACCAAGAAAATGTATGAAGGACATTAAGGACACAAGAGTCAAAAGAGGAGTAGGAGTTGGAAGTGATTACTTTCTCCTGGAAGCAAGTAGGAATGAGAAGTATGAAAAAGATAATAAACAAGGAAGTATAAAAGAAATTATCAAAGAAATGATTAATATATATCAACTAAGAAATAATGAAGTAAGATCAAGATACCGAAGTAAATTAGAAGAAGAGATAGAAAAAGAGCAAATAGTCCTAGAAAATATTAAGAATGTTAAAGGATACCGGATAAAATTTAAATATATTATTTTATCAGCAGCCAAAGAGGTATGCGGTATGAGCAAACCGAATCCAAATAAAAAACAGACATCATGGTGGTGGTGAACAAGTAAAAGAAGCCATTAAAAAGATGAAAATATTATGGAAAACATACCTAAAAGATAAAATACCCAGGAACTATGGGAGAATATAAAGAACAGAGAAAAATAACCAAGACAGCGGTGCTAGAGACAAAAAGAAGTAGTATTTGGTCAGAAGCTAGAAGAAAACAGTAGGGAAAATGGGAAATTATTTTACAAGATAATAAAAAAATCTTAGGAACCAAAAGGAGTCTGCTCTCATGCAAGTGAAGTCAGAAAATGGAGGAGTAATTACAGAAGAAGAAGGAATATTGAAACGCTGCTGCAAGGCAAGATAACGGTTAATGATGCTACTACGGTGACTGCAAAGGTTACCTTAGAAGAGGATAATATAGCAATGAAAATAAGACGAGAAGAAAGTAATGAAGAGATAACAGAAGAGGAAATAAGGAACGAATTAAAGAAATTAAAATTAGAAAAAGCGCCAGGTTGTGATAAGATGGCGTCGGAAATGCTAAGATACCTGAATGAACATGCTATAAAAGTACTACAAAACCTTTTCAATTTGGCATCGAAAAAGAAAAAAAGTATTGGTACTTTTTTCTTTTTCCATACTGAATGGAGAAATGCGATAATAGTACCAATACATAAGAAAGGTGATACAAAGCAATGTAGCAATTATAAAGGAATCTCTCTGCTCTGTGTAACTACGAAGAATAATAGAAAAGGGATTAAGGGCCGTGGTAGAACCACAGTTGAATGATGAACAAAGTGGTTTTAGAAAAGAATAAACGTCCACATATTCCCCTACAACAAATAGCGGAAAAAGCCTTAGCAAAAAACAAAAAAGTGTACTGTTCCTTTATAGTTATGAAGAAGGTATTTGATAGTATTAACAGGAAAGGAATTTGGAAAAGACTGCGTAAAAAGCCATAGCAGAGAATACTGTGGAAGTACTAAAGAGCTACAAGAATACACCGAACCAAGTACGAATGAAAAATAGGTTATCTGAGCCATTTATAACGGAAGAAGGAGTTAGGCAAGGTGGAGTTCTAAGTCCATTTCTCTTTGTTTGTGCATTGGATGATGTCATAAAAGAAAGTATGAAGGAAATGAAGAAATATCGGGTGGGCTGGTATAACATGCAAATGGTTGAAATTGTGTTGTGCGTGTTTGTTGATGATATTGTGCTAGTTGTGGAAAACGAAAGAGAATTAGGAAAAAGCCTAGCAGCTTGAAACATGGCAGCCACAGGGTTTAGCTTAGAAATAAATATAGAAAAAAGTAAAATAATAGTAATCGCAAATCACGAAGAAGAAGTAAGTTGCAAACTTGGGAATGAGAACCTAGAACAAGTCTAGAATAAGTCAAGACGGAAAGGTACAGGAGGAGATAAACGCAAGACTTATGTTAGCAGGCAAATTGTATCACTTGCTATCCAATAAATTTTTGAACCACAGAACAGCAACTAAGCTATAGAAATGAAGTATTTAAGAAGAACGCTGGGTATAAGGAAAATTGATAAAGTAAGAAATACAGAAATACGAAGACAACTTAAAGTAATAACAGTGAATAAAAAGAACAACGAAAATTAAGATGGTTGGGGCATCTGTGCAGAATGGGCAATGGTCGACAAGTTAAAAGGATATGGGAAGCAAGAACAGAAGGAAAAAGTGAAAGAGGCAGACCCAGGAAAACCTGAGATGGAAATATAGCTCAACAGTTACAGCAAAAAGGAAAGACCTGGAGAGACTGCAAAGAAATAGCAAAAAATCGAAAACAATGGAAAAGTTTCATAAGAGAGGACATTGACAAGTGAAAATTTAACTTCGATACCTCAAGGTATAAGAGGACAGGATTATAATGATAATGATGATAGTTTTCAGAATTTGTAATTTAGAGCTGTACGGGTCGAAAAATGCACTTGTAACAGCCATAGGCACTAGATCTAGGATTGCTCGAAATTCCAGGTTCGAACAAACCTACCGATTTTTAATAACAAACTTTGGTGTATTATTTGCTTTGAGCTATTGGGAATAGAAGGGAGTGAAAATAGAGAGATGTGCCGCGTATATGCATATACGAGAAATGGAAAATTCCCCGACCATAAAATTTCTCGACAATAACAAATCTCCTTTCACACATTATCTCGGCTTAGGACGAACAGCATAATGCTGGCGTGTTTAATTTTTTTCTGTTTTTTTATCGGTTTTCATTCTTTTTTAATGTATTTAGTAAGTAAGGTTGTGGGCTATACCACGCAAGTAATAGGAAAGGGTTCTTTGATCATAATTCCTTACAACGGCTACTCTTCGTTCAGTACAATCGCGATGCTTTTTACGAGGAGGGTGGGCTTCAGCGCCTCCTAAGTATTGCTGGATCGGAAGCTCATTCTTTTCGTTGTATGGCTTTTACGAACTGCCATATATTGAGATAGTCTGCTGATACTTGCGCCTCAACGTTAGATGCCACTCTTTTATAGGGTCGTTAGTTTTATGGTAATCCTACTCGTAACAGTTCCACATATCATGAGAAAATCGTAGTAAGCGGCGATGTTGGCGTCTTACGGGCGTCCAATTCATGTATCCTGGAAGCAGTCCACAATTGGTCGGGCATCCTCGAGTAACATATTTTGCTCATAAAGGGTTTCAAACGCATCGACTGCATTTGCTATGGGCACAAATGTTAACGCTGGCAGTAACTTCAGTTTGAATGCAAATTCCGCATCGGTTTCATACTAGTTCCTTAGACTACTAAATGCAAAACGATTGTGTTGTCTTCCTTAACGCTGGTATTTATCATACCATCCTCGTATACGAAGATGGTTTTTAACCCTAAAATGGTAACGTTGAATTTGATATCGTAAATGGTAACGTGCTATTGCTGTCGTAAATACTTTCGCGTAGTTGTTAAATAAAAATAAAATAATACGTGCTCAAACACTTACCATTTTAAGAGTTCTCCGTGAAATCGCAAAGTGAATAATGTCTGTTAAATATCTGCAACATTAGATATGTTTCAACAGTTGTTTCGACAGACCGAGTGCGGCGCGAGGAAAAAATGTGTTTATATGCAGAGAACGAACGTTCTACATCTAGTAACGTTATATTTGCGTAATTAAAATATTCTTTGAAACAACTTAACGGTTCTGTTGACGCTCCTTCACAAATGTGTCTTAATGTGCCAAAATCAGAATCTTTCTCTAAAACACTTTCAAATTTTTCTAGAACACAAACATTTTTGCGTCTTCTATCGCGCATAGCTGTGTGTGAACATGTTGCACTATTTGCACAGATTCCACTAACGACACCGAAGGATCTTGTAACTTTTCTATTGCCTCCGCTTGTCCGAAGTAATTGCTGTGAATAATTTTTAAATCCGTTTTAAACTGACTATCTTGAAATTTCGACTGGCTTTTCTTGCTGGGGCAGCTTCCTTTACATCGAATTGTAAAACCACCTTCTTAATATTCTCATAATATTTATGATAATAAAACGCAGCATTTAACCAAGTTCCCCAACGTGTAAGAATAGGTTCTGGTGGCTCAGGTATACGGGGGCACAGTTTGTGAAATTCGCGAATACGTTTCGGGGATTTGACAAACACTGCTTTTGTATGCGCTATTAAAGCGTCTACCTCAGGATAACATTTTCACGTAATGTGTAACAAGTTAACAGAATGCCTTTTAAGAGACCGGTCTACAGAAACCATGTTTGCGGCACCATCACTCATAAACATCAACAGTTGGTTTGTTGAAAGTTCATACTTTTCCAATGTATTTAACACTAACTTTTCAATTACTTCGGCAGTACATTGTTGTATTCGTCTGGAAGCTAATAGAATTGAAGGTAACGATTGATGCGGTTCCATTTTACGTGCCATTATATTAACGACCGAATTTTTTTTACGATCTGTCGTTTCGTCCACACATAACCACATTTTTTTTTCATTCAACTCCGATTTAATTCTTTTTTCAACATATTCACGAACAGATGGCACTATCCTTCGTAACGATGTCCGACTTGGTAATTTGTACTCCGAATAGTTATTCCAAAACAAGACAAACGCTTCCTTGTCTAGTAAATTAAACGGTATATTACATACAATAAAAGTAACACATAAATTAAATATAAATTTGTCATAGTCTCGTGTGCAAGTTTTTTTTGAAGCATGTCGTTCACTGTTTACGTGCCGTGGACAGTCCCTTTTGGACCAACTCATCAACGGGACATTACATACTATACATTCAATTTTAGCGCCATCATACGTTACGTCAGGAATTTCGGCTAAAAATTCTCTAACTTGGTCCGCCTTGGGTCGTTTGCGCGACGTACGCAACATTTCTAAACAACACGTACCGCGCTAATGGATGGTCGAAGCTACATTGAGGCTTGTATGTAACCGTATAGATACGACGCAGCTGCCTGTTGGCGCGCGTGGCCAACTCTACTTGTTACACATTACGTGTAAAATTCATGCTCTCAATCTTGTGGCAGATGGTATCAGAAAATGTTATCCTGAGGTAGACGCTTTAATAGCGCATACAAAAGCAGTGTTTGTCAAATCCCCGAAACGTATTCGCGAATTTCACAGACTGTGCCCCCGTATACCTGAGCCACCAGAACCTATTCTTACACGTTGGGGAACTTGGTTAAATGCTGCGTTTTATTATCATAAATATTATGAGAATATTAAGAACGTGGTTTTACAATTCGATCCAAAGGAAGCTGCCGCTATCAAGAAAAGCCAGTCGAGATTTCAAGATAGTCGGGTTAAAACGGATTTAAAAATTATTCACAACAATTACTTCGGACTAGCGGAGGCAATAGAAAGGTTGCAAGATCCTTCGGTGTCGTTAGTGGAATCTGTGCAAATAGTGCAACATGTTCACGTACAGCTATGCGCGATAGAAGACGCAAAAAATGTTTGTGTTCTAGAAAAATTTGAAAGTGTTTTAAAGAAAGATTTTGATTTTGGCACATTAAAACGCATTTGTGAAGGTGCGTCAACAGAACCGTGAAGTTGTTTCAAAGAATATTTTAATTACGCAAATATAACGTTACTAGATGTAGAACGTTCGTTCTCTGCATATAAACACATTTTTTCCACGCGCCGCACTCGGTCTGTCGAAACAACTGTTGAAACATATCTAATGTTGCAGATATTTAACAGACATTATTCACTTTGCGATTTCACGGAGGACTCTTAAAATGGTAAGTGTTTGAGCACGCATTACTTTATTTTTATTTAA
Source organism: Dynastes maya (assembly GCA_029619315.2). Classification (NCBI taxonomy): domain Eukaryota; kingdom Metazoa; phylum Arthropoda; class Insecta; order Coleoptera; family Scarabaeidae; genus Dynastes; species Dynastes maya. Next base: position 11,528,630 of record JAROYE020000010.1, read on the forward strand.
CAACTACGCGAAAGTATTTACGACAGCAAACATCTACAGACAATAGCTCAACTACGCGAAAGTATTTATGACAGCAAACATCTACAGACAATAGCTCTAGTGGAACTCGAGGCTTAATCGAAACAACGCCGCTGCCCGTTGGCGCGCATGGCCAACTGTAGTAATAAGGTCCTGTGTAAATGCTGGGTAAGTGTCACTACTATCAGTGTTAGAAGTAAGAGTTTTCCAACGGATAAAAGGTTTAAAATTTGAACTAAGTCAGAGAAGTTGGTAGTTCTCCCTCTATAAACGTAATAGCTAACGTTAGTTTCTCCTAACCCGTCCTTTTTTTTTGTATATTCTTGGTAGCTAGGGCTACTAGCAATAGCAATTAGTATCCATATTGCATTAAACAACCACTGTTATTCTTACAGTAAGCCAGTTCCATCCAAATCTGAATTACCGTATTAGCAATAGCTACTCCCATGTTAAATCGCTCTGGTTCGCAGAGATACGTGTCAACCTTGGTCAGCCTACATAAAACATCAACACTATCATGCGTTTGTTGGACCATGATCACATCTTTATTAGATTCAAATGCAACTAAGTTTACAACTTACCGGTCAAAATTTCATGTACGGACTTTGGTCTATGTCTATCATATAACATATGCAGGCCTTCTCAATTATTTGCTGGTATTTTTAGGGCTGTCCTTAAAATTGAAGAAATATTTTCGACCGGTATATTCACGCAAGTGGTACTGAGTGTCATCGCAATTTGTATGACGGGAATACAATTTATAATGGTAAAATAGTATGTTCTCATTATGTAGTCGACGCTTTTATCCAGTACTTTCGTATATTGGTAGGCTTCTCCTGGTAGCGGTAAATTTCTATCTGCATGCTTTTACTTTTCGACGATGATAATGCAGATAGCAATATTTTGCTGGTTCGGGCAAACTATTATAACAGAGGTAAGCAACTGATAGTCATCGCTTTTCGGAAATGTATATAATTTACGGGATTTGTAGAGCACGGGTATTAGCGAAGCTTGCTATAAGTCAGCATGGTACGATTACAATCCGAATATCACGAGAATGATTATTCTCATTACACAAGGCTCTCAAAAAGCAGTAACTTTAAAAGCAGGAAGCTTATTTAATATATCTTTTATGACATTCGCAATGGTATGTACAAGTACCTATTTCCACTATACTATTGTTTTAAATTACTTTTAACCGAATACATTTGCAAAAGTATTTTCTATGTAAATTTTCCGGATCATAAGGAAGAACGTAACACTCGGATACAATGAGTATGTAATTAATTTTCATCCGTTAGATACTAAATAGATTTATAGAAAATAACGAGCCTATTCAGCAAGATTGACTTACAAATTGTTTTACGTTTGATAAACCGCGTCTATAAATAGTAAGAAAATTTACAGTCCTTTTATTTTCTATCCGTCGACCATCAGCAAAAAGAATATAGAGCGAAAATGAATTATGCTCGTTTCACCGGAACTATCGTTGGCTGGAGGTATGTTGACCGAGTAAAACCTCGGGGACAAAGAGGAGACCCACAAGAGGGTACTTTGCTATAAAAGCTTGGCTGAACAGCGTTAGTCGTTTTGCTAACCCCTGCGATTCTGACAGTAGTATTTTTAACATTACTGTACATGTCAGGCGTATGGGCAACATCGAAAAGTCCCAAACATCGCAACACTGCACTGAAGAAAGCTTATTCGGTCCTGTTAACTACTCGATTTATTTGAAGGGGTAACAGGATAATGAACATATTTTAATTTTTTCATCTTCAATACCAGAAAGTGAATGTATCTTTCTTTTTTATTTTACAGAGATGCTACAGGTTACGATAAAATTGATTTCTGCATATGTATTCAAGGAAATGTGATTTAAACATATTTATACGGTAGGTGACCGGTTAACGTATATACATAACCCGTTCCAAGACTCTGTTCGTTAACCGAATTGTTCATTAACTGGTCGTCGATTTGTCATAGATTTTTATGGGAAATCGATTAACTCGTTCTAAAGGTGCAAAAACTGAAATAAGTTTATAGTTCCCAGTTTATTGCAAAAATAATATATAAAAGATGAAATCATATTAATCATTTTCTTTTTTTTTGTTTCTGAAGCATACAGGAGTTTAAGGAATGTTTTTACAAACGACCACTAGATGGCGCTGCCGAGATTTGACATTACTATTTTCGTAAAGTTTGACATTTGAAGGGGCAAGTGGATGAAGGAGTTATGTTACAAAATACTGTTTTTGAATAAATTAGGTTTTAATAGAGTAGTTGGCATTTTTTATTGAATGATTGTTTTCAGATGCAGTTTGTTTGATTAATAAATGTTGATAGTAAAGTCATGAGCTGTTAGGCTTAATTATATATACACATACGATCCTCATCTACAACAAAAAGTAGATTTAAAAAAAATGTGATTTGACTCCTTCACCCACTTGCTCTTCATTTGTTATTGTTAAAGCAGTGACAGCACAGCACAGCATAGAAATCGGCCGAGTAATTTGTTTACAGTGAGCGTTTAAAAAAGCAATTTTGTGAAAAAGTGAAAATTCCACCTGAAGGTTTCTGTTGGATGATTTTTTACGATTTTAGTAAAGGCCCGACACAACAACAATACTTCGAATCGCTTCGTTCAACTTTTGGTAATGAAGCACCATCGGAAAAGACAACCAGTTTGCAGAATTTCGTGAAGGTCGATCAAAATCGGTTGTTGTTCCAAAAAACGATACTGTACGCAACATGATTGAAGAGGATTGGCATGTGATTTACCGTGATACAGGCATCCTTAAGTATATCGAGGACTGCAGTACATTCGATTTTGCATGATTTGAATCTAGGTGTGGAAAAGATCTGTTCCCGATAAATTCCGCATAGTTTGACCCAAGCACAAAAAAGCTCGTGTAAATTGGTGTAACGAAACATTCAAAAAATTCATATTAACTAAAAAAGGATAAAGAAACAAACTATCCAATTAATGTAAGAAACCTCTGGATAGCTGGTACATCGCTTATACCTCTATGTCTGCAAGGTAACAGCATGTACATGTAATATTGTTAATAACATAAAGCACGAAATTACCTTTCCGTGGAAATCTTTGAAGCAAGTCTTACTTTTTGACAAACACAGAGGCATAGTACAAATAGAACACACCCGTTCTGTGCGCAGTTGGGACTTACTAGAACTACAGTTAACACATCTTGTGAAACGCATCGGTGCTGAGCTGTTTAGTCTTATCTATCTATATCAGCAGATGTTTTGATATACATAATGCTGATCCATTACTTCATTTCCGGTTAAGAGATATTAGTCGGTTTTCTAATAAACCATTACCTGTTTATAAAAGGCTTTCTGGGTAACTGCGCTTTTATTGTACTGCAAGATATAGTCCACGACACACATCCAGGAAGTGGAAAAAAATACGATGCTACGATTTACAGCTTTTACGATTAATCTCGTACGTAGACTTTAATTGATCAAGCTTGTCAACAAAATTCATGTTTACATTATAATCCGAGGCGTTGTGTGGTTCTGTGAGCGAAATTGTTTTTTTACGGTGGGTGGAGTGCTAATCTGACTCACCAACCCTCCTCCTTTATCTGGGCTTGGGACCTTCCATGGCTTCCGATGAATTACTCAATCCACCTAGCTTCAGCCATAAGAGTTCTTAAGAAGAACAGACTTGAGTCTACAATAAAAGAAGAAGACATTGCAATCAACCAGTGCTACTGAATCCGGCACTTCAACAATTTCCTCACTTCTTTCTTGTTTACGCACAACATTTATATTCTTAGATCGCCAAAGTTTGATAATGAATATACAGATATTTTATTTTTCCATTGACAATCCTGTTTTAGGATTCCCAATTAATTCCTTTGTAATTAGTTTCGCCTCCTTCTAATTATTTGCTTCCTAAACATCTTAGGAATGTACTTTCGAGTGTGAGTTACAGTACCACACGCATAAATCTGTTTTTGTTTTAATTATAAGAGCAAATTGTACTAATTTTCCGGTGCAGATTTCAAATCTATACAAATATCCAGTTATATGTGTTTCTTCAGTGGATATTGCTTCAGGAAACTCCTGCCTTTAAATCTAATCACAGATTCGTTAATGGCCAAAGATTCGTCTGGGCACAAAGGACATTCTATAATTTATCGAAGTGGATCACCTTTATTTGGTAGCGAAGTATTGTTATTTATATGAGTATGATTTAGCAGCCGATTGAATCTGTTTACCGGCATAAGTTTACTAATGTATAGAGCCCGGTAACTGGAGAGCAATCGCAGCGGCGGTGTGACTGTGTTTAGGTGGGCGGGGAGGGCTGGTCTATTATGATACGACACGACAAATCATCATCACTCAGTTCAGTTTAGCATTGGAGCGTGTTGATTTTATTGATACAGACGTAGTTATTAATTGTAGTTTTTAGTGAACATGTCGAAGGCTAAAAAATGACCCTTTCAAGACATAGTAAATAAGTAGGGAGTAAGATAGTTTATAAAGTGTGTAAAATACATTTGATGTCAAATAAGAAGTGGAACTGTACAAGACACGTAAATTCCGCACAGCATAGAAAACGAAAATTGGGCATGCCACCGAGAAGTGCATTTTTTTTAATGTAATTCTTATGTTGATAATCTGTAATTTACCACTTGGCTTACTCGATAAACAACTGTTTAAGGACTTTTGGGACAAATACAATCCCGAGTTGCGGTTGCCAACGGAGACGTGGAAAAGAAAGTGAAACGCATATTGAAAAAACAGTTTCTTTGGTTATGTAGTAACCTAGTAAACCTACATTACCACTGTTACTAGCTAGCCGAAGACTACAAGAATGTACTGCTGCAGCAATTACGAAGGTTGTACTTAGTACGTTGGAAAAATTTCAAATTTCAAAAGATAAAGTGTTGATGTTTATGAGCGATGGCGCAGCGATAATGCGTTCGGTAGGCCGTTCTCTTGTGTTACGTGTAAAGTGCATGCTTTACATCTTGTGTCAGAAACCATTCGACAATGCTCTCTCGAGGTAGATGCATTAATAGCAAGCACAAAAAAAGTATTTCTGAAATCTCCCAAACGCCTACGATCATTTCACACAGAGTGTCCTAGTATTCGTCAACAACCGGAGCCAATTCTTACACGTTGGGGAACATGGTTGCAGGCAGCTTTTTATTATGCTGAACATTTCAAAATAGTAAAAGCTGTTGTTGCACAATTCAATCCTGCCGAAGCTGCAGCTATTAAGGAGAGCCAGTCGAAATTTCAAGATATTTCCGTTGAAACAGATTTAAAAAGTATTCGTAGCTACTATAAAGGATTAGCTCGGTAGATGTTGAACGCTCTTTTTCAAAATATAAACTCATTTTCTCACCACGGCGAACATCGCTCACCGAGACAACTGTGGAATCACATCTAATGGTGTCAACTTTTTGCCACTCTTATCCAGATGTTAAAACTGATAATGGTGCTTCTAGTTTTACTGTTCCGTAGCCAAGGCTGCTTAAAAGGGTGAGTGTTTCACTACTTTGCACATATTATAATTATGTATTAGTTCTGTCATTTTTTTTCTATTTTCTTACTATTGTTCTTGTATACTAGGCAGGTACGGCTATGGCATGACTCCCTGTTACCGGGCTCTACTAATGTATGAACTACAGTAATCTTTATGACTAGGCAAACTTCTTATATCCATTAAGAGATTTATTCCCAAAAATACTTTAAGTTCATTTATATTGATAGCTTCAAATTTTCGTCTAGATGTTGAGTTACATATAAGTTTGTTTGGAAAACTAATCGTTGTAATACGTCGTTGCCAAATGATAAAGAAAAAAAAACATGAGAAGAAGGATTTTCAATATTACGGACTGTATCAGTTATTCCCGAATAATATATGAGTGGATACTACCACTACAACTTGGGGCAATTTTATCGTGTTATAATCTTGTCATTGAGAACATTCCACTCAGAATCATCAGACTCTGAACTTTGTGCTTAATGTGCACCTATTAACAGTTTGTTTCCCTCTAACTCCAAATTGTCGTAGATGACTTTAGATCAGAAGGTAGCTCATCATATTCCATTAGAAATTCGTTCATTGTCCAATTTTGCTGTTTAATTAGAAAATCGTCTATTTTCCCTAAATTATGGAATAAGAATACATACAGTAGATACCGATATTCACAGCGGTCCACATAGTACGCTACGTTACATCTCAAAAAAACATGTAAAGAAACTTGACTTTCCAACTTAGATGTATGTTGCAACACTGACTGAACTTTATATTGACAAAATTTATTGAGTATCAAGAAAGGCGAAACAGCTCTTATAGTAATAACTTTAAGATCCAAAAAAGTAATTGTTCTCTACAATTATTTCCTGCCGGCCATAACAATTAGGAATGTATAAAATGACAGGAAGCGGTTGAAACGCATGCGTATGATATGATGGGGCAATTTTTATGCTATTGTTACGAAAGGAAAATGTATTTGCATACTTGGTACAAGATACGTACTGCAGTGACACATTTGAATTACACATTGTGGTACGTTTTTTATATCATTATAGCTGAGTTAAAGGATCGGTTCAACGTCAGTTGTCGTTCTTTCTACGGGATTTAATGAATGTGGTGAATGGTATATAAACGAAAAAATCCTAACATTGGAAACAACTATTGAAGCAGAGAAGTGGTACTTCATAGTAGTGTATGCCCCAAATAATAATGAGAAGATGGAAGAAAAAACGAAATTTTATGAAGAATTACAAAAAGAGACAGATAGGACAGAAAATAATAATGTAATAATAATGGGAGATCACAACGGGAGAGTGGGAAAGAAAAATAATGGATTGGAGAGATGGCTAGGAAAAGAGGGTGCAGAAGCTGTGAACAGTAATGGGATGAGAATTATCGATTACTGCAGGGAAAAAGATTACATAATAGCAAACACTAAATTCAAGCACAAGGAAATACACAAAATCACAAAACAGGAACCAAATAGAAAAGAGAAATTGATAATAGATTACTTTATAGTAAACGCCGCAATACAGCAACGAGTTAGGGACGTAAAAATAAGGAGAGGATTGGAAGTAGGCAGTGACCACTATTAGTTGAAGTAATAATAAAAAATGAAGAAAAACAGAAAGAACCAGACAAGAGAAGAATAGCTAAGAAGCAGATAAAGACCTACAAATTGAGACAAATAAATATAAAAGAAAAATATCGGAATGACCTTAATGAAATTAAATGGACTCAAAACTATGAAGACATAGAAAGAAGATGGAAGAACTTCAAAGAAAAAATAAAGGAAATAGCAGAAAGGATATGTGGAACAACTACGATTGGAAATAGGAGACCGAAAGGAACGCCATGGTGGAACGAAACAATACAGAGAGAAGTTAATAAGAAGGAGCAAGCATGGAACAAATACTTAACAACAGGAAACACTGAAGATTATGAGGACTATAATGTTAAAAGGAAAATAGTTAAAGATTTAGTAAGGAGTGGTAAACTAAAAGCATGGGAAGAATTTGGACAGCGGCACATATAGAGAATCAAAAACTCTTTTATGGAATGCTAAAACAAATGAGAAACAAAAAGCCGACCATGCTGAAGAATATTAAAGACAAGAACGGAGGCATTGTAATATAGGAAGAGTTAATAATGAAAAGGTGGAAAGAATATTTCGAAGAACTTTTGGAAGAGCAGGAACAACCAGAAAATGAACGTGAAAGACAAATACATATACAAGATCAACGGTCAATAGAACAACAAAAAAATGAGGATCATGAAATATCGGGAGACGAACTGGAGAAAGCTATACAGAAAATTAAACTAGGAAAAGCACCAGGGCATGACGAGATAACTGAGGAAATGATTAAATTTCTAACAAGAGAAGCAAAAGAAGAACTACTAAGTTTACTAAACCAAGTCAGAAAAGAAAAGAAAACACCAGAGGACTGGAAGATAGGAATCGTAACACCATTATATAAGAAGGGTGATAGTAAGGAATGCGGAAACTACAGAGGTATCTCACCAACAAGCACTGTGGGGAAAGTATATGCAAGAATCCTGACAAGACTGAGAGAAAAAGTGGAAGAAAGTCAGACAGGGTTTAGAAAAAAAAGAAGAGTTCAAGACCAGATCTTTATAATGAGGCAAGTAAGTGAGAAGGCAATACGAACAAATAAGCAGGTACACGTGTGCTTCATAGATATTGAAAAGACATTCGATGGGATAAAGAGAGAAAACCTGTGTGAAATCTTGGAAAAAAGAGAAATAGGACATGAACTATTAGAAAGTATAAAAAGCTTATACGAGGAAACGAGCAGCTACGTATGAGTTAGAAATGAATGTTCTGAAAGACTTATAAGCAGAGTAAGACTTAAACAAGGTTGCATACTGAGCCCATTGCTATTTAACGTCACATTAGATGAAATATTGAAAAGATGTAGAAATAAATTAAAGACATGCAACATCGGAAACTGGAAAATGGAAAATATAAGAATAACAGAATTGTGTTACGCAGACGATCTGGTAATAGTCGGGAAAAACGAAGCAGATTTACAACACAATATAAATATCCTGAATGAAGAGCTAGAAAAAAGTAATATGAAAATAAACCTAAAGAAAACCAAAACAATGACAATAGGAACAGCCAAAAAAAGACACCAAATTAAAATTGGAGGAAAGGCTGTAGCACAAGTAAACAAATTCTCTTATCTGGGAACAATCATCAATGAGATGGGAATCATGGAGGACGAAATTAACGAGAGAATTGCGAAAGCTGGAAAACTCTTCAACATAATAAAAACGAACTTCCTCAACAAGAAGGAAATACCGAAGGAGGTAAAGGCCGAAGTAGTTAGAAAAGTTGTAAAACCAACGCTCACCTACGCCTGTGAAAGCTGGACAACAACAGAAAGACAGAGAAGTAAGCTGACAACTGCAGAAATGAGATATCTGAGGAAAATACTAGAAAAGACAAGGAGAGAAAAAATATGGAATGTGGAATACAGGGAGCAGTTGAACATAATACCAGTGAAAGAGACAATACAACAGGGACAACTGAGATGAATGGAGTATGTACAAAGATGGGACAAGATAGGCCAGTGAAAAAGGTGTTCGAAGCAAGAGAAAGCGGAAAACGAAGGAGTGGAAGACCACGAAAAACGTGGAAAGAGGAAGTAAGAGAGGCAACGGAGAGAAGAGGGGTAAAGTGGGAAGACATTCCAGGATTAGCCAAGAACAGAATAAACTGGAGAGAAATATGGAGGAAACCAATGGGACTCAACTCCCTTCAGCCAACACCGAAAGGTACAAGACCCAAAGATTAAGTAAGTAAGTAAGGTGAATGGTAAGGCTGTTGCATGAATCCCCAATTTTATTAACCTCAACTTGGTTTAGATACCATTTTAAGACCCTTGTCTGGAGATCCTCCCATTCTCCTTAAAAGGTTTTTGGCCCGAGAGGCCCGTAATCAGTCGTCCTGATTGATTCAACCACGCAAGCCGTTTTTAATAGATTTCCTCAAATTTATGAATATTTTTGCTTTTTTCTTTGAAACTTATTATAAAAGCATAATTAAGTTATTGTAATCATTAACTTAAAAACAGAAAAGACGCATTTTAGGAGCATTTAAGTCCGTAGCTAGCCGTATTACAAAGCTATCACAAACTTTTAAAATTGGCGGTCAAATCATAGCGCGACTAATCCAGGATGTTTAAGTTCATTTCAAATTGCGTGCCATTTCGGCAGTGGGCGTAGTAACACAGAATTAAAAACAACGGGGAGTAGTAAATAAACAGTTCTGTCAAGCAAGCACGTGTTTTATTGTGGTAGTTCCAATTATACCTCAGTTATAAAAATAAACATTAATATTCCATACACCGAGTCAATAACATATGTCGGTGTTCGTTATCAGAACATGTGTGAGTTGTCCGAACACAAATATCCTTCGTGAAAGTGTTCGTTGTGCGGTCTGTTCGTTAACCGGTCACCCACTGTATCTTATGTGATCGTTACAATGTGTATGCACAGATTTGGTCATTTTAGGACGCGAAATAGGGTTTTACGATGAGCATTCATGTACACACTAGTTAAAGCTAAACGTACGGATGCGCGATAATATTACAACATGCACCAGGAGGTTTTAGGGAGCATTTGCTTTGGACATGCGATAAACGATAAGTACAAGCAAACCGGTTAAAATAAGTTTAGCCAATCGGTACGGGTTGCCCCTACGTAGCCATAGTTACACATTTACTCTTACTATATTTGCACATCTAATTAGGGCATCACAGTCGACGTAGATGACGCTACATGTATTGCGATTTCTATAAGGTAACAGTGAAGTCCGCTTCGCGTCCTACGATGACCAGATCTATATTTATTCGAATTTAATATATTTGTTGTCTGGCAAAGGAATTATTAACATTTTCTTTTCTTTTCTAGATATTACGAAATGCCTATTCTTATTTTACGATGCTGATGCAAGCTTATAATAAAGAATAAGAATTCTCCGTATTCAAAATGTGAGGTCTAAGTTTTCAGTTAGACTGGGAGCTTTATTAACAAAGGAACACAGGTAACCCCAAAAATTCAGAAAAAAATTATTTTTTAGGTGTCCAATCGCCGGTTTTTGGGGAGGCGAGCATATATATGTATACAGTGTGTCCCCGGATGGACTGAACAAGAGGGGAAAATCTTTTATTTTTAACTTAACGCAAAAATGTCATTCTTTATAAAATTTTTTGCTCGTCTCAAAACCACCAATTCTGAAACAAAAATCAGAATATTATTTTTAGCAGCTGAGAAAATTACAAAAACACACTTGAGCTAAAGAAAAACATTTTATTTTAGTCAACGTGGTATCCTCCAACCTCTACACACTTTCAGCTCTACGTACAAATTCTTTATAAACATTGTGGACCATATCTTCAGTGACAGAATGTACCGCTTCCGTAATTTTTTGTTTTAAAATTTCGATATTGTTATCCAAATTAGTATTATAAACATGCTTTTTAACACATCCCCATAAAAAGAAATCCAATGGACTTAAATCAGGGGAACGAGCCGGCCAATTGACGGGTCCGTAACGACCTATCCATCTGTTTCCAAAATGTTCTTGCAGATAATTTCTTACCAACACTGTTGAGTGAGCAGGGCATCCATCTTGTTGAAAAAATGCACTTTCAAAGTTAGGTTCATCTCTTACTGTAGGCAACAAAAAAATTTCAAGCAACTGTAAATACGTATGTTGATTCACATTTTCATTAAAAAAATACGGACCGGTGATTTTTCCATACATAACACCACACCACACATTAACCTTTTTGTAATACTGACTTCTAGTTACAATTTTGAAATTAGGATTTTCTCTCGACCAAAATCTATAGTTTTGCATTGCAACTTTCCCATTGGTTGTAAATGTCGATTCATCCGAAAAAGTAATGTTTTTGCAGAAATTTCGATTTACAGACTGATTTTCTCCTACCCATAAGCAAAAGTCTAAACGCAAAGCATTATCACCATTTCTTAATTCATGTACAAAAATCGGTTTTGAAGGTTTAATTTTGTTTTCTTTAAAAATTCTTTGTAAATGTGATTTGCGAATTAACTGATTTAACTGCGCAGACCTTTTTCGAAAGGATCATTTTGGATTTGTTTCTACAGAATCTAGAGCCAGTATTGTAGCAGCATCTTCTTCATCGTGTATCCTTTTTCTTTTCTTGATGTCATGTACGCTACCTGTTCTTTCAAATTTTTCTACCAAATTTCGCAAAGCATTAACGCACACGTGAACATTAGGAAACTTCTGTTGAAATTTTTGAATTGCAAAGTTATAAGAAGCCCCACCAGTTCCATAACATTGAACTAGGTAAACTCTTTGTTCTAAAGTTAGCATTATTATTAAGTAAGTCTCAGTAAATATTCACAAAATACGTAATGACATTGACAAATAACACATAACTTGATTTACTTATTAGGTTATCATGGAAGATAACAGGATAACCTGATTTAATCAAAAACATGAAATGCTTAAATTTTTGTGTTTTTGTAATTTTCTCAGCTGCTAAAAAGAATATTCTGATTTTTGTTTCAGAATTGGTGGTTTTGAGACAAGCAAAAAATTTGATAAAGAATGATATTTTTGCGTTAAGTTACAAATAATTTTTTTTCCCTCTTGTTCAGTCTATCTAATATCGGATTTGCCAGAATTATGATTTTCTTTTGTCCAAATTAAAAACGTTTAGGACAAGTTTAATACATATATATATATGAATTTGTCGTGACATAGGTATCCTTCCAGCAAATAAAAATGTTGATTTTTGACAAAAATGTCCCAATTTTTTTGGTTTTCCTGAAAGGCGTAATTCGCTTCTCCGGAATACTTGAAATTTGGAGGAGCATCCCCTATAATGTGTTCAGCTTTATCTCTATTGTTACTATCCCAATTCACTTCAGATGGCATTGCAACCGTATGGTATAGGTATTGAATTTGCGAATTATCTTTCCCCAAATTGAAATAAATTAGGGTAAGTTTAACACATATACATGAATTCGTCGTGACATATATATTTTTACAGCAAATAGAAATTTTGATTTTCGAGAGAAAATTGAGAGGTTGGGGACGGCTCCCCGAGAGGGGTAGTGGCTGAAAGAAAACTGTTGATACTCTCATATAGTACCCTTCAAACAGATAAAAAATTGTTTGAAGTATTTTTTAATATTCCTCATAGTTTCGGAGATACTGATATAAATTGCTAAGGATGGTATTGCGTTTAGGAGGCTTGACTCCCCAAAAACGTGCTATTGGGCATCTAAAAAAATTACCGTTGTTCTTAGACTATATCAGTCTACAAACCCTAAAGATTCATGTTTTCCTGAATCTTCGGGATTGCGTTCTTTGAAAGCATTCAACAATGATTAATACTTAGGATATCGAATTTCATTCCAGTTATGCTCGTAGTTAGTGTCTCTGTTTTCTGACGGCTCGCATTCTGTATTTAATATTCTTACATAATTTGGGAGTTAAATTGTTCTATATGGGATTTTGATGGTCATTTACTAACATCTGTGATTATTTCCCTTCAAACGATTATCATATCGTCTCGAATTATAATTAGATTAAGAAAATCTTCGATAACTTTAGTACTCACTCCAGAGCTATTTCAATGAAACTAAAAGCCCTGTGTTGCCCTTAATTTCCATAACTGCACTAACAAGCAAACTGACAGAACGGTGACTCTCTGATTTCGATGAAATTTGCTATGTTAAACCATCAAAAAGTAAAGGACAGGTATTTTTTTTAGCGGCCCATATTCACCTTAAGGGGGTGTAGGGTGCGTCTGAAATTACCACCAAAAACGCATTTTTCATCATAATTTCGGAGCCGCGCAAGCTATCGGGATGAATTGAAAACCGAAACATTCTATTTGAAAGGGGCTTTCAAACGGATCATAGATGAATGCTCCCACTAAACAGGTCATATTTTTTTTCCACAAACTACATTTAAAAATAAAAGTTACCTTTTTTTTGCATTGTTTTCCTCGGTTACATATAATAGAGGGAATATTTTTTATAAAGCGCGACCGCGCCCATACATATATTCCGTTATTATATCTATCTGATTGGTCTTCCGTTTACTATTTATGTGCATTTGGCATCTATCATAAACGATCTATTAGACAGTGAAAAATTCTGCACTTCCATTTATTTCTAGTGACTATAAATCGCGAAAAAAAAATAGAGAACTTGGGATTATATGATACAGTGCGAAAATATATTAAAGTGCGTCATAATGTCAGTAAGCTGCGTATAGCTTGGCTTCGTTTTCAGAATATTTTCAGCTACACGTATGCATATCCCTAAAATAACTTTGACATCATCAAATTGCAATGTCCTTATGATAAAGCGAAAATTTTGTATTTATCCGTTGTTGTAAGTAGAAACTTTCATTTCATCCTTAAGTATCAAACATTACTTATTTGAAAGCTAATGAGCTACATAAAACTTTAGTGCAAAATTTCTCAAAATTAAACTTTTGGACTTCTAATTCTAATTTTGGAAAAGAGCTCTTCATATAATCATTTTGTAAGGTCGATGATGGTGCTAAATCAAAATTGCATACGTTTGCTTCGAATGTTATACCAAAGTGAATATAATCACCGCTTTTTGGATATAGGGATGGGGAGTGCGAGTCACGCCTATTAGGCCCCTATTGCGTCAAGTTGACAGCCCTTTAAAAATACTAAACGCCTACAGTAGTGGCCAGATAAAGGTTACCACGAGCATTTTTTTGAGAATGGAGCAGAAGCTCTTTCAACAACAAAATAGTTGTTTACCGTTATACACTGTATGCTGAAAGCAACAATACATATTCACATTTACTTACCAATTGAAACATTCATAAAAAAAAGAAAACGAAAAAAGGACTGTCGGCCAGTGGGTCGTATGAGTAATACCAAATTTTATTAATTAATATTATAAAATAATAAATTCTAAAAAAATCTTAAAAATAGTTAAGATAATGTAAAGGGCATTTTTATCTAATACTTGGTATGCCCACTCCGGGCTTTTATAACAGCTGCAAGCCTTGCCGGCATTGAGCTAATGAGAGTTTGGCAATACTGAACAGTTACTTAATTTTTCCAAACTTCTGAAATGGCTGTCTTCAATTCAGATTTGTTCCTTGGACGTTTCTTGCTCACGTGCTTTTTGAGAATAGCCCAGCAGTTCTCGATGGGGTTCAAATCTGGACTGTTTCCGGGCCACTTCAATAATGTAATGCCCCTTCTTTCTAAGTACTGCTTTACCTATTCGAAACAGAAAAGAGAAGATGTTGCATATTTTTTATGGTCAGTGTCCCAAGTTAAAAAAAATATTTCTTACAATCTTCGCAAGATTCATGTTTTCCTGAATCTTCGGGTTTCCGTTCTTTGAAAGCATTCAACAATGATTAATACTTAGGATATCGAATTTCATTCCAGTTATGCTCGTAGTTAGTGTCTCTGTTTTCTGACGGCTCGCATTCTGTATTTAATATTCTTACATAATTTGGGAGTTAAATTGTTCTATATGGGATTTTGATGGTCATTTACTAAAATCTGTGGTTATTTCCCTTCAAACGATTATCATATCGTCTCGAATTATAATTAGATTAAGAAAATCTTCGATAACTTTAGTACTCACTCCAGAGCTATTTCAATGAAACTAAAAGCCCGGTAAAAAGTAAATCCAGATCAAGTTAGCTATTAAAGATATTGTTACATTTCGTCCGTAGCCTTCCGCAGTTGTCAATAATACTATACTCTTGGTTTCCGGGTTGGAACCGTGTCATTGTCGTAGCTTTGGTAGACGTTTCGTCCACACTCTTACGGGACATCTTCAAGGCTGTACTGCACACTGACTGGGGATTTATTCATTCCGGTGGGGGAAATGCTACGCGTCGATGAAGCGGAAATGTTATGCGTCGATGAAGCGGAAATGTTATGCATCAAAGAAACGGAAATGTTACGCGTCGATGAATCGTGGCAGTTGTTAGGTTTAATTTCCTATGGAATTATGTCAGTATTTGGTGGTAATATTTTTATTAATGGTAATATTTTAATATTATTATTATTAGGAAAAACTCTGCATATGAATTCTTAAACTTCAATCTCTAGTGCTTTGGCAAATTCAGGTAATTGACAATTTAAGTTCTAATGATGGATCTATTTACATGATATAAGCACTTGATTAATTCTCCTGTACTTAATTCTTGTTAAGTTTTTAAATTCAAAAACAAGTAGTAAAAGACACCAAGACTTTGAACAAATCGAACAAAAAAAGGAAAAATGCCTTGATGTATGGATAGATTGATCTTAAATTACATAATAAACTTTTCCATCAATTATTAATATTTTTAGGGCACATCCTATATCCTACATATGCTACATGCGCACAAACATAAGATATGTGAGAATCGATCTGGAAATTGGCAGTCATTTTCAATCTCTGGACAATTGAAAATAAAGCAGTAATACTGGCAATAATAATGTCGCAGGATTTTCGGTTTATACCCCTTCTATGGAAAAACCGAAACTAAGAGCATTTCGTTCAAAATACGAACGTTGATAACTACGTTTATTTCAACCACCATCTTATTTCTATGTTTAATAAAGATAGTCCAAGAGTGAAGCAATTTTCTAGATGTATTTGAAACTTGGTACTATTGCTGCGTGCAATTTGCATTTGTAACCAAACTCTATTGCTATTTTTACTATTTGCTCATTCTCTACGATCTCGAGAAAATATTATTGAGTGGCATTTTCAACTCTTACACGAAGGGTCAACAGCACTTCATCTCAGGTACCATCAAATATAGGTTTGTTTCTGCAGAAATCACAAACTAGTCAGCCGCAATTTGATTGGCTAAAAGAAATCTCAAACTATTTTCTGACTGATTTCACGACAATTGATTGGCTCTGACTAGTTTGTGATTTCTGCAGAAACTAAGGTTATATATACATCACTATTTTATAAATGCTGCTGCATGGTCACCGAAACTTTGTATAGCTTCTTTCTGGCATACCACTTTACTCTCCTCCCGATCTAAATAAGTATCATGTTGTTTATTTATTCGAATCTTGCAACTTCTTCGTAGTAGCATGTAGTAATTCTTAAATTGATAGTATAGGGCTTGGACTAACGACTATTATGGCCCCCCAATTAAACATTCTGGTAGACAATTTGAATCGATTGATGCTAAGAAGTTCAAGCGAAAGTGTTGAAAATCAGGAGAAGCGAATATGGAAGCGCTTAAGGAATTGTGTAATACATCATAATTAGAAGAATTAATTAGTTGGAGAGTATGTCCTTTTTTGCCACAAATTCACTATTATTGTCTCCTTATGTACATCTAAATACATACCAACACTATGTCTGTAATCTTGATTTCCTTCTTTGTTCTAGCTTTACCAAGATAACACAGCACATGTCTACAATAGGAACATTTCTACAAATATTGGTTAGCATATTAGGAGTTTGCATGACTGGATTAGTATTTGCAACGGCATGTATACAATATTGGGCACAAATATAGCAAATAAATTAGCTTCAATATACCAATATTATTTTCTTCAGTTAATCTAAAAGATTAACATCACTGGATGAAAGTATCTTATTTTAGGCTAGTTTTTTTTTTTAATAATATCTAAAAATGTATCAGGTTTTTGTTAAAAGTTATCACAGGGAGAAAAATATATCGCCATCACAACTAGAATTATAGTAGATACGTAGATAGTAAGAGAATTTCTAGTGAAATATGTGACAACGCCGCAAGTTAGTACCTGCTACAACATATTTATTATAGCAACGTTTTTGCCGATTTTACTAAATTAGTGTAGTTCACAATTTAGCAAAATATGGCAGAATATACGAGATACATACGTATCGTCATGTTAAAGATGATTTATTGTTGCTGATATAATTTGATATAGTAAAATTTAATACTTAACAGAGTTAATAATACTTACCTATTTTGTTATTTCGTACTATATTGTATTTTAATGCAAACTATCTTTATATAGTCCTATTTAAAATAATGCATTGTTCAGTGGCGAAGTGTTAATAAAGTTTCTAAGACTAAGGCCCGGTCTTTTAACCTACTTTTAAAGTTTCTTGTAGATTTATCTGCTTTATTACTGAAAAATTCGTCTTTTAACTACCTTTTAAATGATAATTTTACTAAAAGGAACTTTAACTTCTAACAATAAAGATTCTAACCTCAACTCCATCATCAAAACAGATAGCTCATCGCCGTTGTAACTGTAGTGTAAAAGTTTGTTGTGCAGTAAAAATAAAATGTATTTAATAACATTGTGCTAGTGCGAAATGCAACAAGCTGGGCACTCGAGGGGTAAACCTAACTCGAGTACGCTGAATCTAATGGTGCCAACCGTTTTTTAAAGTTAGCTCGCGTTTTCGAGCAATTTCAATTTAAAAATTTTAGGCCCAAAGAACCTTCTAGAACATTCTGGAATTTTCTGGAAAATCTGATCAATGGCCGAAGGGCTTTCTGGAACCTTCGAGAATTTTTCATGGACCATTCGTGAACCTTTTAGAAACTTCCATCCCCGTTGCTGCCACTTGGTCAAATGTGCATATAAGCGGCGCTGTTAACCGCTGAAAGCTCAGTCTGTTTTCAGAAGTCAAGGTGTTAACATCTAAATATTAAAGGAAATAACCCAAACCTAAGTCAATAGTGAAAAGTTGGAGATTGTTCATTGTATTGGCTTGTAAACTCAATTAATGTGAAATATGAAAAATGGATAAACGTTTTAAATTGAATACTTTTTGCTACGTGTGTGGAAAATTTGTAATAACCGCTGATTTGTATCAACAATATTTCTCACAAAACGTTTTTACTGACGTGTATTGGACGCCGTCTATTGTTTGTACAACATGCGTTTTGAATTTGAATAAATGGACAAAAACCGGAGCCGCTATGCCATTTGGTGTTCCGATGATTTGGATAAATCCAAGAGAACATGATCCAGCTGAATGTTCTGCGTGCGTGAATTATACTGACGGTATGAACAGAAGAGAAAGTGATTCTTTGAAATATAAGGTACGGCAGAATGATCTCCCCTATTTGGGAAGGGGGTAGCCGCGGACGGGTGGGGGGTACAGCAGCGGCGAGCGCGTCAAAATAGGGCTGTGCTCATGCCATTTCCAGTTTAAATCATGGCTTGGTCTGGAGTGCACCGCGCTTTCACTAGGAATTCAGCAACGAATATTTCCTGGGCATGTTATCTCCTTGCGTGGTGACATCGGGTTGCCCCCTCGTTCACCAGATTTGAGCCCCTGTGATTTTTTTCTCTGGGGCTGCCCCAAATCCCGCGTATATCAACATCGTCCCCAAACCTTGGAAGCTCTTAGAGATGCCAAATAGTTTCTGCTATTCCATCCGAAAGAACCCGCAGGGTCCTGGAAAACTATCGGGAGAGGCTCAATCAGTGCACTGAGAATGGAGGTGGCAGAGACACGCATTAGGCTGATCTTGAAAAAACTTAAAAACATTCTGCTTATAATGCAAGACCATCCAAGGACACACTCGCTTTATATAAGGATATTGAACATACTGTAAAAAATTACTTCATTTATACGTGTTTAATTAATTCTCATATATCGCTGGTTAAAGTTTGCATTTATTTCATGAATTTTAATACCTAGCGCTATGAATTAAAACAAGACATTGCTTGTTTATTTGTATACTAACTTATTGCTAATATAACATTAAAACTAACTGACCATTAAATAATTTAATAATATGTCCACACTACGCTTGGTACACATACTTAATTTATTTTTACGATGATAAAAACAAGCTTTATTTCGGAGCTAATTTCAAGCTCGCGCTTTTTAATCCGCGGGAAAGATGGCATTCGCGGAATTTTTCTAGCGTCATGGCCGTTGACGCATGTAAATGAGTCAGGGCGATTACGCGGTTACTTCTAGGAATTTTTCTAAAAAAATACCGATATTGTGTCTTAGTTTTCTAGCGTTATGGCCGTTGACGCATTTAAATGAGTCAGGGCGATCACGCGGTTACTTCTAGGAATTTATCTAGAAAAATACCGATATTGTGTCTTAGAAACAGGTCTCAACATGATGTATCATCCTTCCAGAATGATGACAATGAGTCAGACAGGTACAAAAATTATTACATTCTTGGAATTGCTCTCTCTCTTAATTATTGCATTCTTGACGATATAAAACGGAGCATCTTCTTCTTCTACCCATCTAATAATTATACTGTAACCTTAGTGCTTCATACATCTCAGAGATCTCCTACAACTTTGCATCCTATTACATGTAAGTACTTTTAATTTATATTTCTTTACATTGTCATTTAAATTATGTTAAAGTTTTTGTTTTAGAATATTCTTATATAATTTTTATTAGCTTTCATTCAAAAATATTTATGATTATAACCATACGAACTTCTGCTTTAGACTTAATTTTTCTATATTACAGCGAAATGGATTCTCAATTTACATCGCCCACGGCTTCTCAATTTACCGATGAGGAGTTATGGGAAGCCTACGGCGAAGGAATTGTAAATAGCATAAGAAAGGATGTTGGGGAAATGGAGAAGGTATTGAACGACATGGAGGAATCAGTCGTAGAGACACGCATTAGGCTGATCTTGAAAAAAATTAGAAACATTCTGCTTATAATGCAAGACCATCCAAGGACGCACTCGCTTTATATAAAGATATTGAACATACTGGAAAAAATTACTTCATTTATACGTGTTTAATTAATTCTCATATATCGCTGGTTAAAGTTTGCATTTATTTCATGAATTTTAATACCTAGCGCTATGAATTTAAACAAGACATTACTTATTTATTTGTATACTAACTTATTGCTAATATAACATTAAAACTAACTGACCATTAAATAATTTAATAATATGTCCACGCTACGGTTGGTACACATACTTAATTTATTTTTACGATGATAAAAACAAGCAAGGTTTTTTACAAAATTGGAACGGAGGAAGAGTGGCCCGAGAGAGCCGCCTTGCAGAGTATCGACGAAAATTGTGGAAGATTGAACGCAATAGGTAATAATCTTATATCACTGCTCCCTCTATACGTCCTACGAAATAAAGTACCTGCAGCAGAGGCGACATCTCATTCCTCAAGAAAATGTATAACTATAATGGTTTTTATTTTTATCTAGTAATAAAATGCTCATTCAGGATAGATTTAAATAATCGGATAACATTGATTTGATATAGAATAAACAACAAAGTTCATCGGTATGATACATTCGTAACATTCGCCCGGAGTTTTTCTTATAGTAGGGATGTCCCTCATATATTCTAAATTCACTATTGGTACACTAACAAATTTTTTCAACACATTTGTTTTCTCATGTCCTTTAACATACGCTTTTGTATAGTTAGCGCAAGTGTTAGATAGAAGTCTATCAACGTTCTTTAAATCTACATAGCCATCCTTATATTTAATATTTAAAAAATTACGCTCCAACCACTTGAAGAGAAGATGTATAGTTCGGGTTCCATCAATGATGCTCAGTTCTTTAGGCGTAAAGTTGGGAGCAATAAATCCCTGCATAGCACGCAATGGCCAGGCGTTTAAGCATCAATTCTTATTAAAGTACGTGTTGGAAAAGACCTCTCTCTGACACCTGATCTCATAATGCGGGGGACCAAAATCCTAATGTTAGAGATAGAAAATGTACGCTTCATAGACTCCCCCAACTATTTTTCCATGGCCCTTTCTGCTCTCCCGAAAGCTTTTGATCTACCGCCATCTTCGAAGAAGGGGTATTTTCCTCATCTTTTCAATACCCTAGAATATCGTACCTATGTAAGTCCTCTACCTGATGTAAAATACCATATTCCCAACACGATGAAGAACGATGTAGAGCGGAACAAGTTTTTAGTGCGGTATGAAGATATGCTTAGCCAGAATTATGTGTTTGACATGAAGAAAGAAATTGTCGAATACTGTGTTAGCGATGTGGATATTTTAACGAGAGCTTGTTTAAAATTTAGAGACGCAATGTTGAAAGAGTGCAATGTATGTCCATTCACCGAGGCGTTAACCATAAAAGCAAAATAACAAACCCATGTTCTCACTTTGTCGAACTTGTTCGGAGCAGCTTTATCAAGGTGAATGTCATCATAGCGTAGAGGAGACAGCGATTACCAGCACTTGGGTCATAGATGTAGTCAAGAAGGCTGTGGAGGAGGGGTATCGAATACTCAACATCTACGAAATTTGACTGTATAACGTTACGCAATACAATAAACTATCCAGAACAGGCGGCTTGTTTGTACACTTCATAAACAAATTTCAGAAAATGAAGCAGCAGGCGTCAGGTTGGCCCGCCAACTGTAAGTCTGAGGAGGAGAAAAATAAGTATATAGAGGAGTATTTGGAGAGTGAGGACGTACAATTAAAGTTTAGCGAGATAGCAAAGAATCCACCAACAGTATCGTACCTTGGTGATATGGCAGACGAACTTGAGGAACAGGATTATGGTGCGGGTAGCTACATAACAGAGTTTGCATCAGGAGGTCCCAAAATGTACGCATACACCGTATTCTTAACGACCGAGAATAAAATTTAAGCTCCTATTTGTAAAATGAAAGGTATTACCATCAATTATGATACGGCTAAGCAGGCAAATTTTGGCACGCTGAGGCACATGATATTGGAGGATAAACCACACGTGTATATAACTTCGAAAAATATATGTAGAACGGCCGACCATGAGGTTGTGACGAAAACAGAGGAAAAAATATAGAAACTCACATTCAGCAAACGGCGAAGAGCGGAAGCTTACGTCTCTGTCCCCTTTGGATATAAATGTCAAACATGTTAGATTTTTAATACATTGATACAAAGGATATTGTTTATTCGTCATTATAGCTTAAGAAATTCTATAAAACAGTTCGAATATTTGTATGATTATAAAATATATAATGAAAGCATATAATGCTAGACGTCTTTTCATTTACTCCCGATCATTCAATTTATGTTACTTTTACATCAGCTGATAAACATTCAAACGGTCACAGCCTAGAGAGCCGCATCTTTTTGCGGATATTGCGGTTGTACAGGTTCAAGTATTTATTAGGTTTATTCAGTTTTCATATACAGCGTGCTTTTTCTGTAACTCTGTTCACTGATTAATTGTAATATTCGATTTAATACTATGCCATAATAATAATAATTTGTACCATCCATTATCTCTCGCCTTTCTATTCGCTCCTACCAGTCTTCGAACATGTCTTGAACGGCTTCTGAACGACTTTCGAACGGCTTTTGAACGGCTTTTAAACGGCTTCTGAACGGCTTTTGAACGACTGGCCGTTCATAAGGAATGGCTGGCCGTTCATTAAGGAACGGCTTTTCAACGGGTCTTGAACGGCTTTTCAACGGGCCTTGAACGGCTTTTGAACAGGTCTTGAACGGCTTCTGAACGGCTGCTGAACGGCTTCTGAACAGCTGCAGCACATCTTACAATTCTCGCCATACAGGTCCTTCATATATTTGTAGTGAAGTTCGTACAAAACCGTTTTGGAAATATGCTAACATGCCTACGTAGATGGGCTTACCAAAGATACATCATTTCTATATAATTCCACCGCAACCAAATTCTCGTTAAATACTGTACGAGATTTACAATCCTGATATCTCTGAAAGTCGAACGTTCTCCATCGCTTTCCCAAGTGGTACATTATTCATTAATTTTTCAATAGATTTTTTTCAATGCATTACGGGTATGTGTAAGTCCTTGTGCCTCACATAACCTAGTATTATTTCCAGCTGATAGTTCAATTATCTTTCTTCATCACAGAACATGATGGAGGCCGGTAAACAGGCCCTGAAATATTTTTTTTTGATTAATTCCTGCGATATTATACTGCTTAATATGAAGAGTGCTATCTTGCCTGTATGTGATAGCGACATGATTGTGAGTGTTCTTCCTTTTTGTTTAGTTTAAATTTGAATTCTATGGAACATGTTCGTAGACTGGAAGGAGCGAATAGAAAGGCGGGAGATAATGGATGGTACAAATTATTATTATTATAGCATAGTATTAAATCAAGTATTACAATTAATCAGTGAATAGAGTTACAGAAAAAACACGCTGTATATGAAAACTTAATAAACCTAATAAATACTTGAACCTGTACAACCGCTATATCCGCAAAAAGATGCGGCTCTCTAGGCTGTGACCGTTTGAATGTTTATCAGCTGATGTAAAAGTAACATAAATTGAATGACCGGGAGTAAATGAAAACACGTCTAGCATTATATGCTTTCATTATATATTTTATAATCATAAAAATATTCGAACTGTTTTATAGAATTTCTTAAGCTATAATGACGAATAAACAATATCATTTGTATTAATATATTAAAAATCTAACATGTTTGACATTTATATCCAAAGGGGACACAGTCGTAAGCTTCCGCTCTTCGCCGTTTGCTGAAGGTGGGTTTCAATATTTTTCCTCTGTTGAAAATCGTACCTATGTAAGTCCTCTACCTGATGTAAAATACCATATTCCCGACACGATGAAGAACTTTGTAGAGCGGAACAAGTTTTTAATGCGGTATGAAGATATGCTTAGCCAGAATTGTGTGTTTGACATGAAGAAAGAAATTGTCGAATACTGTGTTAGCGATGTGGATATTTTAACGAGAGCTTACTTAAAATTTAGAAACGCAATGTTGAAAGAGTGCAATGTATGTCTATTCACCGAGGCGTTAACCATAAAAACAAAATAACAAACCCATGTTCTCGCTTTGTCGAACTTGTTCAGAGCAGCTTTATCAAGGTGAATGTCACCATAGCGTAGAGGAGACAGCGATTACCAGTACTTGGGTCATAGATGAAGTCAAGAAGGCTGTGGAGGAGGGGTATCGAATACTCAACATCTACGAAATTTGACTGTATAACGTTACGCAATACAATAAACTATCCAGAACAGACGGCTTGTTTGTACACTTCATAAACAAATTTCTGAAAATGAAGCAGCAGGCGTCAGGTTGGCCCGCCAACTGTAAGTCTGAGGAGGAGAAAAATAAATATATAAAGGAGTATTTGGAGAGTGAGGACGTACAATTAAAGTTTAGCGAGATAGCAAAGAATCCACCAACAGTATCGTGACTTGGAGATATGGCAGACGAACTTGAGGAACAGGATTATGGTGCGGGTAGCTACATAACAGAGTTTGCATCAGGGGGTCACAAAATGTACGCATACACCGTATTCTCAACGACCGAGAATAAAATTCAAGCTCCTATTTGTAAAATGAAGGGTATTACCATCAATTATAATACGGCTAAGCAGGCAAATTTTGGCACGCTGAGGCACATGATATTGGAGGATAAACCACACGCGTATATAACTTCGAAAAATATATGTAGAAAGGCCGACCATGAGGTTGTGACGAAAACAGAGGAAAAAATATTGAAACTCACATTTAGCAAACGGCGAAGAGCGGAAGCTTACGACTCTGTCCCCTTTGGATATTAATGTCAAACATGTTAGATTTTTAATATATTGATACAAAGGATATTGTTTATTCGTCATTATAGCTTAAGAAATTCTATAAAACAGTTCGAATATTTGTATGATTATAAAATATATAATGAAAACATATAATGCTAGACGTGTTTTCATTTACTCCCGGTCTTTCAATTTATGTTACTTTTACATCAGCTGATAAACATTAAAACGGTCACAGCCTAGAGAGCCGCATCTTTTTACGGATATTCCGGTTGTACAGGTTCAAGTATTTATTAGGTTTATTAAGTTTTCATATACAGCGTGTTTTTTCTGTAACTCTGTTCACTGATTAATTGTAATACTTGATACTGTGTTATAATAATAATAATTTGTACCATCCATTATCTCCCGCCTTTCTATTCGCTCCTTCCAGTCTACGAACATGTTCCATAGAATTCAAATTTATACTAAACAACAAGGAAGAACACTCACAGTCATGTCGCTATCACATACAGGCAAGATAGCACTCTTCATATTAAGCGGTATAATATCGCAGGAATTAATCAAAAAAAATTATTTCGGAGCCTGTTTACCGGCCTCCATCATGTTCTGTGATGAAGCAAGATAATTGAACTATCAGCTGGAAATAATACTAGGTTATGTGAGGCACAAGAACTTATGCATACCCGTAATGCATTGAAAAAATCTATTGAAAAATTAATGAATAATGTACTACTTGGGAAAGCGATGGAGAACGTTTGACTTTCAGAGATATCAGGATTGTAAATCTCGTACAGTATTTAACGAGAATTTGGTTGCGGTGGAATTATATAGAAATGATGTATCTTTGGTGAGCCCATCTACCTAGGCATGTTAGCATATTTCCAAAACGGTTTTGTACGAACTTCACTACAAATATATGAAGGACCTGTATGGCGAGAATTGTAAGATGTGCTGCAGCTGTTCAGAAGCCGTTCAGCAGCCGTTCAGCAGCCGTTCAGCAGCCGTTCAGCAGCCGTTCAGCAGCCGTTCAGAAGCCGTTCAAAACCTGTTCAAAAGCCGTTCAAGGCCCGTTGAAAAGCCGTTCAAGACCCGTTGAAAAGCCGTTCCTTAATGAACGGCCAGCCAATCCTTATGGACGGCCAGTCGTTCAAAAGCAGTTCGGAAGCCAATTTTGGTTTTCCTTAGTAAATCCTTTTTTGATTTCAATTCAAAATAATTAACAAAATTAATCGTTCAAAAACTCAGCCGTAGACATAAAATTAAAAATGGAGTGTTACGACAAGTTTAAAGAGGGCACAGTAGCTTACTACGTCATTCATCACGGTAATATTATCGAATATGGTCCTCTTACGGGAATCGTCAAGAAAATAATTTAAAGAAAATGTCGGTGAAGTTTGATGAGAGAGTCACGATTAATACAATACTGAACGAAGATCGAAGGTCGCGGTGGGTAGCTGTGGCGGCCGATAGAAAAAGATTTGCAAACAGGATTAAGAATTTGGAAAACGCTCTAAGCTTAGTTTTATTGCCTGAACACAGAGAAAAAATATACCGTCAGCGATTCGAGGCATTCCTGGTAACCAATGTGCAGGCATTTAATGCTCCCTACTTTACACCTAAAGAAATGAGCATCGCGGATGGAACGCGAACTATACATCTTCTCTTCAAGTGGTTGGAGCGTAATTTTTTAAATATTAAATACAAGGATGGCTGTAAATTTAAAGGACGTTGATAGACTTCTACCTAACATTTGCGCTAACTATACAAAAGCGTATGTTAAAGGACATGAGAAAACAGATGTGTTGAAAAAATTTGTTAGTGTACCAATAGTGAATTTAGCATATATGAGGGACATTCCTACTACAAGAAAAACTCCGGGCGAATGTTGCATGTACCATACTGATGAGCTTAAAATTTGTTCTATATCAAACGTTCATATGTTATCCGATATTTTGAATCTATCCAATGACCATTGTATTACTAGATAAAAATAAAAAAACCATTGTAGTTATACGTAGTGCATTTTATTTAGTGTCACATTATTCTTAGATAATACATGTGTGTAATGTATAATGGCGTAATCTAGTCGTTGTATCAACTCGACAAGTTGGAGTTTGTTAAAGAAGAATCTATAATATGAAGGCGGTTTTTGGTGAAAAGCGGTGTTGGTTTATTAATTAATACGTTGTAGGTGGGGTATTCGAAATGAAAACTGTGGTATTTTGATTCGGAGAAGTAATCTGGAGATATCTAAGAAGGCATGAATAGGGCTGAATAAAATTCCCGTAAAGCAGTGTCGCGGAATCTAAAAAGAATCTAAAAATTTGTTACATTCGAGTAAAAGCAATTAAGCAATTACCTACCTGTTTTCATTTACATTGTTCGATGGCGCCATTAGGTGTGTTTCTCTCGTTTGCGCTGATTACACTTTCTTACACTAAACAATAATTCTCGTTTCTTTCGTCGGAATTGTTACACCTGGTGCTATACTAAGTACATGAAGCATAAGTTATAGATACAGGAAGTTACATAACCTACAATATCGGAATTTCTATTATAATTTTTAACTTTTGGTATGTTACTGTATTGTTTTGGTTATCTTCTATAAATTTGTATTGCAATTTTATAACGTATGATGTCACCGATATTTTTTATAATAAGTCAATTTTTGTTTTATATTCATATGAAATCTTAAAAAATTTATCAAATATTCCTTACACAAAACAGGCAGTTGGTAAATTGAGGAGAATTGATAATAATAATAATAATAAACCTGATTTTTATTGTAATAACAATTACAAAAATCGTCAAAGTAAAACAGTGTATAAATAAAATCAAAGTTGTAAGGATAAAATACGGAACAAAGACATTGTATAAATACATGAAGAACAAACAAACATTGAGAAACGAATTAATTAGGGTGGCTAAGAAATTCATCAACAGAATAAAAGCCGTTATTTAATAAGTGTCCCTTTAATGTCCTTGCAAGTTTCTTATTTGACAAACATTTGATGCTTTCGGACAATTTATTATACACTTTTATGCCCCAAAAATTTGCATTTCTCTGTGTGGCTTGCACTCTATGGTATGGTAACCGAAGATCATCCTTGTTGCGGGTGTTATAATTGTGTGACTCATCGTTGGTGCAAAAATACTCTCGATTTTTATGTATGTATTTAGCAATGCTAAATACATACATAAAAATCGAGAATATACGCACTTGGTATGGTAAGTATCTTTTGTTCTATAAACGCCTGCTTGCACGTTTGTTCTCTTCTCAGGTTGCACAGAGTCCTAACAGCTCGCTTCTGCAGAAGGAAGACACGATTGGCCTCCGAAGACATTCCCCAAAATTGGATTCCATATACTGCCACACTATGGAAGTTTGCAAAATATGTCATTCTTGCGGCGTTACAGGTTGACACACTCTTAATTCTAATGACACTATAAACTGCTGATGTCAGTTTCCTGGCCAGTTCGTCAATATGATTGGACCAGTTCAATTTGCTGTCAATTCGGAGACCAAGAATCTTTACGCTGCTGGTAAGTTCTTTTTTGTTTAGGGAGAATTCAAGATGTTCGGTTTTATTTGGGTTTAGACCGAGTTTGTTGGCTGTAAACCACCTTTCTGCATCATCCATAGCACTGTCACCCTTCATTAGCACTTCATTTCTTGTTTTACCGTTGATCACTAACAACGTATCATCAGCATATAGACAGCTAGTGTCTGCGGATACATTTCTTTCAAAGTCATTAATGTAGATGATAAACATCAGTGGTCCCAGAATAGATCCTTGGGCAACCCCACGCTGTTGTACCATCATTGTTGATTTGCGTGTCTCTATTTCGACGTATTGTTGCCTGTCCGACAGATAGGATAACAACAA
Source organism: Dynastes maya (assembly GCA_029619315.2). NCBI lineage: Eukaryota > Metazoa > Arthropoda > Insecta > Coleoptera > Scarabaeidae > Dynastes > Dynastes maya. The sequence continues at coordinate 11,557,589 of JAROYE020000010.1, forward strand.
CTCGTAGCAACTACCTCTCACGCCGTAGTGAAAGAATTTGTCCATTAGTAACTTGTGATCCACGGTATCAAATGCCCGCGTTAGGTCACAGCAAGTCAGTCGGACGCAGTTCTCTTTATCAATTGCTGATAAAATCGCATTTATCACATCAGTTAAAGCTGTTACGGTTGATTTGTCTTTCCGAAACCCGCGTTGCACTTTACTTATCAAGTTATTCTTATCTAAGAAGCTGATTAATCTGTTCGCAATCACTAGCTCGAATATTTTAGAAAATGCCGTTAATATTGATATTGGCCTGTAATTCTCTGGAACCTTGATGTTTCCCTTTTTATACACTGGTAGTATCTTCGCAATTTTCAGTTCCTTAGGAAAGATACCTTCGGTAAGGCAATCGTTGATGATAGAGATTAGCGGGTCGAAGATACTTGGAGCAATTGCCTTCATCAAATTAGTGGAAAAGCCATAGCAGTCTTGAGTATTCTTGCTCTTAACCTTTCCAATGATTTCAGCAAGCTCATCGTGTGTTACCGGTGCAAAGTAGCAAGAGTGGTTATTCGTTTCTATAGTTTTTGTTAGCAGATCATGGGGATCGGCCAGCTGGTTGCCAAGTACTTGTGCACCTTGATTGTTGGAGCACCGAATCATTTCATCAGGTGATAATTGCACATTGCATCTGCCTTGGGCACCCTTTCCAGTGACTTGGCGAATAATTCTCCACACTGTCTTTTGCTTGTTTTGCGAACTTTCAATTTGTGAATTGAAATCGTCCTTAATTTCATTGGATAAGGCTTCTTTATATATAGCTTTCTGCTTACAATACTCTTGATATATCAATTCGTCTTTGCTTACTTTCGCAATTGTTGCTAAAGCATCTAAGCTATTCTTTATGTTCTTTAGACCTTCAGAAAGTTGATATTGTTTACTTTTATTTGCCTTTTCTTTTCTTTTAGGGAAGCACTCCTCATAGTAGAGCTGTAGGGTTTCGAAGAAAATGGCACACTTTCCCGAGGCAGACCTACCAAAGAACACTTCATCCCATCGGTAAGTATCTAGCTTTAATCTAAATTGTTGAATATTGTTCGAACTAAATATTCATATATATTTATTTTCGCTCTTTACAGATATTGCCTCGCTGTGCTCATACTTCACTATCTGAGCCAAATGGTCCGCAATGTGTAGGTTCACTGTACCAACACAATATTCGTCTTGGTCTAAGTTTGTAAAAATGTTGTCTATGCACGTTTCGCTGGTAGGAGAGATTCTACTTGGGTCCAATGTTGTCAAATTTAGATTAAATGATCTAAATAAATCTAACACTTTATCTCTGTTATATGTCTTGCTCAAAAAATCAACATTAAAGTCTCCTGCAATAAATACCTTCGAGTTATGCTGGATAACTGCAATCAGTAGATCTGACAGGATGTCCATAAATACCTCCATACAACCGACAGGTGATCTATACAATGAGATTACTATAAGATTGTGGTTAATAAGTTTGACAGCCGCGACCTCAATATCGATTTCCACAGACATATCGTTAATATCCTGAAGAACTCATACTGCGTATTTCATCTGACAAGTGTCAGCGTTCCACCATGTCTGCGTCGTTTCCTGCAGAATGCACTCGCAATTTCATAGCCACCAATAATGTATTTGTTATGTATTACATCACTTAACCAGTGCTCTGTAATACATGCCACGTCAATATTGTATCTATTCAGCTGGATTTCGAGTTGGTCAATTTTATTTGCAATGGACTGTATATTCAAATTCATTATTCTATTGTAACAGTTATCTTCAATTTTTTCGTCGAAAAAATGTGAATCTTCTAACCGTTATATTATTTGGCCAAATATCACTTTTTTTGTAGCTCAGGCAATATATTAAAGTCAAAGCCAACTTTAAAAGATTTATTGGCGCTTTTATTCAGTTCATGTTTCGTTATTTCATTTATAGTAAATTTTACATTCGGAAATTTATCATTTAAAAAATTTGTTATGTCATTTTCGTTGGTTTCGCTACTCACATTACCGACGTAAAGCCAAGCCCTTTTGGCAGCTGCTGTAAAATTACCCATGTTCTTAGTTTCGGTGCCCCTTATCATTGCATCTCTACTTTTTGTTGTTTTCCATTCTTTTTCTTATTGTTGGTGTTTCTTCCATCACGCTCGTCAAGGATCGAAGTCGGAGCGATATTCGGTCCCGGTTGGCTCTCATCTATCTCTCTCTTGCGTACTATCTTGTTGTTGACAGGATCAGCTGTTATATCAATTGTTAAATTGTTTAAACAATCCTTACAAGTGTACTGCAAGCCACTGCTCTCGTTTTCCGTATTTTTTAATCTTAGGGTCTTCTCCAATAGTTCGATTCGACTATTTTGTTGTTCTATCACTACACTTTGTTTCTTGATTATATCCGCTAAACTTTTCACTAACTTACACATTTCTTCAAGTTTATTCGTTATTACCGTCAGTTTATCACTTTTACTATCCACATTATCGGTCACATTTAATGCTTTTGTGGCTCTTGTAGTCATATTAGCCATTTACTTAAAAAAAACTGATTGATAGATACAATCACGAATCAGAACAAGTGAGTATACGTCCGTACCGTACCGCGACTTCTACCTCAAATAAAGTCGATTATGTACTTTCCAAATTACTTAAGATTACAATTATATAATTATTTTAATTTTTAACTGTACTTATACCAATTTTTACAACTCTTCATTGTAACGAATACATCTCTGAAGGATGTATACAACGATTGTCTTAGTGAAAGGTACATCACTCTATTGTAAGAAATATAAGCGTAAGTGTGGCACTTACATTAAATATTTGTTAAATCCGCAATAAAGTTGTAGTTAATACCACAAAATATTAATGTTGAAATTGCATTTCTTTTATGGTGTATTTTTTAACACTACGTTGTGTTAACTATTACCACAATGAGCTTGCAACAAAAGGAAGTTTAGATCTAACGCACACAGCGGTTGTCACAATAATTAACGCGCAGTTGTGTTAGGACAAACACAATTGCGTTAAATTCAACAAGAATTTTTTCTCAGTGTTGAACGTTTAAAAATGAGAATATATGTATTTTGGTTTTTAAGAAAAGTAAAACAATTTACAATCCGGTATTTTCTATTATATACAATTGCCTACGTTCTGTGAATACATTTTTATGTATCATGAAACTTAGGCGTAAGTGTAGTTCCACTCAATATTTTAAAAATTTTAAAAAATCTTCGGAAATTTCTATTTTCATAAGCTCTTGAATTTATTTGAATATATATTTCTTTGAAAACATCAAAACACCAACGTACTTATTTCCGCTGATAAATAAGAATTCACAATCCACACATAGCTACCCGAATATTTCGTTTGGAATGTGTCGGTTTTCGAAACGTAATACCATGGTACAAGTTGATATTAATTACATTATAGATCATATATGTGTATTAGAAATAGAAACACTTTAACTTGTTTTAAACTTATATTTAAGTAAATAAAAATGTATACTAAATAGAAGAAATTCTTTATTACATGATACTTTAACGTACTTTTAGCATTTTTTGTTTTACATCTACTCTATACTCTTAGCGCAACAAGTTTGATATAAAAAGATAAAATACCAAACACGCAATGGAATCAATTTGGAATACGAAAACACTGTCTAGTTTTTGAAGATCAGGAAAACATCTAACACCAGAAAGTCAGTTCTAAGGTTTAACACTATAAGTGAACCTTTCACAGACCTCGGGTCGTACATTTTTTTTCTTTCGTATATAACGAACTGCTGCTTCGAAATCTGTGACTTGATAAATTCGTTTGTCCATGCCTTTGGCTGCAAAAATATTCGTTTCCACATCGCCTCTTAACATATGTACGGTCGACACTAGTTTGTATTGTCTAGATTTAATGATGCCAGCATAGCTTGGAACGGTGCACTGTGTACATCGCACAAAAGCCGTTGTAATCCTTCTCCTAAACTTGATGTTTGGATCGATAACAGCCTGCAGACCGGAAACCTGTACGAATTCGGCGTCGCTTGGAAAGTGTGTGGCACGAACTGCTTTCTCCAAGAAATCAATGATATACTCGCCTTTTAAATCGAGTGTAATTAAACGGTGATTGTAGGGCAACGCGTGTTGTATGTCGCCGATTGTGATATTACCTTTTAGAACGTTAGCTTTAATGGAGTTGCCGTTGATAATTCCTATTCCACAATCGCTCCAATACGTATTGTTTGGCTGTTTCTTCCGATATCTTTCCGCCATAAAATCCACGAACGCATCAGCAATCATATTCCCGAAGTTGCATTCTCTCCGTCTGCAATCCGCATCCAGTAGTACTTTCGAACAACCGATTATCTTTTGCCTGTGTCTATTCAGTTCTGGACGGTAAACATTTAAAAGGTGGAGAGCTTCTGAATCCTGCGGCACTTCGTTGTTCAAATAGACTGCACTCTGGCTGAAGTCCGTCAGTGTACCTACATTAGACAACTATAAGTATCCACTTATACTGAAATAGTTTTGTTCCAGAAACATAAACAAACAACCATTATTCAAATTCGATTGCGGAAATACATTCTCTGGTACAAATTTAATACACGCATATTTCGAAATTATTTATATGAATTCTATTTTAACCAAGCAAAATTTTTTTTAATTATTATTTTGTCTGCAATGCATTGATCGTGTTGGATCGTAACGATCGGGATGCGCATTCATTAAGTTTAATCACATCGCAGGTATTCATTTCCTTCGTTGGTAGATTCCCCAGGCCGTCTAAGCGTTGTTTAATGTGATTACGCGTATGCCCTTCTTTTGTTAAATTTAATTACCGCGCGATACTCAATTTTTCGTTACCTGAGACATTTTCATGCACTAGTCATGTTGTCTGGCTGACTACTAAGAACTACTATTATTCGAACTGTAATATATGTATATATAGTGTAGGCCTCGCACATGTACAACTATGACAGAATGGAGTTTAAGTCAGATCGAGAATTTATGTCGCCAACCTCATATCGCTTGGGAAAGAGCGTTTGCGTAAATTCCACAAACGAAAAGAAATGCGCGTGTTCACAATCATGAGCAAATCGGGATGTGTTTACGCTTTTCCGTGGTGAAATTTGTACTTTACTTATGAGGTCACGATGAGTACGCGATCTATCGTCCGCGAAAGCATTGACTAACAATTTGCTGACATTTAATCATGAATGATCACGTTCACACGCTTTCTGATGCTCGATCCCGCGGCAAAGAGCGTACGTGCGGAGCCGTAAGTAATGATACGAAAATATTGACCTTCTACACGCAGAGAAATGGTTTCTTGGATCAAGAAATTAGATTTTCTTGCAGAAATCGGTCTCTATTCAAGAAAATATGTTTATTTCAAGACCATAGAAATGTTTAATGTAATTTTCTTAAAATTTTATTTGTACTAAATAAATATTTTCTTGAAGTTAGAAAATCTAAAAAATCCAAGACAGGAAAATGTTTCTTTCAAATAAATCATTTAGTTTTAAGTTAAGAAGATATTCATGTTACAACAAATTATATTTTTATTGTTAAAGTCTCTGAACTTCAAGCAGTATGCGTTTATGGTTTACGCTAGGCGTTTAGGGTTGCAAAACTAACAAGTACGTCAATTTCATAAAAATTGAAGAATTTAATTGGTTTTAGTTGTTTAAAAAATATAACAAAAACTTAGTGTACTATTTGTACGTGCTACTTTGTGTGAAAGTCAACAAAACAATCGACACAAACATCAACATCGTATTTTGTGCTGTTCTCGTACACTGAACGGCGGCGCATCTACGTCGGCTACAGGAGGAAACTAAGTGTCCTATTCCATCCAGTCGTAAGTCGTCTGATATCCTTGCAGATATGCTGCTAAATCTTGAAATCTTGGGTCTTCCAGCTCCACTAGGTAGCTTTCTGTAGGATGTCAAGAACATTTTCAGTATTTCGCGCCGAAATTCGAGTTGCGATATGTTGCTTCCGCTATTTTTCATAATAATCCACGCGTTATATAGTATAATAACATCCATCATCCATGTGAACAGAGGCCAGTACTACTTTTTCCCTCTAATTCTTATTCTATAATAGGAAATACTCTCGTCCATTAGATCGGTTCCCCCCATAAATTTATTATAATTCATTATTAAAGCAGGCTGACTGGTTCTATTTTTTTTTTCTTTTATGTGTAACTGTAACGCACAGCAGAACTAAGCGGTTGCACACCGTGGCAGGTTGAAGCAATTGCCACGGCGGAATTATCAGCCCTTTTAACAATCGTAGTATTTTAATCTAAACAAGTTTGTTCCTCATATGTACCTTTGGCTTTCTTCCTCAACATCTTCGACGCAGTTAAGGCACATTCTTTTGAAGTCCTATGTTCTCTAATTGTTCCTGTTCTGCCATAGCCACGTTCTTTTAGATGTATTGCTAGTGATAAACTTGTAAATAAGCTATCGAAATATAACTTATAACTAACAGCGTAGCAGCTTTACCGAATTCCTTTTCATATTGTTGATTTTCTTTCGAAGATTTTCCGTGATGTATGTCGAAATTGACTAGGTAACCGGATGGTATATTCAAACATCAGACCTTATATCCAAAACGAATTGGTTTCCCTCGTATGAACTGCTTCCAATTGTGTCTGCCATACTACGCTACCATGGATTCGAGAAAGTCCATATGCTTCTCTGGTTGGTATAGTGTAAGAAATTGCTTTTGTAAAATATCCATAAGTGGCCTCAGCTTCAACATCTTATTACTTTCATTCATTTTATTATTATCAGCAAAATGAATAAATCTGCATATTTCTAAAGAGCGATTTCTCCGCATACTATTACTAACAAGTTTATTCTTAGTATCTCGAGATAACTCCCAAAACAACCGTTTGCTAGGAACTGTAGGATATCCTGAGAAATATAAAAACTTTTATTTCTTCCTCTACCAACACAATATTCGTCTTGGTCTAAGTTTGTAAAAATGTTGTCTATGCACGTTTCGCTGGTAGGAGAGATTCTACTTGGGTCCAATGTTGTCAAATTTAGATTAAATGATCTAAATAAATCTAACACTTTATCTCTGTTATATGTCTTGCTCAAAAAATCAACATTAAAGTCTCCTGCAATAAATACCTTCGAGTTATGCTGGATAACTGCAATCAGTAGATCTGACAGGATGTCCATAAATACCTCCATACAACCGACAGGTGATCTATACAATGAGATTACTATAAGATTGTGGTTAATAAGTTTGACAGCCGCGACCTCAATATCGATTTCCACAGACATATCGTTAATATCCTGAAGAACCTCATACTGCGTATTTCATCTGACAAGTGTCAGCGTTCCACCATGTCTGCGTCGTTTCCTGCAGAATGCACTCGCAATTTCATAGCCACCAATAATGTATTTGTTATGTATTACATCACTTAACCAGTGCTCTGTAATACATGCCACGTCAATATTGTATCTATTCAGCTGGATTTCGAGTTGGTCAATTTTATTTGCAATGGACTGTATATTCAAATTCATTATTCTATTGTAACAGTTATCTTCAATTTTTTCGTCGAAAAAATGTGAATCTTCTAACCGTTATATTATTTGGCCAAATATCACTTTTTTTGTAGCTCAGGCAATATATTAAAGTCAAAGCCAACTTTAAAAGATTTATTGGCGCTTTTATTCAGTTCATGTTTCGTTATTTCATTTATAGTAAATTTTACATTCGGAAATTTATCATTTAAAAAATTTGTTATGTCATTTTCGTTGGTTTCGCTACTCACATTACCGACGTAAAGCCAAGCCCTTTTGGCAGCTGCTGTAAAATTACCCATGTTCTTAGTTTCGGTGCCCCTTATCATTGCATCTCTACTTTTTGTTGTTTTCCATTCTTTTTTCTTATTGTTGGTGTTTCTTCCATCACGCTCGTCAAGGATCGAAGTCGGAGCGATATTCGGTCCCGGTTGGCTCTCATCTATCTCTCTCTTGCGTACTATCTTGTTGTTGACAGGATCAGCTGTTATATCAATTGTTAAATTGTTTAAACAATCCTTACAAGTGTACTGCAAGCCACTGCTCTCGTTTTCCGTATTTTTTAATCTTAGAGTCTTCTCCAATAGTTCGATTCGACTATTTTGTTGTTCTATCACTACACTTTGTTTCTTGATTATATCCGCTAAACTTTTCACTAACTTACACATTTCTTCAAGTTTATTCGTTATTACCGTCAGTTTATCACTTTTACTATCCACATTATCGGTCACATTTAATGCTTTTGTGGCTCTTGTAGTCATATTAGCCATTTACTTAAAAAAAACTGATTGATAGATACAATCACGAATCAGAACAAGTGAGTATACGTCCGTACCGTACCGCGACTTCTACCTCAAATAAAGTCGATTATGTACTTTCCAAATTACTTAAGATTACAATTATATAATTATTTTAATTTTTAACTGTACTTATACCAATTTTTACAACTCTTCATTGTAACGAATACATCTCTGAAGGATGTATACAACGATTGTCTTAGTGAAAGGTACATCACTCTATTGTAAGAAATATAAGCGTAAGTGTGGCACTTACATTAAATATTTGTTAAATCCGCAATAAAGTTGTAGTTAATACCACAAAATATTAATGTTGAAATTGCATTTCTTTTATGGTGTATTTTTTAACACTACGTTGTGTTAACTATTACCACAATGAGCTTGCAACAAAAGGAAGTTTAGATCTAACGCACACAGCGGTTGTCACAATAATTAACGCGCAGTTGTGTTAGGACAAACACAATTGCGTTAAATTCAACAAGAATTTTTTCTCAGTGTTGAACGTTTAAAAATGAGAATATATGTATTTTGGTTTTTAAGAAAAGTAAAACAATTTACAATCCGGTATTTTCTATTATATACAATTGCCTACGTTCTGTGAATACATTTTTATGTATCATGAAACTTAGGCGTAAGTGTAGTTCCACTCAATATTTTAAAAATTTTAAAAAATCTTCGGAAATTTCTATTTTCATAAGCTCTTGAATTTATTTGAATATATATTTCTTTGAAAACATCAAAACACCAACGTACTTATTTCCGCTGATAAATAAGAATTCACAATCCACACATAGCTACCCGAATATTTCGTTTGGAATGTGTCGGTTTTCGAAACGTAATACCATGGTACAAGTTGATATTAATTACATTATAGATCATATATGTGTATTAGAAATAGAAACACTTTAACTTGTTTTAAACTTATATTTAAGTAAATAAAAATGTATACTAAATAGAAGAAATTCTTTATTACATGATACTTTAACGTACTTTTAGCATTTTTTGTTTTACATCTACTCTATACTCTTAGCGCAACAAGTTTGATATAAAAAGATAAAATACCAAACACGCAATGGAATCAATTTGGAATACGAAAACACTGTCTAGTTTTTGAAGATCAGGAAAACATCTAACACCAGAAAGTCAGTTCTAAGGTTTAACACTATAAGTGAACCTTTCACAGACCTCGGGTCGTACATTTTTTTTCTTTCGTATATAACGAACTGCTGCTTCGAAATCTGTGACTTGATAAATTCGTTTGTCCATGCCTTTGGCTGCAAAAATATTCGTTTCCACATCGCCTCTTAACATATGTACGGTCGACACTAGTTTGTATTGTCTAGATTTAATGATGCCAGCATAGCTTGGAACGGTGCACTGTGTACATCGCACAAAAGCCGTTGTAATCCTTCTCCTAAACTTGATGTTTGGATCGATAACAGCCTGCAGACCGGAAACCTGTACGAATTCGGCGTCGCTTGGAAAGTGTGTGGCACGAACTGCTTTCTCCAAGAAATCAATGATATACTCGCCTTTTAAATCGAGTGTAATTAAACGGTGATTGTAGGGCAACGCGTGTTGTATGTCGCCGATTGTGATATTACCTTTTAGAACGTTAGCTTTAATGGAGTTGCCGTTGATAATTCCTATTCCACAATCGCTCCAATACGTATTGTTTGGCTGTTTCTTCCGATATCTTTCCGCCATAAAATCCACGAACGCATCAGCAATCATTTCCCGAAGTTGCATTCTCTCCGTCTGCAATCCGCATCCAGTAGTACTTTCGAACAACCGATTATCTTTTGCCTGTGTCTATTCAGTTCTGGACGGTAAACATTTAAAAGGTGGAGAGCTTCTGAATCCTGCGGCACTTCGTTGTTCAAATAGACTGCACTCTGGCTGAAGTCCGTCAGTGTACCTACATTAGACAACTATAAGTATCCACTTATACTGAAATAGTTTTGTTCCAGAAACATAAACAAACAACCATTATTCAAATTCGATTGCGGAAATACATTCTCTGGTACAAATTTAATACACGCATATTTCGAAATTATTTATATGAATTCTATTTTAACCAAGCAAAATTTTTTTTAATTATTATTTTGTCTGCAATGCATTGATCGTGTTGGATCGTAACGATCGGGATGCGCATTCATTAAGTTTAATCACATCGCAGGTATTCATTTCCTTCGTTGGTAGATTCCCCAGGCCGTCTAAGCGTTGTTTAATGTGATTACGCGTATGCCCTTCTTTTGTTAAATTTAATTACCGCGCGATACTCAATTTTTCGTTACCTGAGACATTTTCATGCACTAGTCATGTTGTCTGGCTGACTACTAAGAACTACTATTATTCGAACTGTAATATATGTATATATAGTGTAGGCCTCGCACATGTACAACTATGACAGAATGGAGTTTAAGTCAGATCGAGAATTTATGTCGCCAACCTCATATCGCTTGGGAAAGAGCGTTTGCGTAAATTCCACAAACGAAAAGAAATGCGCGTGTTCACAATCATGAGCAAATCGGGATGTGTTTACGCTTTTCCGTGGTGAAATTTGTACTTTACTTATGAGGTCACGATGAGTACGCGATCTATCGTCCGCGAAAGCATTGACTAACAATTTGCTGACATTTAATCATGAATGATCACGTTCACACGCTTTCTGATGCTCGATCCCGCGGCAAAGAGCGTACGTGCGGAGCCGTAAGTAATGATACGAAAATATTGACCTTCTACACGCAGAGAAATGGTTTCTTGGATCAAGAAATTAGATTTTCTTGCAGAAATCGGTCTCTATTCAAGAAAATATGTTTATTTCAAGACCATAGAAATGTTTAATGTAATTTTCTTAAAATTTTATTTGTACTAAATAAATATTTTCTTGAAGTTAGAAAATCTAAAAAATCCAAGACAGGAAAATGTTTCTTTCAAATAAATCATTTAGTTTTAAGTTAAGAAGATATTCATGTTACAACAAATTATATTTTTATTGTTAAAGTCTCTGAACTTCAAGCAGTATGCGTTTATGGTTTACGCTAGGCGTTTAGGGTTGCAAAACTAACAAGTACGTCAATTTCATAAAAATTGAAGAATTTAATTGGTTTTAGTTGTTTAAAAAATATAACAAAAACTTAGTGTACTATTTGTACGTGCTACTTTGTGTGAAAGTCAACAAAACAATCGACACAAACATCAACATCGTATTTTGTGCTGTTCTCGTACACTGAACGGCGGCGCATCTACGTCGGCTACAGGAGGAAACTAAGTGTCCTATTCCATCCAGTCGTAAGTCGTCTGATATCCTTGCAGATATGCTGCTAAATCTTGAAATCTTGGGTCTTCCAGCTCCACTAGGTAGCTTTCTGTAGGATGTCAAGAACATTTTCAGTATTTCGCGCCGAAATTCGAGTTGCGATATGTTGCTTCCGCTATTTTTCATAATAATCCACGCGTTATATAGTATAATAACATCCATCATCCATGTGAACAGAGGCCAGTACTACTTTTTCCCTCTAATTCTTATTCTATAATAGGAAATACTCTCGTCCATTAGATCGGTTCCCCCCATAAATTTATTATAATTCATTATTAAAGCAGGCTGACTGGTTCTATTTTTTTTTTCTTTTATGTGTAACTGTAACGCACAGCAGAACTAAGCGGTTGCACACCGTGGCAGGTTGAAGCAATTGCCACGGCGGAATTATCAGCCCTTTTAACAATCGTAGTATTTTAATCTAAACAAGTTTGTTCCTCATATGTACCTTTGGCTTTCTTCCTCAACATCTTCGACGCAGTTAAGGCACATTCTTTTGAAGTCCTATGTTCTCTAATTGTTCCTGTTCTGCCATAGCCACGTTCTTTTAGATGTATTGCTAGTGATAAACTTGTAAATAAGCTATCGAAATATAACTTATAACTAACAGCGTAGCAGCTTTACCGAATTCCTTTTCATATTGTTGATTTTCTTTCGAAGATTTTCCGTGATGTATGTCGAAATTGACTAGGTAACCGGATGGTATATTCAAACATCAGACCTTATATCCAAAACGAATTGGTTTCCCTCGTATGAACTGCTTCCAATTGTGTCTGCCATACTACGCTACCATGGATTCGAGAAAGTCCATATGCTTCTCTGGTTGGTATAGTGTAAGAAATTGCTTTTGTAAAATATCCATAAGTGGCCTCAGCTTCAACATCTTATTACTTTCATTCATTTTATTATTATCAGCAAAATGAATAAATCTGCATATTTCTAAAGAGCGATTTCTCCGCATACTATTACTAACAAGTTTATTCTTAGTATCTCGAGATAACTCCCAAAACAACCGTTTGCTAGGAACTGTAGGATATCCTGAGAAATATAAAAACTTTTATTTCTTCATGCGAAATCCTTGCAAGTTTTGAACAGAGCGTATTTTGATGTTTCGCTAATTATTAGCGGTATAATTTCTTCATCAAATATTTGCTCGAATATTTGTACTGGAGTCAAATCTCGGTTTTTGGAATGACCTTGTTCTGGGAATATAGTCATCCATTCTGAAACATCTTCGTTCGTCCATACAAAATTATATCTTCTTCTTTTGCCTTCTCTTGTTTCGCATAATTTTTGTGGGCTTTCGTAAGAGTCCCCACGAGGCTTAGTAAAAACAAAATCCACTTCATTTTGTAGCTGACGCCCTCCCAAATTATCTACAAAGCCGCCTTCATCTTCATCCGAAGTTATCGCTGCCGTCGGAGGTTCAATAAAGACACCTTCGACATCTCTAACATCTGAGTTTTCTAAAATATCTCCTTTCAGTTCTCGCTCCAGTTCCTCTTCATCCGTGAAATATTCGGTAGGTTTACACAGCGTGTCCTCACTTACAAGCTTTAAACTCACGAAGCGCCTGACAACCTTAAGCAGCTGTTTTGTCATCGGCCATCTTGAAGATTCTCTATTTCAGGAAATGTACCTAAGTTAGCACCGTCATATCGCAGTGGAATATGCGACTTAAACTACTGTAACATATGACGTACCTTAACAAGTTGTTTTGGCGTGTATTACGAAAATTTTTTATTTTTTTATTCAACAGTCTCAATTACTGGGGCAGTGTCCATTACTGGGGCAATTACCCTACTAATATTCCAGGGCAATACCATTTTGATACACACGATAACTTACCGCCGTCATCACTCGCGTCATATGATACCGTAGCAGCACGTACTCTCTGGCCTCAGTTACGACAGATAACGAGGCGCTCGCGTACACGTCCGATACCCGTGCTCTCGATCACCACACGACACGAACTGAAAGAAAGGAGTGACCACAGAATAAATGCACGGCACAAATTAGCACAAAGCTTTAGTATACTCATATTTCTAAAAAAATTATATGCAATTGTTGTTAAGGCTCGTACTCTCATTTTGTTATCCTATTGCCAGTCTTGGCTTGTAATCATTGCGACATAAGAAGGCCTGTTATAATAGTATTTGTCAATTTCACTGGTTTAAGACTTAAAACTGGTCTAGGATCCCCGTACTTCAACTCAGTTAGTGTTGCTGAGAAATTAGTGTCACTTCCGATTGAATGATAATTCATTTGTGTAGCATGTGATCCTAGTTCTTTAGATTTTCTTAATATAGGCGGTAAAGTTGAACTTCATCTTCTTTTATTTTGTATATGTAAAATGTGATTTTTTAAAGCGACACGTTAGCGTTCTGAAATATCCATTATCTTTACTGCTATTAGCGAAGTTGATATAAATACTTTTGCCCGACTTTTAACCTTGTGTGTTTTTTAATATGAGACCTATCACAGTTTTTTTCCAATCTTCGAATCTTCTTTTAGACCACAATAGGACTCCGGTTCAATGAAAGGTTTACACGCTGCCGAATTTTTCCACGATTTCGGTTACAAAATGTCCTTCAAAAGTTGACATTCTAGGCTACTGGCGACGAACACGGCAAATGTATCCATCAGGACATGTAAAGCACGAAACGACAGCATTAAGCAAAGTGGGGTTTTGCCATGTCAGCAAATTACTATTAATAATAAGAAGAGTAAAGCAGCAAGGAATATGGCGGTAGTTAGGAACTAACACGTGGTTTCACATCAAACCACATTCTAGTAAGAAGAGTAAGAGGTTAATTATAAATACATTACAAGGTAACGAAATTCCTCTCCAAGACAAACTCTGTTATTCAAGTCCACATCAAACTAAGGTATGACGCAAAATTTATGTGTAATTCGTTGGCTAGCGTCTATTTGTTAGAACTAAATTTAGTAACTTGAATTTCGATATGTATACCCTATCTTTTATTTTATTTATTTTACTAGAACGACCGGGTTATGGTGTTACCTCCGATATATAACAAGGCCTAAGCGCTTTGACATCAGCAGGCTGTGGCGTATATTGTCTTAGATGACTCATCAGCCATAAACGTCTCTGCATTTTGAATTGGTTTATCCAAATTGTATTGATTTTATTTTAAAAAATACTGTGTAGTAATATTTCCGTACTTCGTTGGTGATACCTGTAATGTTTTTCTAGTGTTATGTAAACGATAAAATCTTTTCTGAAACGATAAAAACGGGGTAACCTAAAAGCGTGACTCGGTTGGTCTATTTATATTGGCGTCGGTTGTTTTGTATGTGAGTTACACTTTGTAAAAAGAAGATATTATTTATTTCTCAACAGCTACAGCTTCAAGGACCGGTGAGACTATAACTGTAAGTTTAAAAAATCCTAGCCTTAAAGAAGATGCTATTCCAACTCAATTCCCTAACATTTGACAAAAAACGTGAAGATTTTATTGTCCAAATTCTTACGTTATATTTAACAAAATTATTTTTGAACACGAAGAGGTGTTTTTAAAAGTGTATCATAAACGTTCTGTTTTAATACAACATATTTTAACTGAAACAATTCACTAAAACCCTTACCACAACACTTAATTTGTACTGGACGCACGTTTCGATAGCCAAGCTATCATCATCAGCAGCAAGACTGAACTCAAATTTAAGTGTTGTGGTAAGGGTTTTAGTGAATTGTTTCAGTGTTCCAGTGCCACAGTTTTAGAGTATCCGTTTAACATATTTTAAATTATATCACCATTTGGATATTGATATATGTAAATGTCATATTCACAGCAGTGAACGTATTGCAACAATTATAGTAACTTGTTCTTCAAATACCCTCCTTAAAAATGATTGTGGGAAAAGTAGTGGTAGATTAGGTAAAACACCACATAATAGGAAATTAAAGACCATGGTTAAATAGCATTTTCTCGTGAAGTTGAACAAAATTTCGAATAACATTGCAATTACCGTATCATTTCAACCTTAGTTTCGTCTAAACTCATGTACAATTACAAATAATAATAATTAGTCGATTAAATATCAACCACAAATACATCTTTGACGAAAACGGTGCTCGGTTACGTGTTTCGTTTTTGCTTTGAAACTTCGTTTTCCCTAAATAAAATCGAATGGGATGCGAAGAAGGGCTCAGTTGACGACTGGTTTTCTCTTTAAACCGGAAGCCCTTCAGAACTTAAAAAAGTAATGTAAAAAAACAATTCCTTTACCGCTTAGGCTAATATCGTGCATGGCGATACATCATCTAAATAGCGTGACGTCATCGAAGAGCGCTGAGGCCTTGTTATATCGGCGGTAACCGTTATGGCCGTTGTATTTGAATTTCCCTTCGTAATACCGTCAAATTGACGGTTCTGGTTGTTCTACTGTTAAGTGAGATCCCCATGGTCTCGCGAAGATAGAACAGACTGTATAGTCACACAAAAGCTTAACATCTTCTTATATATAGAAATGCTATTGCATTTCTTTAATCAATTGTACAATGTAAATAATAGATCCGTTATAATATGTAGGGAAAAGTTAGTGAATAGTGGCTGCCTAAGTGTTTCTGTAAATGACAAATATATAATTCCGATATGATGTGTGAAATTGGGCAGTTTGTTAAAAGAAATGTATTAAAACAAATGGTACTATGAAAACTTATTCAAAAATAAGAACTAGATTCACTAACTAGGAAGGATTCCAAGATGATAATCACCGATCGGACTGAAACTTAGCAGATTTGTAAAATCTATCGAGTATTGTAAAACGCCGCTTTTTGTGTCGGTGGAATCTGACGTTTAGGGGCGAAAGGTATCCCTGAAATTTCGATGATTTTCGAATTTTTGCAATTTACACCATTATTACGAATAAAAAATAAAATTATATATCTTTAAATGAGCCTTCAATATGTCTATCAAATTACCACAGATGAGATTTTTTTCCATCTCCACCATTATTCCCCCACACCCTTGGGGATGGGGGTCAAACGAAAAAGGACAAAATATACGCAATAGGAATACCATTTACGCCTACATACACAGTTGCTGCTCCCTCACCCCTAACTATCCTGAAAAAAATGAAAAGCAACTTGTATAGCATACAATTAATCCAAACAATTTTAATAACCCAATATATGTATTTAATTTTAGGAACGAAAATAGTATGATTTAGACAATGTTGAAGAACATGAAGAAACGTGAATTGGAAGACGGTAATATAGATCCCGATTATAAAATGAAGGTCGTTGAATTTTGGAGATCAGACAAACAAGTGCACGCCCGCTAGCTTTTATGCAATCCAAATTTAAAAAAGTATGAACTTTTCTACAATTATGTAGGTGGGGAAAATACTTACAAAGAAGAGAAGCACACAGAGAAAAGCTACTGGAAATTGTTGAATACGTGTTGTACAAATTTGCATAAGCTATTGACAGGAAAGTAATTGTTCACAATATAGATATTCATGACTAGGCATTAGAAGTCAATGCCAAAGTTAATTTACTGACTGGTTAACTTCTGACAGATTCTCTTTCTCAGTTTGAGAGTTGAAAATTGATTGCGAAGGAGATCAGGTAACAGAGAAGACTTGTCAATTAGCTGAAAATTTTATCAAACAAGCAGACAACCTCACAACGGGGTGGAGGACGATCAGTGGAAATCACTGCTACCTAGGCCACCAGAGGGATCCAAGAGTTTTTTGCTCTCTCAAGAGTGTTTTTTGCTAGTTCTTTAAGATATAGTTTTATGTCAGGAATCTCTAGGTCTTGTAGCCGATCATTTTTAACAAACCAAGAGGCCTAGGCTATTAGTCTAAGGGTCTTGTTTTATAAGCGGCGGATATCCAAGTAAGAGCACCGTAGTAGGTTAGAACTGGCCTAAGACAGGATTTTAGAGGAGCATCTTTGTCCAAAGATCAAGGGATCTGCTTTTGCATAACAGAACAATAATCAAGTTTTTAGTTCTGAAGAATTTTGCCCTAATAAATTCAACATGTGACTTCTATATTAGTCGCTAGTCGAATACTAGACCAAAATATCTGGCGGACGTGTTCTATTGGATCATGGTCTCGTCGATCTCTATGTTCTTTGGAGGTGCCTCCTTCTCCTTGTAAATTTGCCGCCACGCTTTTTTCGCGGTTGACTTGTAATTTCCATCTGATCGATCATTCCAACAGTTTATTTAGTGCCTTTTGTAAGCGTCTGACAAGCATGTATTCATTCTCATAAGCGGCATAAATTACCGTATCATCCACACAGACCGAAAGCTCAACCCCGGGATGATGGGGATATCGTGGGTGTAAAAAATGAAAAACTCCGGCGCCAACAGAGATTCCTGGGGTACTTCGCCCAGAATTGGCCTTGTAGAGGAAGCTTCAGATTTTCCTCATCCGAATAAGCCAACCCCGTTTCACTTTGCAAAGGCTAGACTGAGCGTTTAGTGCTTCTTCTCAGTGCCCTAGTCAGGCGCCAGAGTAAATTATTCGCAATCGCCAAAGACGGTAATTTCTCATTCCATTGCCGTTTTCGGAATTCGGCTAGTTTATCCTTCACTTGCTTGGTTAACTCATTAGAAAAAGCATAATCAGAAGAACAAAGAGTAGTGCCTCTTTAAGCCTCTGGCCCTTGATCTAATTAACGTTTTAATTTCAGTCGGAAGCCAGCGTTCGATAGTCTGCCTGATTGGTTTTGGCCGCTGTTTCGATTTGATCAACTGAAGATATTGATGTTGGGAGCGAACTGCATTTCTGCAGAACCAAATCAGAGTACAGGCTCTAGTTCGCCTTCCTCCGAGACGGTGCCGCGGCTGCAACGCTTTCTCCTCCAATAGTAATAAGGATGAGATTATGATCCGAGGAGAAATCAGACATTGTCTCAACCGTGATGTCGGTCGTGGACGAAATTCTAGGTCAGGGCAAGATCCCGAATGTCCGGCCGCGTGCTGCCTCTAAAGTACATACTTTCCCAGAAGGAGAGAACCTGTATTTCATCCTCTTAGATATATAAGAGCAGATGGTTTTCATATACGTTGATGCATCTACAACTCCAAGCAGCATGCTTGGAGCTGAGATCACCGCCCCCCACGACCGGAACATCATTGCGGGCCTGAACAAGCGTCCAATACTCCCCGGGATCAAAACTCCTGCCGGGCGGAGCATGAATTGAAATTAATTTAAGAAGACCCACATTGTGCGTGTGCAGGAACGCAGCAGCCGCCTCGAGGAAACTAAGATTTGGAATTGGGCTTAAGTGATGGCGGAGATCGTGGCGGACAGCAATGGCTGTATCGCCCCTTTGTCTAATAGATCTATATATTCCAAAGTTGGGAATCCCGATCTTATTCGATGGTCAAAGCTATGTTTCACTTAATAAAAGACCATCAGCCGAATAATGGGACAGAGCCTCCACCAATTCGTCGGTCTTGCCAATAATCGCATTGGTATTCCACGCCATTATCATGATTTTGTAGTAAGTTCTATGACTGATACTTTCCATTACTTATCGGGTGTTACGGAGCAAGATTGCTTTTAGTTGATTGACGGCTGTGTTAAGCGAAATAAACAGCTTTTGTAGGGAGTCCAACATAGCAACCAGATCTAGGTTGGACTCTTCTCTCTGAGAGTTGAATTTTACTCTTGAGTTTGATGGACGCGACACAATATAAGCAAAGTAAAACGATTTCAGCGAATACAGGTTCACGCAACTACGCAAAACTCTTATGCCATATGGTGCAGAACAAAGTTTTACCTCGATGCCCAAGCAATGTTCCTTACATTTTAAACATTGATCGACCGTCAAACCTACAAAGTTGTAGCTCGATAATTCAGGTATTAATTTCCCCTCTGTGCCAACGTATATGCTCTGATCGTTGTCGGTAATAGTACGGAAGCGTTACAGACCAGTTTTGTCGCAGTTCAAGGCCAAGCAATTTCGATAGCAATAAGTCACCATATCGGAAACAATGTCGTCCAAAGAACACTAGAGGCCCGAAATACACGAATTGACGACGTCGCAATTTGTATCGGCAGCGAATTGACACAAAATATTAGGTCGTACAGCAGAATTAAGATCGTTGACGTAGATTAGGAACATTATTGGTCCCAACATCGACCCCTAAGGAACGCCCGTTGTAACACTAATAACCTTCTAGAAGAACGGTTTGACAGTATTCTGTGCATCACCTCTCAAACACACCGTTGTCTTACGACCCGACAGATACTGTTTAAAAAGATCATATACCAAACCTCAAATACCGATCTGCGATAATTTATGGAGAAGAACAGAATGAGGAACCAAACCAAATAGTAATAATGCAAATAATTATTTGCAACAATTGCAGATAAAATAATATTAACCAGCATCGGTGCGAGATTTACATACGTGCTCAAGTTCAATTCCTAACACCACAAAACCACAGCACTTTGTCTTTATCGAACTCTCAGCATCCCGATTTTTTATCAATTTCTTTATTGTTTCCTCTGTGACAATTTTCATTAGAAGTATTTTCATTGTTGTAACCACCTTCAGTTTCATTTGGGGGATATAACGATATGGCATGATGATAGTATCTTTATTCTAATAAAGTGCATGGAATACATGATATAAAATAAATGAATATAAATGAAAAACGCAGATTTCGACTATGATATACCGTTCCACACCCCATAACTAACTCTTCCAACTAACCAAACAGAAGACAGAAAAATCAAACAGAGGTATACTTTTTATAATATCCTACAAACAATAATCATTAAAGCTGGCCACGAGCGGTACCGCGCAGTAGCGTAGAGTCGACCAGGCCTCGCGTTCCACTAGAGTTATTCTGCTAATAGAGATGTTTGCTGCCGCAAATAATTTCGCTCATCTTTTAAATAAAAATTAAATAACACGTGCTCAAACACTCACCATTTTAAGAGTCCTCCGTGAAATCGCAAAGTGAAAAATGTCTGTTAAATATCTGCAACATTAAATATGTTTCAATTGTTGTTTCGGCAAAACTAGTACGGCATGAGGAAAAAATGCGTTTATATGCAGAGAACGAACGTTCTACATCTAGTGGCGTAATATTTGCGTAAGTAAAATAATCTTTCAAATAACTTAACGATTCTGTTGACGCACCTTCACAAATGTGTCTTAATGTGCCAAAATCAGAATTTTTCTCAAAAACACTTTCAAATTTTTCTAGAACAGAAACATTTTTTGCGTCTTCAATCGCGCATAGCTGTGCGTGAACATGTTGCACTATTTGTAGAGATTCTTCTAACGGCACCGTAGGATTTTGTAATTTTTCTATTGCATCTGCTAGCCCGAAGTAATTGTCGTGAATGATTTTTAAATCCATTTTAACCTGACTATCTTGAAATTTCGACTGGCTTTTCTGGATAGCGGCAGCTTCCTTTGTATCGAATTGTAAAACCACGTTCTTAATATTGTCAAAATATTTATGATAATAAAACGCGGCCTGTAACCATGTTCCCCAAGGAATTAGAATAGGTTCTGGTAGCTCTGGTATACGGGGGCACAGTCTGTGAAATTCGCGAATACGTTTCGGTGATTTGACAAATACTGCTTTGGTATGCGCTATTAAAGCGTCTACCTCAGGATAACATTTTCTGATACTATCCGCCACAAGATTGAGAGCATGAATTTTACACGTAATGTGTAACAAATTAGCAGAATGCTTTTTAAGAGACCGGCCTACAGAAAGCATGTTTGCAGCACCATCACTCACTAACATCAAGAGTTGGTTTGTTGAAAGTTCAAACTTGTCCAATGTATTTAACATTAACTTTGAAATGACTTCGGCAGTACACTGTTGTATTCGTTTGGAGACTAATAGAATTGAAGGTGCCGATTGATGAGGTTCCAATTTGCGTGCCATTACATTAAGAACAGAATGTTTCTTCCGATCTGTTGTTTCGTCGACACATAACCACAATTTTTGATCATTCAACTCCGATTTTATTTTTTGTTCAATATGTTCGCGCGCAGATGGCACAATTCTTCGTAACGATGTTCGACTTGGTAATTTGCACTCCGAATAGTTATTCCAAAAGCAGATAAATGGTTCCTTGTCTAGTAAATTAAAGGGTATATTACATGCAATAGACGTAACGCATAAATTAAATATAAATTTTTCATTGTCTCGTGCCCAATTTCTTTTTGAGACATGCTTTTCACTATTTACGTGTCGTAGACAATGTTGTCTGGACCAATACATTAACGGGATTTTACAGATTACACATTTAATTTTAGCACCTTCATATATTAAGTCTGGAATTTGTGCAATAAATTTTCGAAGTTTGTCCGACCGCGGTCGTTTTGCTGACGAAATCATAATTTTTCTAGGACAGATAAACAATTGCGCAAATGACCGGCAGCGAAAATGTCCGTACTGCTCCGCAAACGAAGTAATACTACTGTTCCTCTCGGTCCGAACTGATTCTACGCCGATGCGCGGTACCGCTCGTGGCCAGCGTTAATAATCATAATATTTGAACTAAAGCAAAACGAAAGGAAACACTTCCTTTTACAAATTTCAGATCAGCAAAATAAGTGCTTTCAGTTATTGCTATTAGATGGATCCGAAATAGTAAAATCCTTATGATTTGAGGTAGTGCTTCAACGATAAGAATAAGGTAAAAAAATTAATTTTACGTTTTTTAGTTATATTATAAATAAAGCGTCACAAACGGTTGCACACGCAGCGGCGCCGTGAAAGGAGCTGTGTTTACTATGTACATATACGGAATCGAGTGGACATTCGGTTATTATCGGTTGATCGGAGTGCGTGTACCATTTATAATGTTCGAGAAACTAGTGGAACCGTCCGGGACGTACCGCGCAAAAGTAGACACAGTATTAATAAAAAAATATTTCTTTTTATTGACGTATCGATTACCACTGCGGTAATATGCGACTGTCATGGTACGCCGCGTAGTACTGCAACATAAGCAATGCTTCCATTGTCGATTCCGTCAGGCGTCGACGACGGTCTGAAAATGTTCTCGTATACTATGCATTTGTTCAGCATCTAATGAAGTAAGATTTGCGAAATTCAAATACTCCTGTATCTCTTCTGTGCAGTCTTGAATTCCAGATATAGATCGAATTTTTTCTAAATCCGGATTCTTATTTAAAACTGCACGAAATTTTTGCGCGACATCTAGTCCTATAAGATACGTCAAGCTTTCTAGAGCGGCTGCTAAATTGTTGATGTTATTTAACGAGTCTTATGTAGATAAGTGAGTATTTTCTAACTGCGAAATAGTTTGTGTCACCACAGAATAGTTTATGCAAATGTCACCTATTCCTTTTTGAACGTCCGAATCGGAAAAAAGTTGCTGACTCTCGCGAACCGCTTGAGAAATAGAAGAATTAAGTTTGAAAATGACATCTTCCACTTGGGAATAATATTTGCGATAGTAAGATACTGCCTCGATCCATGTTCCCCATCGCGTTAATACAGGCTGAGGTGGTAGCGGAATTTGCGGATACAATTGTTTGAATACGCGGATATGTTTGGAAGATTTCACAAACACTTTTTTGGTAGATGATACTAAATCATTTACCCTAGGATACTTGCTTCGAATTGTTTCTGCTACGAGATGACATGCGGGTATGAAGTATGCTATGTGAAAAGTAGTCGGAAAGCATACTTTTAACATCCTACCAGCTTTCAGCATCGTTGCGGCTTCGTCAGAAACTAACATGGTGATTTGGGCTCCTACGATACAAAATTTTCTTAACATATTTTTTAATATGTTTACAACGGTTTCGGTATCAGTTCTTTCAATCCTTTTACTGGCTAACAACAAGGAAGCTGCTGGGCTATTCGTTTTAAAGGACGCTCAAAATGAATCACGCTGTGTTTCTGAGCATCAGTAGTTTCGTCCACAGTGAACCAGATTTTTTGATTTCTCAACTCGTCTTTTATACAGTCCTTTACTGTACTTTGCATATGTTGTAAATTGTACCGCTATTGTCTTTTTGTTGGTAGCTTCCATGAAGGAATATATTTATCCCAAAAAAGACGAAAGTTTTCATTATCTACTAGGTGTTGTGGGATGTTGCACGTGCTCAACATGAAAATAAAGTCATACAAAAATTGCTAGTACGGAGTATTGTTTCTTAAATTCAATACATACAACGAATGTGCGAACCTGTAGATTCCAAACCAGGAAAACGCCAAATATATTTCTTCGCATGCGATGCAAGAGGTACAACAGGCTTACGTTGCATGTTTTCAAAAACACACAATGAGAATCCGATAAATAACCGAAACGTACATACTTCCCTATTTGCAGTTATAAGCGCTAAGTTTTTGCGAACTAAACAATAAGCAGGAGTGCAACTTCCTTCAATTGTACCCTTCATATTCAATCACCAAACCTCTTTCAACTTAAACTGATATATGGCTGTAGCTTTTAGTACCAAAAACGAGTTTCAAACATGAATTTTACACTTTCTGAATCCTGTTTTTATCTGTACACTTCACACGAGGGTTGTACACCGAACAAAAATAATTAAATTTGTAAAAATTACTGCCAGCCATCACTAGTCCACATGCATTAGGCGCATGCCTCATATTAAAATTCAATCAAATTTCATGTTGGTGAGTTCGTAATAAAATATAAAAAAATATATTTAGCTCTTTTAAATTGCCTACTTATAATCCATTTGTAATAAATGTATTCAGTAGACGCAATTGAGTGGATAACATAAAAATGCGAGACCTGAGATTTTCACCCAACTATTCCAGAACGGTTGTACAACATAACTGCAATAACGTCCATAAGTACACTGACGGTTCGTATTTCCGCAGGAAAGAGGATGTAAATAGAAAAAGTATTATTTGAATAACAGGTGGATATTATTACCACGAAGGCTGCCACTACACCGCTCTTCCCCCTATATGTAATGTAATGTTGATTAATTACCTTGCAAACTTAGGTGCACAGTTAAACGGCCAAGATACCTCGTCTGTGAGCCAGAGTGTAAAATTAGCACATTTTTACCGTCTGATCTTTTCACTACTTTCGGGTAAGTGTCCGATGGTACATCGGGTCCTGGTTGAATTCCATTCCATAGCAACGTGTGTGACATACTACCAACGATAATGTCGATATCTTTCACTTCTTCGGCGATTTTGGTATCGACAAGGATGCCCGCGTGCCCTAGGCCAATGATAAAGTGTACGCCGGTTTTTTTTAGCTTCGAACAAACTTTTTTAAGCGTCGGAATTATCTTCGTAAATGTAATTGGTCCGGTTGGAGCTAAATGAATCACCCTCGGTGTTATATATCCGACGACAGCGATGCGCAAATTGCCGATTTTTAATATGCGATAGGGTCGAATCAATAAGGAGAGCTGAGGCACCTTTGAGAAATTTGCGTTAGCACATACTACTGGCCTACCCACTGCCTTTAAGTAAAGGCTGAGATTGTTCACGGAAGTACCGAAGTCGTGCACACCGAGAGCCATCACGGCTGGTGATAGCAATCGCATGAATTTGGCAGCAAGTTTCCAACCGTGGATCGTATACCATAATGATCCGGTTAACGTATCACCAGAATTTAGGTAATACGCCGGTATTCCCTGTGCTGAAGTATTCTTATAGGTTTCTCGTATAACCTGCAGTGTTCTGCCGAACCCCCCTACCATTGTATTGTCATAACCTCCGGGAAATTCTTCAAATTTGGAATGCATATCGCCAGAGTGCATTAACACGATAGGTATCGTTTCTGAATGAATTTCCAATTCCAGCAATACAGCGAAAAATAAAACGTACCCAATGAACAAATTTTGCATATTTCTCCCATACTTCTGTACCATTAACTATTAAAAACGGAAAATTTTACAAACCGCACATATTACAAGAAATTATAAATATAGAACATATGACATAGTATCAATAACTTTTGACAGAAAGAAAACCAAAAACGTCAGTGGACGATATGATGTACAAAGTGGCCCAAATTCTATGTAAATAGCGGGTAAAATATGCTTCGCAGCGACGACGCGCAAGATTGTTGAGAAAAGTAACTTTCTGCTGAGAACAGTAGCTAATCTGCTGGGGACTGCTAAAGATGTTATTGTTGAAGGAACTATTATTATCGGAAATGTGAAATTGATATCTAGCACGTTGATTAACAAAGTATCCGTTAGGATATAATGCATGCATAAAGGCGAGCGGTTAAGATTTATAAACTAAATTAAGCGCGGCACATTTTGCAGCTATTGTTGTTGTTGTCCGGCATGTAATTTTAACATGATAAGCTACGACAATTGCGCGTTTGAAATTAAGGCTACGGTTACACTACAAGCGAATTCGTGCGAACTATTCTTCGCGCGAAGACGTCCGAATTCGCACGAATAAACAAGTCCATACAATTAAATGCAGGAGCCGTAAAGTATGACAAACGGTTGCACCCGCTGTACATACAAGGAATCGACTGGATGTTCGGTTATTATCGGTTGATCGGTGTGCGTGTAACCGATCAACCGATAATAACCGAACGTCCACTCGATTCCTTGTATGTACGTAGTAAACACAGCGGGTGCAACCGTTTGTCACGCTTTAGAGGTGGTTACAATATAAGCGAATCAATGGCGCGCGAACGCACGAATTGCCTGGTTGTCGCTAGAAGTTCAAATAGGTTTGTTTTTTTCGCGCGAAGAGGTTGTTCGCTGTTGCCTCTATATACGTTTTAATATTATACAGTATTAATGAAAAATTAATTCTTTTGGTCTTTGATAAAAGAGTATTGTGGGATCAAAAATGTAAAGGTTACCATAATCGTGATAAAGCACGAAAAGTGTGGGAAGAAGTGGCAGTAAGTATCGATTTTTTTATTTAAACCTGTGTATTTAACTTTACATGTAGTAGTACTACAGTGCAGTGTCTATATTCGATGTTGTAATGTATGTATGCAACTGGTATCTTAAATATTGTATTGTTGTGGTATGGCGCCCATTTCACTGTTTAGATACACTTTAAAGTTTTCTCTTACACCAAATGCCATATTAGTAGACCTATTGTTTACGCGCGTTTTTGAATTTTCTGACTTTTTTGATTTGACAGCTCTGATTGTAATATATTGGATTCGTAAATACCTTCTCCGTCTATAATAATGTTATGTAACAAACAAATACACTTCACTATTATATCAACCTTATCAGGATGACATTCTATTGGTTTGTTTAGTAGTCTCCACTTTGCTGCCATTATTCCAAATGAGCACTCGACTGTTCTACGACACCGTGACAGTCTGTAGTTAAAAATTTCTTCTTCACGTGAAATGTTTCGTTTGGAATACGGTTTCATTAAGTATGATTTTAAGGGGTACGCATCGTCACCTAGTAAAATGTGCGGAAGTATAACATCGGAATTAGGAAATTTTTTATCTTCTGGTAGTAAAGATCCATTTTCTAACTGCTGATACAAAGTTGAAGATGCAAAGTTTCCGCCATCGCTTTGCCTGCCATATCCACCCACATCGATGCATAAAAATTTATAATTTGCATCTTGCTGCTTGTAATACTATGGAAAAGTATTGGTTATAATTAGAGTAACCAAAACTTGCGGACTCGCATAGGCGTCGGTATTACGGGTTAATATAATACAAAAAATTCATAAATAAACTTACTTGCTAATTATTCAAGAAATTAGAGGCATCAGGATGTGAACTACTGTAAACTTGCATCATTGCATATGTTTCCACAGTTACTTCTTTAAACCTTGTGCGTCGACAAGAAAAAATATTCTTATACATAGAAAACGATCTCTCCACATCTAAGGAAGTTACATTTGCATGTAGAAACTGTTTTTCAAAATCACTTAAAAGTTCACTATTCTTACACTTATTATAAACGGCCTCTAAAGTATTAAAATCGGGATTTTTCCTTAAAACGTCTGCCAACTTTTGACTAGCGCATAATCCTGGCGTATCATTTAATGTGCGTAATTTATTTTTTACACTCTCCACTATGTCTAATGATTCCTGCAATGACAATTCAGTACATTGTAGTTTTCTGATGGCATCTAGTAATACTGTATAATTGGTACATATTGTTGTTAAATCTTCTAAAAGTTGAGGAATTTGAAATTCTCTTTGACTTTCTCTAATTGTTTTGGATTCATTCCGATTAAATCGCATTATAACTGATTAAATTTGTTGAAAATGGATCAAATAGTAAGAAGCTGCTGTTAGCCAAGTACCCCATCGCGTTCAAATTGGTTCAGGAGGTTCTGGAATACCTGGACAAAATTTACGAAATTCTTTTAAATGTTTAGGAGATTTACGAAACACTGCTTTAGTACTTCCAATCATCCGATCAACGTTTCCGTAATGTTGTCGAACAACTTCACCAACTAAATGCAAAGCATGCAGCACGCAGGTTATATGTATTAAGTTAGGGAATATATGTTTTAAGGATCGCCCAACACTTAACATCGTTGCTGCACTATCTGTCACAATCATCACAACTTGATCTTGGGCAATTTTAAATTTTTTCAAAGCGTTCATTATCACTTTTTGAATATTTTCCGCGGTACATTGTTGAACACGTTTGCAAGCTAACAAATATCGAGATGCTGTGTTCTCGCTATCCATATTTTTTTGGAACACAAATCACGTTCACACACATTTTCTAGCATCTCCTTCATTCGCGGCAAATGATTTTGTAATTGTGTTTGTGAGGGTAATGGGTACTTTGAAACGTATTGTCGCCAAAACGTTTTAAAAGCTGCTTTTCTCACCAACGACAACGGAAGATTACAAGAGGTAAATATAATTAATAAATGTATGAGGAATAGTGTATAAGGTATTTCAGTTCTTGCATTTCTCATATGCTTAATACCATTGACACGCCTCTAGCAATCAGTTCTGTCCAATGCAGCCAAACGAACATTGCATATTAAGCAAAAAACTGCACTACCGTCATATTTTAAATGGGGAAAAAGTGACACATACTTATGTACATCAGTAGCAAATCTATTACGAGGCATTGTTTTCTTAGGTATGTAAATATTAGTTCTATATGAAACGCTACACTAATTATGTACTTGGTATAATACTACAACACACAAAAAACACCATCTATATTTTCAAAAGCGACACGTAAGTACATAACCTTGACCGTTCGACTAATCTCTGCAACAGCTCAACCGGTACTAAAACGAAACCTCTCTCAGCGCGGTTTAACATGATTTATATTCAAGGTCGACACTACATGCCTGCTTCTCTACCGGTTTAGTTTATTTATGAATTTTTCGTATTCTTATATTAACCCGTAATACCGACGCCTATGCGAGTCCGCAAGTTTAGGTTACTCTAGTTATAATTATAAAACATACTGCCCGATTTTTTCGGACATTTAATACATACGAATATGTTTTTCGTCAATGCAACCGATGCAGTTTGGAAAATTCCACTTAACATAAAATGTTCTGGAGCTTCTCAATAGCGATTCCTTTGTAGGATGAGGCAAGTGCTGTGACTGTAATTTATTCCATATAGCTGTACAAGTTTCGTATATGACTTTTCTTATTATACTGTGCGACATTCTAAAACAATAGGCTAGGGAACGAAATCCAAGCCCAGTTGAGAGAAATCTGCATTACCATAATTATATTTGACATATAGTACAGCTCCTTTCAATACTTTCAGGTGATATGGCAAAGTCAAAGCGGAAAGGACTGCGAGGCACATTTCGTCGGGAATATCAAAAAATTACAAAACAAAAAGTCTGGTACGGTAGGAGGAGAAAAAAGTAGTTCTTCTTGCCTTACTACGGCAGCTTATGTTTTTTGGCGAACCAAATGACCCCGAGAGAAGCTTCAGGAAATATTCCACCATCGCCTAACGAAAATTTAGAGAACTCAGTGTCACAAGAACACAGTGAATCTTTTAACGGAGGTTTTTCTCAAACACAGGATCCTAGCGATGACTATCAGGACGATGTAATAGAGGTTAAACCATGTACAAGCATTTCCAGTCAATCCAACCGACCCGTCGAAGAGGGAACTTCATTAATGTTCAGAATGAGGCAACGTGAGCCAAGTAAGAAGCAGCCACCACGCTCTTATAAGCGATCAAATGATGTGCGGAACAGAATGATAGGACTGGAAGAAGAAAAGCTTAAATTTTTTAAACAGAGAAAAGTGGAAACGGAGGAAAAGATTATGACTACGACATTCTAATGGGCTTATTGCCTCATTTAAAAAATGTGAAAACCGGAAAGAAAGATCCTAGTACAGTAATAGTTGCAAGAAGTTCTTGTTAATGAAATCACGTCTTATACAACACAACCACCACAGCACGCTCATTTTCCAAATATGTCCTCCACAGGTCTCTCGGCCCAAGTTTCCTTTACCCCTCAACCGACACCCTTTCCTGCAATATCACAATCCACTTCGTATGAGCAATCTTTACCTTCACCTTTCTCCCCACCTTCCAAATCCCAGCATTCTAATCCAGCAAAAGGTTAGGACCGAGCCCTCCAATTAGAAGAGCGGAAGAAACAAATTACAATGTCGCAACATATATTACAAATTTCCAAATTTAAAATTAGAATTAAGTTTCTTTTACTTACCTTAAGGTTAGTGTCAGCTTTTCAAGTTACACTGCCTTGTTACTTCTTCCTGTACTGCATTCAATATGTAAGAGTACATGTCATAAGTCTGCTTCTTTACTTCTTCAAATATCTGAAAATGTTCACTCAAGTGGCGTTTCAAGTAGATTTCGTTAACTCAGAACTATTTCTTTCTTTGTTCAAACGGAAATAGGTTCAATAAGAGTTTTCTGCTAAATAAAATTTTTCTGCAACATCCATATGGTGAAATTTTTAACAGTCATATCCGATTCTTCTTTGCTAGGCTTCCTAGAATACTACATAAAATCGCTTTGAATCGCGCCAAAACTGAACAACCAGAAACCACTTCTTTTTCACGCGAATTCGGACGTCTTCGCGCGAAGAATAGTTCGCGCGAATTCGCTTGTAGTGTAACCGTAGCCTAAACTACACCAGCGACAAATTCACTCGAACCAGAACAGAGCTAAACCGAACGAAGATAAATATTGTTTTATATCTTCGCTGGCCTAACTTCGCTTCGCTTTAGTCGCCGCGCCCGTGTAAGATTGCATTGGCGCCAATTTTCAAAAAACTTAGCTTCGCTTCACGCGCAGTGGCCTCTCGCCGTAACCATATTGTCAATGTAAACATCATTTGATGCATCTTTTGTATAAATTCTTAAATACTGCATAATAAGTTGTTCAAGGAAATATTTTAACGAACTTAGCGAATTTAAGCACATCTTTTATATTAGCAAAACAATGCACTTGTTTACTTCCTGGCACTGTAAAACGAATTGTTTACAACACAATTGTCAGCGATCCTTGTACATACAGTGATTTCAATTAAAACGCCATCATCGTTTTATTCCTATATTTTATCTATCAGACCCAAAAATTACGTAATGCCTTGTACAT
Source organism: Dynastes maya (assembly GCA_029619315.2). NCBI lineage: Eukaryota > Metazoa > Arthropoda > Insecta > Coleoptera > Scarabaeidae > Dynastes > Dynastes maya. Next base: position 11,588,773 of record JAROYE020000010.1, read on the forward strand.
ATACATATTGACACAAGTCTACAACATATAAATATATTATGCATGTACTTTAAAATAATATTGTTCCGCATACCAGATGGGAATATATTTCGTAACAATAATTTTTTTTCTTATTTAAATACAGTATTCGTTTTAATTTGCTGATTTATTAAAATCTTATAATTCGCGTGTATGTACGTATTTATAAATCTATCTAGAATGTTTCGTAATGAATTTAAAAAATCGCAAATTCAATAGAATTCATATATATATATAATGTACTTCAATGTACCAATCTGTGTATTATTTGTAAATATATATTTTTACTTTCACGTATGTAGCGTGTAATATTTCTCATATGAAATTATTATGAGCAATATTCAATATTTTTTTTCAAATACTCGAGATAAGTGAATTAATTTAATTACACATTTTACAGTGGATACATAAATGATCAAGATTTTGTTAAGCAATTCATGTGTATATTCTAATTATGCAAGGTTTGCAATAACAATCTCTTTATATCATACATCATCTCGTGTATTAAATGCCAAACGCTTGAATTACCATCATCGTTCGGCAATGTTATAAATTGCCTTTAACAGTATGTGCTTTATAAATATAATTAATACGATTTCAAAAATACTTCTACATATATGTAGGTACCTGATACACATTAGGGCCAAGTCGGATGAAAAATATTTGATATACCATTCTTCGTATTTTAAAATCAAAAGTTTAATTTCAAACGGATGTAGCAGTCTATATTATAAAATCATTTAGCAATGTTTGAAACATTTCATACAAAAATGAGATTTATCACAGAAATATTGCCACGTTGGAAATAATACAATCCAATAAGACTATTTTTTCCAGCTTATTATTAGAGCAACGCAAACTGCGCTGAAAGCCAGTGGCTGACGCATAAAAGTTTACACAAAATAAACACGGCCGGGACAATCCGGTATAAGCGTCAGTATAACTGCGACACGAAAGCCGATCTGTTGTGTATGCATCTACGCTGTCGTATACTATATCGTAGTTCTACATTTGTTTTGAAAATGTTTCCTACGTCGCGAAAACGACCAAAGTTGGACACAATAAGAGAATTTATTGCAGAAATGCCTGATTTAAAGTGTGATGGCGCTAAAATTCAATGTGTAGTGTGTAAAATAGATTTAATGTGTTGGTCAAAAAGTGTATGTCTACGGCACGTAAATAGTGCAGGGCATGTTTCAAAAAAAAATTCCACACGAGATTATGACAAATTTAAATTTAATTTTTGTGTTTATTGCATGTAATTTACCATTTCATTTACTAAGGAAGAAAGCATACGTCTCGTTTTGGAATGAATATTCGGACTTTAAGTTACCAAGTGAGAGAACATTACAGAGAGTTGTGCCGTCTGCTCGTGAGCATGTCGAAAAAAGAATTAAATCGGAGTTGCAAGATAAAAAACCGTGGTTATGTGTGGACGAAGCAACAGATCGTCAAAAACATTCTGTGGTTAATGTAATGGTACGCACAATGGAACCACATCGACCGTCACCCTCAATTTTACTAGCTTCCAGACGAATACAACAATGCATTGCCGAAGTAATTTCAATGTTGGTGTTAAATACATCGGAAAAGTTTGAACTTTCAACAAATCAACTGTTGATGTTTATGAGTGATGGTGCCGCAAACATGCTTGCTGTAGGTCGATCTCTTAAAAAACATTGTGCTAACTTGTTGCATATTACATGTAAAATTCATACTCTCAGTCTTGTAGCAGATAGTATCAGAAACTGTCATCACGAGGTAGACGCTCTAATAGCACATACAAAAGCTGTGTTTGTAAAATCCCCAAAACGTATTCGGGAATTTCATAGACTATGCCCCGGTATTCCTGAACCACCACAACCTATTCTTACTCGTTGGGGAACATGGTTAGAGGCTGCATTTTATTATCTTAAATATTTTGAGAATATAAAGAACGTGATTTTAGAATTCGACCCAAAGGAAGCTGCGGTTGTCAAGGTAAGCCGCTTGAAATTTCAGGATAGTCAAGTTAAAACAGATTTGGACTAGCGGATGCGATAGAAAAACTACAACATTCTTCGGTGTCGTTAGTGGAATCTTTGCAAATAGTGCAACATGTTCACGCACAGCTATGTGCGATAGAAGACGCAAGAAATGTTTGTGTTTTAGAAAGGTTTGAAAGTGTTTTAGACAAAGACTCTGATTTTGGCACAAAAAGACAAATTTGTGAAGGTGCGTCAACAAAACCGATAAGTTATTTGAAAGATTATTTTACTTACGCAAATATAACGTCACTAGATGTAGAACGTTCGTTTTCGGCATACAAAAACACTTTTTCTTCACGCCGCACTCACTTTACCGAAACAACTTGGGAAACATATCTAATGTTCCAAATATTAAATGGACATTATCCACTTTGTGATTTTACGGAGGACTCTTAAAATGGTAAGTGTTTGAGCACGTGTCACATTTAATTTATTTTGTGTAAACTTTTATGGGTCCGCCACCGGCTTTCAGCGCAGTTGCGTTGCTCTACTTATTATACTCGTCATTATGGTGATTTGGGCATGATTTTTCGAATATGAAACAACGTTTAAAGCAACTGCGATCTTTTCGATATAAATGCTTAGGATTTGTTTACTATTTAAAATATTGTTAAACGATGCCACTGCAGCTAAACGTGCATGTCGCTTTTGCTTGTAGTACGATTCCCACGCTGAATTTCCTTTGGCCATTACTTCGTATTTAGACTTCAGCAAGATTAGTGTCCCCTTTGCATAGATCTCGTGCAAATTGTAACCTTTTTCAATGTAACTGTTCAATACCTAAGTATATTTAGTGCTAATCTGCCACCAGCACATATTGTTTTATTAATATAAGATTCAAATTTGGTAACAAGGTGGTGAGAAACCTGCAATGAAAAAATGAACAATATGATTACCGACTAAGAATAACCTAATCCTATGATCCTTATTATACTACTAAGATCTAAATGTAGCATAAGTAATTTATTAAATACTTTTTAACAAACACTAGGATGTATTTGCCCATTACAATTTTACATTTTCTTAATAAAAAATGGAAAAATGGATGAAAATATACATATGTACAAACACATATGTATAATTACTATTTTATTAAACTTATAGCATGCTACAATTTTGGGTATATTATGTATGTATAAAGGGTGTTATAAAATATGATTTTTTTTGTCACGGTGGTTGCTTCAGGTAGCGTCACGTAAATAACGTTTCTATTTTATCACAAATTTTTATAGTAAAATAGAGTTTTAACACTGCAGAGGCACAATATTTTCGCTTTCATAAGAATTATACATTAGGGAAAGTTTGAGTATCCCGTATGCACGTCCAAGGTTAACATATGAACATGACTAGCGAATAAAAGTCAAAACTGCGCTGTACATTTGTATGCGCAAAGTATTATGTACTGCAGAGTTTCCTTCATTTTGTTCTTTGGTGCGATATAGAACACCGAAATTATGAAATTAACTAGTTGGTGTTACAAACTTTTGCTACCGCATTATAATAAGTTCAAATCGAGAAAAATCAAAAATTACATTATTACACTTCATCTTATCGATTTCATACTTATTGAGCGATCCTCGTATATTACAGTATCATCTATGTTTATTTTCATCATGACACCTGTTATGATAACGTTAAATCACTTGTTCGGATTAAGTGTTTGGTATAGATGATAACCCAAACTTCAAAGGTTTGGCAAGGAATAGTTATCCAATTCTACACACACATACATTTTAGACGCTATAAACAGTTACTATTTAGTTACAAAGTTAGAGTTTGTTAGAAAGGTCACCGCACTACAATTGGTTCAAATCGAGAAAAATCAAAAATTACATTAAAACATTTATCTTATAAACTTCATCATAACTCAATATCTATTTAATCCCCTTAAGGTGAGTAAAAAGTAATCATTAACAAAACGTCTAAATGTGTGCGCCCGGTAATTCGATTATTTTTTTAGGTTACAACAACAACATGTAATGAGTTGCTAGATATATTTCTTACTTCATACCCGTATAAGAAAAAATCACAGGTACTGCAGGTATTACTTATCATTATCTCTTGACAAACAGGAAACCATCTTCTCATCATCACTACATTTGACGTATATATTTGCAGTTTCATCAGTATCCCAATGAATTTCTCCCTCGTTGTTTACTACAGAAGCTACGCGAGAGCTATGAAGTGACCGCTATACAGTCGGCACCAAATGGGAAAAGCTTTAATTTTTAACTTTAAAAAACAATTACAGCAGTAACTTGTGTTTGTTTGAAAACTTTTCTAGCAAAAGAGAACAAAGCGGTTTTTCTTAATTGGGTTATTTTTGTCGAAAATTATAAATATACTTAAAAGGGAAATGTATGTATGTACATGTGTATAGATTTGTAAAATTTGATTGTTTTTTTTACTTGGATTTTAATGTTAGATTTACAAAGGACTAATATCTATATGTTGATAGAATTATATACCTTTTTTAAATTTATTCCTTCTGTTGGCAACAATCCACTTGAGTGGCTTCTAAACATCCACTACATATCGCTTACTTATTTTTGTAATGTGCTCTCGAAATGTATCCACTATTGAGTGATACGAAACATACTCATAAGACATAAAACATGACTAAATTAATTTCAAATACGTTCTAGAGTCTAAAATTTATAATCGAATTTGACGCTAAAAATTGGCAAAGTTTCTATATATCTAAGCATCAACATATCCATTTCGATTTCGATATGAAAATAATGATGAATTCTTTCATTTGAAATGTTAATTTAATTACAATTTGCAATAATATAAATTCTTCATTCTGCGTTTAACGTAGCATACTGATAATGTCGTGTAGCTGTTGTCACGTTACCTTCGGGGTAGTATTTTGTTTTTTTGAAAGATGTATCTGTAACATGTTCATGACATTGTTGTAAAGTGTGCTTTACTACTATTGATTATAATTAATGATTGGATTAAATGCTATTTTGGCCAGGTTAAAATGATTAAATGAGTAGAGAAGAATTTACTTTTCCAAATAGCCGAGGAATGGTTATAATTAGAAACGCCGCACCGCAAAATTGTGGAATAAATTAAACAGAACAGTGAGCTGCGGGGTACTTAATAAATAAAAAGAAATAAAAAGCTGTCTCCGCAGAAAAAAGGTTAAGTTTATTGAAACTTATATGTACCATCACTTGCATAAAAATCTGGGACAACTCTTATGAGCTCATTTTGAGGTTTTTTCATTCTTGTGACAATGACTTGTCCATTTACGATTGACACTAACAGACAATTTGAAAATGGGAAATGTTAATAGTATCCCTTGTCCCAGATTTTTATGAAAGCGATGGTACATACAAGTTTCGATAAACTTGACGTTTTTCTGCGGAGACGGATTTTTATTTCTTTTCATTTATGGAATAAATTTATGAAGTCCGAAGGAATTTCTTTTTCGAAGAAATACTCGGACAGGTCAATTTCATTCGTACATTTCAACATGTTTGCATCAACTTTACGTTTCCAAGTAATGACGTCATCGACAATCTTTTTAAATGACAACTCCCTATTTTTTTTTTACTTTGATACGTCACTTAGTTTTCTTAATGGTACTATCAGCATTGTAATACCCCACATAACAAAATTTTAGAATAAGAACCATTTAAAAAGTGGAAAATATCAAAGTTATTAATAACAAAAAGTAAAGATAAATGCTGTTATTCGAGAAATGAAATGATTGTTTTGTTGAAATCAAATGTTCGAAATGCTATCTCCTCGTTCATAAACTTACAGGCCAAGAAGGTATCAATGAAAAATACAGAATAATCGGTTTTATATACTGCCATAAGCTAAATACTCGCTATTCTTAATACTTTTGAATTGACTCACTTAATTTTAAATTTCGAGTTTGTAAATACGCAAGAGTTTTTGGTATTTCTTAAGAAATTCTTAGGGAATATTATCTAAACAATACTGCCATTGGATTGCAATCTGTGTTCCGTATGCATACTATCCCACTCTCTTACTAATCGATACCTACGTTTATAATAATCAAAAGTAATTTATTTGTCTATTCTCCGATAAGGTATTATAAATATCATCAGGTCCCGTCCAGACAACGGCGACGCGTTCGGCGCGTTTTTTTTACTACGGCGACAAATTTTCGAAATACCGAAGAACGGTTAATATACTTGCGGGCCCCCGTTTCAAACGAAATTACGCCTATGTTATAGGAAAAGTAGCGCCCTCTTGATCTAAGTCGATCGCAAGCCTTCATGAGGCTCGCCCTATTTCGCAAATCTCGTAAAATTTGCTCTCTTTTAACCCTCTTTCCCGACTCTCGTGCCGGACGACCGATCAATAACCGAGGACGCAAGAGAGGTGACGTGTTTGTCCCACTCTTTTATTATTGACTAATAATTCATCTTTCAGTAGCTTTTCGATAGAACGCGTAGTACTTACATAGGTATATTTGTTGGCTCCAAGACAGCTCTAATAACCGTATATAAAGCAATAATCATTTTGGCAATAAAGAAAATTTACTAAGTACTTTAATATTTTTGATCGCCACTTTTCACACTATGGCAATGGTAGCATTTTAAAACTACCTTAGTAAATTCATTTTTTTGTATTTCTATTAAATATTGTAGGCTGTACATTTTTTTTAATTATAATTGCAACCAGCGCATTAAATTAAAAAAATAGTACAGTATTTTATTGAAAAATCGACGCATTAATAAATCAGCAAACATCACGTTTTTTTTTTAGAAAATATATAACACACCAAAACAAATCCGTCTTAACAACGACTTTATTCTTTATTTTGGTCAGCACACATCACTCTCTTTGAGTTCGAAAACTTTCCCAGCATTTTCAGTAAATCCGTACAATTCATCTGAACTTGTGTTTGTGATACCTGGACCTTTCAGCTGCAATCCAACTAATTCCGAGAAGCCTTCTAACCCCAATAGGATGTGTTGTCCATTTCTTGTTATTTCACAAGCACTAATATTTGTTGGCGGTGTATACACAGCCACCAAGTCACCTGTAAAGATGAAATTTGTTAAGGATGTCATGAAGACCTGGATCAAAATAAATGAAATTTTAGGTCGAAAAGGATCATGCTATCTTAATACAGATCTCAATAGATACTTTAAATTACCCGAACCAATATAGCAAATAATTTTGGTAATTCATTCATTAAGCAAGTTGATAAAATTATTAATAATTGTAATTTAAAATTATGTGTATGAATCTGCAACAAAAACGAAGCTACAGACGATGGTTATGACTGATGACTATTGACGAATTGGAGGGAGCAATTAGATCATTAGATAAGAAAAAAAGGCTAGAAGTTGACAACTGGATCGGATACGGGTAGTAAAAATGCAGATATGGTTTAGACGGGGATACGGCTCGGATAGAAAAGAAGTATCCGTGCACGGCTTTACAGATATAATCAGTCAAATAAGTATTGTTGTGATTTCTTGGAAAAAGCGTATCTGTGTTTTCGTTTGAGGTTCACGTTTGCTGACTTCTTTTTTTTTGTTTGCAAAGCGAAGCAGTGTTGGTGTAAAAAATCGATATGAGAAGTGATTCCTCTCCATGACAACGCGAGGCTCAATAGTGCAGCTGTCACGTGTGCAAAATTGAATAAAATGTATTGGTAACCACTTGATCAGCCTCCATGATCACCCTGATCCATTGCCTTGCGACTTTCATCTCTTTGGACCACTGGAAGAAGCTCTGGGAGGCTACCAACTATTCAACAACAACGATGGAGTGGAAGAATTTGGCCGCAAATGGCTGCTGACACAACTCTCATCTTTTTACCATGATGGGATAAAAAAGCTACCGATCCGCTGAGAAAAAGTCATATCCATTATTTCGAAAAATAATGGTTTTTATTTTTGCAAATAAGAAATAAATGAAAGTGTCGTTATATTTGATTCACGTCCATACTTCAAAATTCGACATGTGTTGCTACGGAAGCGGAATACTTTTCGATGTACCAATTGGAACCGTAAGGGTAGTTACCATATTTAAATAATGAAATGGATATTGGTTTGGGCAAGGAAAAACAATAGAAGAGGTTATTTGTTTATCGTCGAGTTCCTAAACAACGAAAATTTTCTACAAAGATGAGTATAGTTGTGTAAATCTATTAAATTGGAATGTTTTGGAATTGATTTATTTGGAAAAGAGATTATAACAAAGAGACAACAAATTTTGGGCAGATTTGTAAGTAGCAACAAGGCAGGCATTTCGCAATGGATTTCAATCGTTGTTTACTTGAAAAACAATTATAAGTAGAAGAAATTACTTTTTAAAATTTGAAAAAGACTTTATAAAATAAAGGTGATTGTCAAAAATTTCAACATTTGTAAAAGGTAATGTAATTATTTTCGATATAATAAGTTGGATCGTCTTTTGGGCATTAAGAACTCGTTTAATTTGGTTTTAATCTCATTACTAAAATTGCAAAATTCTTTTAGATCCCATTTAATTTATTTTTCAATTTCGTTTTCGCAGAAAAAGTTTTAAAAAAGTCTCGTTATCAAATGCATTATGTTACTAATCCCGCTGAATCCAGTTTTATAAGATTATACAGAGTTGCTTATTTGTTTTTTATATTGTTTCTGTGATAAGAAAATTAGTAAAAAGTTTTAAAATATACTCTAAATCAATATTTAACTAATCGTTTTTATTTCATTTTCCTAGATGAAATGTTACGTAGAATGAAAACGTTTAAAAATTACACCATCGCCTCGTATTTTGTCAACTAGAAACAGTTGATTATCAGCAGGTAATATATACCTATACAATATTCTTTTTACACGTTCATACACAAATTGTTTTATTAATTCCTTTCAAGGAACATTTTTCTCTGCTTATTCGGCCAGACCTTTTGAAGTTTGATTATCTACCTTTATTCAGGTCCCAAATTCGGATGGATCTATCTCTACCTTCAGAATCAGTGGAGAGACATAGACTGCCTGTTGGATCTAGTCTCAACAAATTGACCGGTGCAGTGTGTCCAATCAAACACCAACGACAATTTCCTGCAAAAACGAACGAAATTTATCTTTTCTTGAAGTACCAACGCGCAATCGATTTATTTGCATATAGAGCAGAATTGTTCCGTGTGTACATCGGTAAGCTAACCTGTTATTAAATCCCAAACCAATATTCTAGCATCTTCTAAACCAGATATGACGCAACTGCCTGGCGAACTTATTTCTAGTGAGACAGTGTTGTGAGATGGTTTCCATTTTTTAAAAAGTGTACCACTCTGTAAGTCGTATACAACTATAAAATTAGGATTTGGCTCGTCAATTTCGTAACAGACACAGCACACGTAGTGTCCTATATTTTAAATAAAGAATTACGTTTTTTAATTATTCGTTTTCTCCTCCTATATATTCACTAACCTTCATGAGTAATGGCGGATAGAGAAGTTATAAAATCGTGATGTGGAATTCTGAGATCATACAACAATTTTTTTGATTGTAAACTCCATACTAACAAAGGAAAAGGCTTTTGCGTTTCATCTCCGCAGACGAGAATTCTAAAAAAAAAATAAACAATAATAATGGCACTACGCGGTGTAGTTTTGCAGGCCTTAGCAATTTTGAATATATACTTCTGGAATGTGTCCTAGTGGTCCACTTTTCAAAGCATCTCAAAACGACGACCTTTAAGCTGAATATGCAACCGCAGAGAGAGGGCGAAATTCGTAGGAGCCAAATTTGAAGAGTACAATATTTGCGGAAGTGACATCATGTTGTGTCTTGCGAGAAACTCACGTGTGAAGAAAGAACGGTGCATTGTCATCATGGAACAGCCAGTTTTTCGCGCGCCGCAGGTCTGCTCGCTTTCGTCGAATATCCTCTCTAAGTAGCGTTAAAGCCTGGCAGTAGAACTGCTTATTGACGGTCTGAACATTGAGGACGAATTCTTGATGCACAATCCTGCAAACATGCTTCGCCTTTTTCAGTCATGGAGGTAAGAGGCGTTTCCACCGAGAGGACTGTTGCTTCGTCTCAGCTTAAAGGTCGCCCTTTTGACACAATTGCGGAGGTCCAGCGGGATTCGCAGAAGGTATTTGACACGTTTTGAGGAGTGGACTTCTAGGATACATTCCATTATTGTTGACAATAAAGTAATTTATTGTCAACATAGTTAGTCTCAAAATTTTTGATACCATCTCGTACTATATTAGAAACGGGAAATGGCCGCTATCTCATACTAGTACGTAGTGAATAGCACAGTAAGCTTTAAACGAGGGTAAGCAAAATCGCATTTATTGTAACCAAGGAAGGATTATTTATTAAATGCTTCCTATATGTTGAAATGTGAAAAATCCGTGTTTTCCTTGATTTTCCGACGTAATTGAAATTTTTAACTTTATTTATTGATTCGTTCCTAAAAAGACCCTGTAGTGTAGCGGTTAGCACACCTCTCCGGAGAGCGGAAGTCATTAGGTTCGAATCCTATCGAGGTTGAAATTTATTTTCTTTAATTAATAATGCCGGAAAACCAATGAAAATACGGATTTTTATTCATTAAATAGTTAGCAGCAAATCTACACAAAACAATGCATAGAAAAATGGCTGAAATTAGTGAAGGTGTTGTAGAAAACATTTCTGTTACATATAGGCTCTGCCAATTGTCTAGCAATGTTCAACATGTCCAATACCGTTAATATCAACGAATCTGTTTATGAGTGATTGTGAGGTTCGTCTTGCAAAGTTATTTTCAAGTGTGTAACATGGGGAAAAATTTTTTAAAATAATTTTTCTTAAATATTATAACATTTCTATTTTTGCGTAAGTTTCGTTGTTCGTTTTTTTAAATCTTGTACATTAATAGTTGCCTTTAGTAGACGCAACTGTTCCACAACAGTTGAGTACATAATCAACGGAAATGCCCGACGTTGGATTTTCATTGGTTATTCACTCTCATTCTACACTAATTGCGTTTAGTGAACTTATGTCATTAAATTTATATGATTTATATACTACATTTTATAAAATATTAGATGTTTTCGAAAATATAGCGCACTACAACACTACAACACTTTGACTGCCATGTTAACAATGACATAAAGACTCTGACGCCACGCAATTTTTTTGATGAAATGATTTATGGTTCTTATATTATGATTGGAAAGATATGAATTTTTGTTTTGCTGTTATTATTAAAAATTAAATATACAGTGGCGTAAAAGCGTTAATTGATAAAACTGTGTGCCGAATGCTTCTTCCAAACACATAGGTACCACTTCTAGAAAAATTGAGGTATCTATACTTGTTCTCCTATGTCACGCTATTCGTCATAAGGAATATTTTAAAAGTGTGATACTGCAATCTACTCGCAGCAAAATGTAAATTTGTGAGTGTGTATAAATAACATATTAACTGAGAATACATGTAACTATAGACCGTATGCTTTAAATTCAATCCCTTGCCTTGTTACAATGAAATTTATGTCTTGAAAAACATTCCAAATGTCGCCCTTTTATTTTTTCTTAATACAAATTCTAGTTTATTTACCAATAATTGGTTATCCAAAAATGTACAGTATTCTGTTCAAAAATATGCATCTTCAGCATGGTAGGTGTTGTACTTTCTTTCGAAACATCCTGTATAATTAAAAAATAATTCCACAAGAAGAACTTCGTAATCCGTTAAAAACAGTAATTCTCAACCTATTGGTAGTAAAAAAATTCAAGAAAACTTATTCAGTGAGCTAAAAGAATAAGATGAAATGCATTCTAATGCTAGTAAATACAATGTTCTTGTATTGCAAAATGTGTCAAACAATAATATAAAAAAATAAGCATTGACGTAGAGAAAATTAGGAACGTTGCAGAAAACATTGATCTAAATCTCCAATGGTGTAAAAACACTAAACTTTAGACAATCACCTTGTGATTTGGTGTTTTTTTTGATATTTTTATGTTATATAATAAATATGAAGCAACTTACCGTCCATCCCCCGAAACCAGCAGGGAATTGAGAAACCTATCCTCTCCAGCTTTGAATGTAGTAACACAATCCCCTATAATAACTTATTTTTCAGCATTTTCACAATAGGGTGATTCAGAGAAACATTTCGAAACCTTAGGAGATTTTAAAGGGAGTACGAGGGATACCTTTTAAGTTTTTACAAAAACAAATAAAGAAAAACATTTTTTGGTACCGTAGGTGGGGGTTACTTTGTCCAGTGGGGCTACTTTGGCAAAGTCGCTTGGGAATTTTTTGTTATGCAGTGGGGCTGCCTTGTTTGCTGTTTTCAACCATCAGAGTGTGCATCTGTGTTCTACTCGACTTCATAGTTTCTGAAGTATTTTTATTGTATTTTTTCCCTTAAAAGGTAAGTTTACAGAATATTATGAAATTCTGAAATTGAATTAACCCAAATGTATAGTCGTTATAACGTGTTTTCTGTAGAGAGTAATGTTTATTTGCAAATAACAAAAACTGGTTTAATTCTAACCTCAACTTATTTCTATTACAATAGATTTGTTCGTTTGTCTTGCTCGTGTTAGTTCTAGAGTGTGATAGGATTATGATCACGTGATCGTTTTGATTGCTCAGAACTACTCTAAATGGGTACAAACGAACAGTACAAATTGGTATTTATATAGTATACATAACCTAAAAGATTGAGAATGGTTGCAATTGGCAATCACGATAGCATTAGAAAATCTTTATTATTTATTAGTTGTTGTATATCACTTTCAATGATTACAACGGATGTCATTTTGTATGAATATGAAGTAAAGTTGAGTTAGGCAAATAATGGAATGACAGCTGCACTGAACTGCACAAACTTACACCTCCTGAGGAGGTGTAAGTTTGCGCAGTTCAAAACTGTCGGAAGCTGACCAACATATACAAACGAACATCGGATTGCCAGTTTTTTTACAAACGAACGCCCAATTTAGAAATTCTTGCTACTCCGTATTGCACTAATTGACAAACGAACAAACCTAATGTGACTTATTAGGAAGTAGTACAGCCAACATAAATGCAGTAGGAAAATAAATACTTTTTTTGTAATACATGTGGGGTTACTAAAGTAACCCCACTAAAATGATATACTATATAAAGGGTACTATATTATTTGTACATTTTTTGTATTCTTTTCAGGTGCAGGTGGACTTATCAAAGAGTTCTTGGATCACGTAAGTACAAAGATTATTGTCAAGAGAACCTAGAAAAAGCTGTCGAAGAATGGCGCATCAATAAAGCAGACACCTTTAGAATTTGCCTTTAGAGATTAGGGACTGTTAAGGTGTTCAAAAACAACTTACCTGGAAGGGATTTTGTTATGGGCTTCCTTAAAAGGCATAAAGATGTAATTTCAAACAAAATGTGTCAAAATGTCAATAGGAGCAGGGCCACGGCGGATGATAAACTTTTGAATGAATATTTTAATGAACTAGCAGTCGCATTGGATGGAATTAAACCAGAACATCTTCTGAATTATGATGAAACCAACATAACGGATGCCCCAGGACGAACAAAAATACTGGTTAAAAGAGGATGCAGGAGAGGATTATTGATACAACAAAATCCAGCACATCATGTTGTGCAGCTGATGGGACATTATTGCCCCCATACATCGTCTATAAGGCTGAAAACTTGTATTTCACTTGGACAGAACATGGTCCCAAGGGCACAGTATACAACCGATCAAAGAGTGGTTGGTTCAATCTGGAAATTTTTGAAGACTGGTTCCTTATTTCAAAAAATTTGATCGTAATGTGGCCAAAGCAATTATTGGTGACAACCTCTCAAGTCATATTTCACTTTGGATCGTTGAGGAGTGTAAATCTATGAATATTAAATTTATTCTACTCCCCCCTAACAGCACCGGTCTCACACAACCTCTAGATGTTGCATTTTTTCGACCACTGAAACTTCTGTGGCGAAAAACTCTAGAAGACTGGAAAAATAAAAACCGTGGGACTGTTTAACACAACAAGCATCAACATCAACTGCACATGATAGTAGCAGTGAATGGGTTGCCACATTTGAAACCTACTTGAAAGAATGTAGGATGAAAGAGGCAGAAGCATTGCGAAAACCAAAGAAGAAGAAATTAAGTGCGCCTGCTGGAAAAGAAGTTGACTTTGAATCAATCCGAGAAATCATTGATAAGCCAAATGAGCCCTCTAAGTCAATTTCAAAGAAACAACAGAAGAGAAAGAATAAAAGTGACTCAGATGAAGATGCTTCAGATTCTTTTTCTTTGCGTGATTCTGACTCGGAGCTAGTTTTAAGTTCCACAAGCAATGGCGTCTTTGATGAGTTAAAGCCACATCAGACAGTTTTGCCAGTTGAAAAGCCCAAAAGAACTGTTGTTAAGATGGATGAAGTTCAAGATGAAGAAGTTTTTGTTATTGTAGAACAACTTTTAGATAAAGACACAAAGAAGGAAGCAAAAAAACAATTCTATGCTCAAGTCCAAGAAAAGAACATTATAAATAACACAAATGTAAACTTTTTTCGAAAAAGTGGCAAGTCATGTGGCAATGTTTATGTTTTCCCAGTTGTTGAGGATGTAATGGAGGTGAAATTAGATAGAATCGTACAATTAGTAAGACCTACAAGTGTTACAAGAGGAGGATTTACATTTCCCTTTGATCTTAAATAACAAATGGACAATGTTGTCAACTCATTTTCAAAATTGCTCATTCCAATACATTTTCTTTCATAAAAACTTTCCTTGACTTTCTTTTTCCCTTGTTGTAGTTATCCTACCACTTGCTAACATTGCCAAATCACTAATTTGTAATGGGTGGGCAAAGAAACCCCAGTGGTTTAGCTTTGATACCAGTTATATTAACATATTTTGGTAGTAAATATTTTTATTTTAAATATGTTTATGAATTAATTCAAAATAAAGGTGCATACCATGTTTTGATGTGGTTATAATAAACAAATATTAATTAATATGTACAAAGTAGGATTTCGAAATTCAATAATTGTCAAAGTAACCCCCACTTACGGTACATATCGTCAATGGAGCGTCCATTGATTCGAAACAAGCCGCATATCAATCTCTCAGAAATGAATAGTCTCCAGTCAGTGTGCAGTAACAGCCCTGAAGAGTGTGGACGCAACATTGGTAAAAACTACGACAACGACGCGGTTCCAACACGGAAACCAAGAGTATAGCGTTAGTGACGACTGTGGAAGTCTACGTACAAGAAAGGATCTTGTCCGACCAAACAGGCTTGGTGGGTCCAACGGGCTTATTATTATTATTTTGCCAATCTGAAAGTGACCTCGTATCTCCAAAAAAATAGCATTTCCAGATATTAGTTTACTCCAAAAAAGATCTTTATAATAACACAATCTATAATCTCCTAACATTTTGAATGTTATTCTGAATCATCCCCTATGAATGAAATCCTCACCTGAATCTAAATTCATAAGATTAACGTACATTCTATTTCTACTAAGTGCAACTAAATGACTTTGGTCGTGAAGTCCAAAGTAAGGCATTTTTTGGTTCATAACACCTTTTAGTTTTGTTAGAAATCTTCCCAAATTTAAATCATATATCCGCAACTCCCTTTTGCATAGAACAACGCACTTGTACTGATCTATCGGAATCAAATTTGTAGGAAAACTTACTCCCTTTAAAGTTCTGACCTTTTCACACCTAAAATAGGAAAAATCAAGTTAATTATTAATTACAAAAATTGCAATTCACAAGAAAGCATGGTACTTTTGAAGATATTCATCAAGAAATCATAAAAACAAAAGAAAAACTATGTCAACAAAATTATAGAATTGCAAAAAAAAGATAAATAGAAAATTGTTGGCTGTCCGACATGTACTTTTTATTTTAAGATCATACATGTTTAAAAATAAGTTTTGTATGACATATTGAATCAAATATACCGATTCGGAAAATGTGATATTAGCCATATCGTCATATCAGCGTACATATAGCCAGCGCATATATATATAAATATATTGAAATATGTGTCTAATGGGATTTTTGGTTAAAATGTTAAATTTTCTAACTTAATCTAAATTTTACAATTCTTAGTGGGGTCGGGAGTATCCCTAGATACTCTTTTGGCAATTTTCTAATGAATTTCCAAAATAATAAATCGGAATTAACGAATTTTAGAATTAAAAGTGTAACTAACCTTGAAATTCGAACCAAGCCAGTGTTATGTAAACGCTGTGTTTATGATAACCTCTGTTCTAGATTTTAACCCTTTTTCTCTTCGAATAAATACTTTGATTTCACAATCGAACACTTTAAATCGGGATCGGAGTTAAGATACACATTAATTCAACGAAGGCTGAATCAAGATTGATGAAATTATTGGCGTCGTTTATCTTTCTTTTATTTTAAATCGCGAAAGATCGGCGATTGTTTTATTCCACAGCAAATTTTGATAAATTAAATCCAAATATAAACTTTTACGATGCATTTCGATGAAATTAAGTTATTTGTAAAAGAAAGTAGCATAGAAGGACGCTTGCAGGAACGCTACCAGCTGACAGTAGGCAAATCTATGACCTAATCCTGTCTGACAAGTATTAAACGTGAAATTTCTCTAACGATTTTCTTAATAATGTTCGGAGAAATGTTTAATTGATGAAATAGTGTTTAAAATACCTTTCAATTTACGCTGTTGCTTGTTTTTGACGACTTCTATATTAATTTTGACGATTTACAAAATTAGGAAAGTTAACTGAAGAGTGGATTTGTCCATGTTAACCTACGATGGTCGTTATCTGGCTTAACTTTATTATTTAACATCAACGGCCCAAGGCCAGTTGGCTGGGGGGAAATGGTAACTGGGAAATTTCCATTTCTAACCGCAAGAGGGACATTTCATTACCAAAGAGTGGAAAACCTGAACACCCTAATCGTTCAGATGTTGACAGCCGAAGTTGTCTTTGACATAAATATTGAACATTACATATAGCAATATGGCTAATTTCACATTTTCTGAATCGGTATAAATGTAAACACTTCTTCACTACAAATTATATCATACTTCCTACACGAAAAAAATAGCTAAGATTGATCAGATTTAATTGATTGCTAGATAAAGGTTACTCATGCTTGTAATAGCTACGTATTTTACGAATCACAAGTTATGTAGGCGTGTTATATGTATGTACTTACGTGCGAACATTCCAAACAGATATATCTTCCTTATTGGTGGATATACTAACAATAAAATTGTCAGTCTCAGGTAACCTGACTACTAAATTAAAATTAATTTCTTTAAATATAGATTTGGTATTATCACTGCTTGAAGAGTCGTCACTATTAACGTTATAGTAATATCTAATAGGAACTAATGATAAAACTGGTGGATTCTCTGCAATTTTATACGCCTCCAAAATTCGTTTATCCATATTATTCGTTGACATTTCGCCTTTTAGAACTTTTTCTTGTATATAACTATAGAAGCAACCGTAAAACTGCCGACCATCATAATTCAAAATATTGGAATGAGTTTCTAAGAAATTTACGAGAAGTTCAAGAAAGTCCGTTTGTTTTATAATAATTTTGTACATATAAATATCTTCTAATAATTGAAAGCAATTTGATCCGCAAACTTTGTTATAAATCCAGGATAAGTCGTAGATGTATGGAGGATCCTCCAAGTCACGTTCATTTAAGTGGAAGAAGTGGTATGGCAATTCGTCCAATTTTCTTCTATTATAGCTAAAATTTGCACGCGTTACTTGGACGACCATTCTCGCACAAGTAGCACTAGAGCTTACCATTTTCCGAGCAATGTTTCCTGTGACACCAATCGTGCCATTAAATTAGGCGGTTTATCATCGCACCATCTTCCCTAAAAAATGTAAAATATAAATGTAATAATGGGCACATTCAGCCCACGAAACTTTTCTTGAATAGTTGAGTGAATAACCAAAAAAAAATCCAAGGTCCTATTGAGTGTGGAACAGTTGCGTCTAGTGAACGTAACCAATGTATTTTTAGTTTAAAGGGTAATGGTACAGGAAAAATTAACTTTATCTAATTAATTTATATAATTTGTGATAATATATTAGAAAGTAAAGAATCAGCTCTTCATTACTATTAAATTAGCGATGAAACTAGTGAAGAAACCTAATCTACATATTTCTAGTAACAAATAAAATGTAACACTTAATAACCTTCAATATTTCACTCACCACATAATAATCGTATAGCAGTTTATTTGCCCAATTTGTATATTTTTGGTATCTAGCGGCAACAGCTTGTCGTAACATGTTATCTTTCCATTGAATGCACAACACGCCACCAGTCAACATCCATTGAACGAATGGTGCTAAATGCTTGTTTAATCTAGACCATGCCAAGCAAGCTGGAGCCCATGATACTGAAAGTAAATCATATAATTTTAATCAAAATAGCTTAGTGACTAATAATGGTACTATACCGTATGTTGAGGTGCTTTGAAACAGTTCATCAAAAGCTAACAGATCAATCATCTCGGAATCTGTAATGCCGTGCTTTGTACATGTCATTATTGCTAAAGCATGTTGCACATGTGTAACTCCCAATATAGCTTCGAGTTCTTCTAGCATTAAATCTAACTGATCAGTCACATTTCCTTTTGGAATTACGTTATGTTCCTTATCGGCCCACCAGGATGTTTGCCATGCAAGTACCTGTTAATTATTTTGGTTAATGAAAAAGGTACCGCATGGGCTAGATACGAATTAATATTCAAATAAATAAAATCGGCTTTCTGATAAATATTAGCCCGTATCTTTCCCAGATTATTTACGCTACAAGTCGTACCTTAGAATATAAGGGTAATGTACACTCTTGCACGGACTTGAGAACACAGTCTTGAATCTTGGAATTAATGCTATGATTATATTGCATAACGCTAGATAAGAGTATTCCTTTAGCTTCGTTTTCACCGAGCGAAGGCATTTTGATGAGCGATTCGTTATCAAGTCTTTTCATGATACTGTCATGAAATTGATTGAGAGAAGATACAGAGAGTATTAATTTTATATTTTCTGGAAGATTTACTGGCAGCCAATCTATTGTTTTTGCGTTCATAGATTTAATTTGGTCTATACCATCCAGTAAAATAATAATTGGTCGTTGAACACCTCCTACTGCTAAAATATCAAGCAACACTTTCTCATAAATTTTCACGTCCTAGAAATAAAGAAACTGTTGTACTGATACGTCGAGTTATTATATCGAAGTTAATATACATTGACCGTAATAAATAAACGGTATTTTAAGGAGAATTCGTAATCAACTTACATGTAAACAATGCGATTTATGTCCGTACGTTAAAAGCGAACATTGAGTAGTAATTGAATTCAGTAATTGCTCTATTGTGCTTGATTGCGCACTTATTCCTGCAAACCGTAGCAGTACAAACGCTTCTGGTAACCACTGCAACAAACACTGAGCTACTCTAGCCATCAACGTAGTTTTACCACAACCTCCAGGCCCATATATGATTAATGGCGATGTTGCGGTTCCTATCATATAACTGGAACATAAAATAATTTGATATTTCAGAAATTAGTGAAAAAAAGTGAAAGCAATATACCAATTTCAACATCATCTGATTTGATTTTACGTATTCGGCTAGACATTTTTGTGAACAATACGTCAAGAACACTTAACATTTTATTTATTTTCTGTAATTTTATAATTTTGTTTTATTAAATAAACCCCACATTTTATGTGCCTTATTTATTAATCGTTTGTTTTATTCTCTTGTAAGTTCAATATTTCACTTGTTTTGTTTTGTATAAATTCGCATATTTGATATTTATATTCATTAAAACTTCAACGTGTACGCATTTAATGTAAAAATGTATTTAATTTCTTATAATATACGTAAATATTATCCAAACCGTTAACGCAAAAATTAAAAATTGCCTTATAGTCATCTATACCGATTGGGAAAATGTGAAATTAGCTATATCGTTATATGTACGGCGAGAGAGCGAGGAGGGAATTGAGTAATATCCGATCAATTCGGTGCGAGTCGCGCTAGTACACTTCTAACAATGTCGGGATGTATACTTACTGTGTGAAGAGCGCACGTAATAATTTGAAGTACATGGTCGCCTGAAAATGAGAGTTTCGCATGTTTATTTTGTTGTTGCTACGAAGCTTAAACGAAATTAATAAGAAATTCTAAAGACGAAAATAGAAACTCACTCGAGCGAGTGAGACCGACTTGATTATTGTTTAGCCGAGGAGGGGAGCATTTTCGGACCCTTCATGTGAACATCTTGATATTGCACCTTAGAATTGTTATTTATTTTGTACGAAGGTGACTCTGTTTCCAGTGAGATGTAAAAAAACTAAGTACAAATTTAACAATATTTTGTTATAAATGTTCAAAGTAGTCCCCCTTGACCTCAATACATTTATTTAATCGTGTTTTCCACAAATCAAAAGCTGCTCGCCACTCATTTTTCGGAATACTGCCAAAATACTCATGAATTGCGGCATCAATCTCATTTTCTGAAGAAAATTTGCGGCCCCGAAGATGTTTTTTTTTAATTAAAGGATAACTAGAAGTCACACATCGCCAAATCCGGTGAATAAGGCAAATGTTCAATCACGCGGATATTTTTTTCCCTCAAATAATCGACAGTAGTACGCGCCGAATGCGAAGAGGCATTGTCGAGATGCAACAAAAGGCCCCTTACATTAAGTCCTTCAAAAACTTCAGGCAAACATTTATTAATGTACCAGTTTGCAGTGACTGTGCGCTGTTCTTCTAACTTAATGGCTCTGACCAAATCGGTGCTTCTGAAGAAAACAGCGTACATAACTTTTTTCATGGAGCGTTGCTTTTTTGGTGTTGTCGGTGTTGGATCGTCTTCATGGATCCACACACGGGATTTCTGTCGAGTTGGAGTGTCATAAAATGGTGTATAGGTCTCATCACCTTTTCATCGCCATTTTCCAACATGTTCCTCTTGTTTTCTTACACGTTCTGACTTCTGAAATTCCGTTAAGTGGTGTGGCACCCAACGACAGACAACTTTCTTCATCCGCAGTTCCTCATGCAACATTTTTGAAACTGCTACGGATCCAATCCCTAATGTCATCTGGATCGTACTGTATGTACAGTGTGGGTCTTCGGTAATCATACTCTGGACACGAGCAACATTTTCTGCAGTGACAGTTGTTTTTGGTTTTGTGTCACGTTGTTCATCAGTCAAGAAACTCCGATCTCGTTTAAATTCAGCAAACCGCCGATAAAGGCTTTTCTTCGCCAAATGCTAAAGTTAGGCGTTCCATGCACTGCTTTTCGTCTAAACCGCATTTAAAATCGTAGTAGATTAATGCACGAAAATTCTCTCTACTCAATTCCATCGCGTTTGCTACACAATTTTCTTCTTTCTACGCACTTGATTGTCATTTAATGACATTGCACGACTGAGTCACTAGACCTATAAGCTTACTTGTCCTAATATCGTTTTATCTAAATAGGCATCCATTTCAACGTATTTCACTAAAAACAGAGTCACCCTCGTACATATTTTTCTAGAGTATTTATTTTTCTTTTCTTTCATTTCATCAGAATCTGTTATTTTCGTCTTTAGAACATCTTATTAATTTCGTCTAAACTTCGTAGCAACAACAAAATAAATATGCGAAACTCCCATTTCCAGGCGACCATGACTTCAAATTATTACGTGCGCTCTTCACACAGTAGATCTACATCCCGCCATTGTTAGAAGTGTACTAGCGCGAGCCGCATCGAACTGATCTTATTCCACTCAATCCCCTCCTTGCTCTCTTGCCGTACAAACAGCAATATAGCTAATTTCATATTTTTCCAATCGGTTTATCTCTACAATGGAGCTACCGCTAGCGTATGTATTGCGAACGAGCGCTAGATATACATTTGTCGCCGAGGAGGAAAACATAATACCACTATTGTCATTCGTCGCTCCTTCGCTTACGCATAACATAGCGTCTATTTACCACACAATCTTTAGTTTCTTACATTCTCACTTGTATATGGGGACAGTAGCAGGGACAATAGATGCTAAAGATGGTATATCATACAAATACATGAAATAACACGAACGCCTGGGAAGCCGTGAGTTGTATAGCATATTTTTGCGGTAGTGATCGGCTTTTTCTTTGTTGTTGTCGTCCGACCAGACGCACTGTGGCCAATAATGGTAACTTTTTGGAAAAAACCTCGTAACTTCTAAACGGTATGGGGCAGATTACATTTTTTTTTATTATTATGCTTCGTAATAACTGAACTTTACTGAGCGTATAATTTATTTACCATTTTTTTGAGCACAACAATGCTGTATTTTGAATTTAAGAGAAATATTACACAACTTAGAAGTTCGTTTATTTGTAATAAAAAAGTAGGTAAAGGAAGTAAACTTAAGATGCTTATTTTTAGTAAAAAAATAGATACAGAGCTTAAAATCGTTTTTTGTAGCTCTAAAACCTATATACTATTTGAAACAGTTCACTAAAACCCTTACCACAACACTTAATTCGTACTGGTTAGTTCAGTCTTGCTGCTGATGATGATAGCTTGGCTATCGAAACGTGCGTCCAGTACGAATTAAGTGTTCTGGTAAGGGTTTTAGTGAACTGTTTCAGTGTTCCAGTGCCACAGTTTTAGAGTACCCGTTTATATACTCTATAAATTACAACACAATATGTACTTATAATCTACTTATTTTCAAGAAAAGAACTCATAATTATCTGTGCAAGAGAAGAACTGATAATTATTTAACTACTAATAGTAATTTATTTTAGCTTACTTAATTTTTTAACTTCTTTGTTAAACCTCTAATATTGCTGTGCTAGTGCAATAAATAAGGATCGGAAATGAGCATCATCATGTGCATGATATTTTCGTTTGTAGATTTTCTACTTGTTTTTCTTGCGTAAAAAAAGCCGGAACTTTTTATAATCTTTGTTGCGAGCTTCTTGAACCTCTGAAAATAAGCCAATTGGTAAAATTGCAGCCGAGATAATGTCTTCGCCATAGATAAGGATTTTATGAAGAGTGACAAGCATTTTATACCATCCGTAATTATTAACGAAATACTTCGCTATTTTTAAAGCATAAAATCTAAATCGCTTTACATTAATATCCAATCCTGAAGTTATAACCTCTAAAATGATACCAAATCTTCGAATTAACTCGTCATTAACACGTCAACACCTGCAATTTCAGCAGTTACTTTAGGATCTTGGAAGAACCGATGAGATGTGTTTCCGCTGTTTGAGTTTCCGGGCCCTTGAGAAACTTTATCAATATGCAGTCCCAGTCTTTTCTTGAAAGCACTTTGTATCAACCTTTGCACCTGTATCAGTTATTTCCATCAATTCCGGGTAAGAATTCTTTTTGCTTTCAGAAAGCAGATAATAAGGAGGAAAGATATTGAATCCCATATCGTTACATGCTTTACGTGTGTTTTTGGATGCGCAGTTACATTCATGATGTGTTTTTGTCAACTGCACATCCAAAAACACACGTAATGCAGTATCCATACTCATATAGTTTTTCCCTTCTTCTTGGATGTCTTTTCTAGTTTCTTTAGCCGCCAATTCTATTTACTCAGTAGGATATAGTTCTGTTAGTCGTTTGGTTTTATATTTCTTCGCTTTAGTGCAGCAATCGTCAAAACTTTTTTCAGGTCGTTCACTAGATGAAGTTCTTGGTTTACTAAATAAATGTTCGGCCACTGCGGCCACCTGTAGATTTTTCTTTAACCAAGCCTTATTTTTTAGTTTTTGAACAAAAACGATTGATACGATTTGCTGCTTTCTATTTCCTTTTGAATACGCAGGCGAAGTTTCTATGTATAGTTTATTTCAAATTATAAGAATATAACTGTAGACTTACAAGGCCTTTAATACTTTTATTGCACCTTCTGTGACGATAATAACCTGGCAATGCATATTGAATCTAGGGGCCGTATTGACTATAAATTACGGCCCTATAAGATAATTATATGTTTATGTATATATATTTTACAAACAGTATAAATTTACATAGTAAGCAATTCGATGTTACAAGTAATTAAAGAATTTACATATTAAATGAGATTTAAATGTACAAACAGGTAGTTACGCATATCGCAAATCATAATTCCATTTCTATTCAATTCACTTAAATTTTGTCATTAGGTCAGCAGGTTGTTTGCGTATCCAGGTAGTTATTACCGCAGGTGGTGCAATAACAGCATTTAAGCCGTTCAAAGTTATATTCTTATAATTTGAAATAAACTATACTTGCGAGTACACCTTCTCGGCCAGTTCCTCTGAAATGTTAGGTTTTGACTTTATAAATCTCATCAGAGCCGACAAATCTTGATAAAGTCGCCCAATTCTCTATACGAAATTGCAAAGTATGCCATTTTGTAGGTTACACTACTGGCACTAATTCTGGATACTTTAAGATGTTTCTTATTTCCACCAAAAACAATATTTTATTATTCAAAATCCCTTAACTCTCTTTTCACAATATAATATATTACACGCTGCACAATTCGCCTTTCGGCATAATCAGGAGTATAATACTAAAGCAATGTTACAATCACAAACTTATATATAGATAGTCTTAAGCTAAAGACCAATAAAAGGTTATTTACAGAAATATCTAAATACTATAACCGTAATAACTATAATTACTCGTAATTATGAGAAATTATTTCAGTCTTGCTAATGATAATGCTATTATTCGAGGGTTGATAAGTAGAGTAACCAAAACTTGCGGACTCGCATAGGCGTCGGTATTACGGGTTAATATAAGAATACGAAAAATTCGTAAATAAACTTACTTGCTAATTATTCAACAAATTAGAGGCATCAGGATGTGAACTACTGTAAACTTGCATCATTGCATATGTTTCCACAGTTACTTCTTTAAACCTTGTGCGTCGACAAGAAAAAATATTCTTATACATAGAAAACGATCTCTCCACATCTAAGGAAGTTACATTTGCATGTAGAAACTGTTTTTCAAAATCACTTAAAAGTTCACTATTCTTACACTTATTATAAACGGCCTCTAAAGTATTAAAATCGGGATTTTTCCTTAAAACATCTGCTAACTTTTGACTAGCGCATAATCCTGGCGTATCATTTAATGCAGAGGTTCCCAAATTTTTTTTCTCGTAGACCACTTTCAAAATTTTACTGGTTTCGGTGGACCCCCTGCTGCTACATTTCTACCATATTCCCAAAACTCGTCAAAAAATGTGAAAATTAGATCTAACGATGGAAATTTGCGTCGCGGCTGAACTCCAACCCTAAATTCGGAGTGGTAAAAATAAAATGAAAAATAGTATATTTTCTTGTGTTCTATTTATTAAAATAATATGATTACAGACTTAATAGAATTCAAATTAAACATGAATAACGTAACGTAACTTCAACAATGCAAATCAACAATTAAAAAAAAATAATTTTAATGGGAGGAATGTACTTGATGGATTGACAGCAAATTATCAATATTAGGCTTCAGTTTTGTGAGGAATAACCGCAAATCTCCCCGTTTTGTGATGTTCAATCTGCTCCTTTTTTTTGTTAATAGGTTTGTAACGACACTAAAACATTTTTCGACAAGGTATGACGAGGGAAACGCTATCAAAAGTTTTCTCGTAATTTCCCACAGCCCAGGATATTTTTCGGGTATTTCTGCCTGTTTGATAGCCTTTTTTAAATTTCACCTTCAGCTCCTCATTGGTGCTAAGCTCGAGTAGCTCCTCTTGTAATACCACATTCGCCACTTCCGTTTCATCATATGGATTTATGATACGTGGTGGTATTTCCATCGTCAAAATATCTTCAAATCTATTTTTAAAGTCATCATGCACGGCATTTAAATGTTGAACGTATGTCTGAATATCCTCATTAAGACATTCTGCCTGTGACAAGTTTGGAAACTGGGAGAATTTGCGCCGACTAATATTTTGCTTCATAAATTTCAATTTTCCAAGAAAAGCCAAAATTACACCTTTTGTTTTTATTAAATTTAGGCTGTCCCCTTGTAACTGCAAGTTAATCTCATTAAATTTTTTAAACAAATCTGTCAAATACGCGATGTCTGCTTTCAATTTGATCAGGTTTTCCTTTAAATCTGGATCTTTACTTTCCAGAAACTCTAAAACTGATTCAAAAAGTGAGTAAAATCTTGTTAAACATGCACCTTTCGACAACCAGCGTACTTCAGTATGTAAGAGCATTCGTTGGAAGCCTTCATCATTCTCGTCGCACAATTGTGCAAATAAACGGGTATTTAACGCATTGCTTCTTATTTTGTTAACTGCTTTAATCACAAATTGAAGCGATTGGTGCAATCTATCACTCAAATTTTTCGCTACCAGGTGTTATCGGTGGATGACACAGTGAATTGCAGTTACTCCTGGTATAATTCTTTTAAGATGGCTTATAAACCCACGATATCGCCCGAATATGGCAGGAGCTCCATCTGCTGCCACCGAAATAATGTTTGTAAATGGAATCGATTTTTCCTTAAAAAGCTGACCTGAAAATACACTACTCAAAAAAATTAAGGGAGGTTTTAAAAAAAGGAAATTAAAGCTAAATAAATAGGCTATCTGATTCATAGACCGGCCTAACTGAAAAAAATTTTTTCAAACCCGTGGACAAAAAAAAAAGAAAATTGCAAAATTATTTTTTCGCGCTATCAGTTAGGATTGCATGAGAACCGTAGCTCCTAAAAATTTTTAGCCAAAAGATCTGAAAATTAGAATCTTAAAGCTTCAAAATGCTTTTTTAAAGTCTTAATACGACCATTTTTCACCGAAATACAGCCTGTCAAAAATTACCGAAAAATTTGGAATTTTTTTTTGCTCCCTTTTTTTTGAGTGGTGTATTATCTGCCTACATTGCTAGGTAAAGCTAAGCCAACATTTTTGTTCTTTACTATCGAAACCAGATAAATTTTCGTGGACCCCCACTTACAACTTGTGCACCCCCATTTTTTTTTCACGCCAATGTAAACCCCCGTCGAGTCTCCCGTGGACCCCTGGGGGTCCACCTGGACCATTTTGGGAATCACTGATTTAATGTGTGTAATTTATTTTTTACACTCTCCACTATGTCTAATGATTCCTGCAATGACAATTCAGTACATTGTAGTTTTCTGATGGCATCTAGTAATACTGTATAATTGGTTCATATTGTTGTTAAATCTTCTAAAAGTTGAGGAATTTGAAATTCTCTTTGACTTTCTCTAATTGCTTTGGATTCATTCCGATTAAATCGCATTGTAACTGATTGAATTTGTTGAAAATGGATCAAATAGTAAGAAGCTGCTGTTAGCCAAGTACACCCCATCGCGTTAAAATTGGTTCAGGAAGTTCTGGAATACCTGGACAAAATTTACGAAATTCTTTTAAACGTTTAGGAGATTTACGAAACACTGCTTCAGTACTTCCAATCATCCGATCAACGTTTCCGTAATGTTGTCGAACAACTTCACCAACTAAATGCAAAGCATGCAGCACGCAGGTGATATGTATTAAGTTAGGAAATATATGTTTTAAGGATCGCCCAACACTTAACATCGTTGTTGCACTATCTGTCACAGTCATCACAACTTGATCTTGGGCAATTTTAAATTTTTTCAAAGCGTTCAATATCACTTTTTGAATATTTTCCGCGGTACATTGTTGAACACGTTTGCAAGCTAACAAATATCGATATGCTGTGTTCTCGCTACATAAAACGCGAGCTATTACATTCACAATACTGTTTTTCTTTATATCGGTCGTCTCATCCACTGTAATCCATATTTTTTTGGAACACAAATTACGTTTACACACATTTTCTAGCATCTCTTTCATTCGCGGCAAATGATTCTGTAATTGTGTTTGTGAGGGTAATGGGTACTTTGGAACGTATTGTCGTCAAAACGTTTTAAAAGCTGCTTTTCTCACCAACGACAACGGAAGATTACAAGAGGTAAATATAATTAATAAATGTATGAGGAATAGTGTATAAGGTATTTCAGTTCTTGCATTTCTCATATGCTTAATACCATTGACATGCCTCTGGCAATCAGTTCTGTCCAATGCAGCCAAACGAACATTGCATATTAAGCAAAAAACTGCACTACCGTCATATTTTAAATGGGGAAAAAGTGACACATACTTATGTACATTAGTAGCAAATCTATTACGAGGCATTGTTTTCTTAGGTATGTAAATATTAGTTCTATATGAAACAATACACTAATTATGTACTTGGTATAATACTACAACACACAAAAAACACCAGCTATATTTTCAAAAGCGACAAGTAAGTACATAACCTTGACCGTTCGACTAATCTCTGCAACAGCTCAACCGGTACTAAAACGAAATCTCTCTTTTATTTATGAATTTTTCGTATTCTTATATTAACCCGTAATACCGACGCCTATGCGAGTCCACAAGTTTAGGTTACTCTAGTAATAAATGTATCTCGAATGATAACACAACAAAAGAAGAACTATATAAATGTTCAGTATCTTGCACTTAAATGACAATAGTGAGACAGTAATATGACAATATAATGCAGGACAATGAAATATATTCCTTTTACCAATATCAGATCGGTAAAACAAGAGCTTTTAGTTACTATAATTAAATATAACCGAAATAGCAAAATCATTCATTGCGTGTACTTTTAAACGCTGATGGTTAAAATTTAAAATTTTAATCACGGGCATTTTCCTCCTAAAATGGCGAAATTTTGTTTTTTTTAATCATTTATCTATAACCCCTAAATAACCAATATACAACTTCTGGAGCAAATAAAATTTTGTGCAATTTCCCTATTAGTCGATACTGCTAACTAAATTTTATCCGGATTGGTAAAACTTTATTTACACCAGTGAACAAATACGAACATTTGATTCTATTTTTTACCAATCCCATTTATTAAGAGCTAATGTCTACGTACGTTTTAATATCGTTAATCGTTTTTTCCCGATTGGTACTGGACTGGGCTGCTTTTTGGCAAAAACTGGTTTGTTGATTTAATTCCTCAAATAGCGAAGCGTCTATACCATAATATGGTTTCAATAACGTTTTGGATTGATGCTCTTCGATAATGGAATTTACCATTTCCATTAAATGCTTTCTCAAATGTGCAGTAACTTGATTTATGTATTGTATATGCTCTGAAATTTGCATGTTTAAACCACCGTCCACAAATTTAACTGGAATGCGTACTATGTGTTTTTCAGCCAGTTGATTCTGTAAATAAAATAAACTAATTAGTAACGGAATTTTTTACATGTGAACCCGAAGTTGAGATTTCTATCGTAACTGTAAAGTTTGAAACACAGAATAGAGCTTAAACTGTATTAACTGAATGGATAGCAAAATAAAACAACAAAAGCTGATTCTATATGATCTTTTTTATACGACAATTTTATAGATTACCCTCAAGTCTCGTTGCAAGTTGTTTAGCCGGCGGTGTAATTCGGCTTCTTCGGGTGACAAATTTTCGGGTGTTTTCTCGCTTGGAGTGTAAACTCTGTTTAGCCATATGCAACGTTTCGCCAATTCTTGGCTCATAAATACAGTGTTATGAACCTCCTGCTCCACAACTGTGGTTAGGTAAGTATCTCGCAGTTCTTGAGAAAATATATTGACTAAAACTTCCAGCATTCGCTCGATTTCGCTTCTCCATTCTTCTAAACCTTTCTCGCGTTCTTCCGGAGAATTTTCTTTAAAACCCGGTATATGCGATGATATAGGCTGTAACCTGTAGCATGGTGGTTGCGCTGCACTATCTAATTGGTACCTAAAATGTATTACAGTAGGAATTATATTATACATCTTCACATTACTACCATTTACTGAGTAAACTTTGAGCAGATTGGTTAGCCGCACTTTCCATTGCCATTTTGAAATCGGCGCTTTCTATTGTAATCGGCAGTAAAGGGGTTCCTAGTGAATTATTGAGAAACAGAACTGGTATAATGTATGCTACTTCCATTTGCCCTAAAATGAGAAATGGGGTCACAAAAAATGTATTTGTATTTGTATTTATTTATTTCATCACAGATCGTAACATGTCAAAAAAAGAAATACATTGTATGCATAATTGTCCTAAAAAATAATAAACATTGGTACAATAGGAAAGTAACCATGTTATAAACTAAAAGAAAAAAAATTAAGAAATATATACGTACAGAAGTACATCACAAGTTAAAAAAGATATAAATATACATATATTAGTATTGATACTGCGGATAAAAATTATTGATTAAGATTATACGCTAAATACTCAGTTACGTTATACGAGGGTCACGCTATATATTTTGAGATACAAGAAAACTACAAATCTTTTTACGAAAATGATTTTATTTATGTTCAAAATAATCTCCCCCTGCATCAATGCACTTTTGTAACCGAAGTTTCCACAACGTAAAAGCGTGATGCCAGTCATCTCTTGGAATGCTCTCAAAAAATAGATGAATTGCTTCATCTATCTCATCCTCCGTCGTGAAACGTCGACCACGTAAATGTTTCTTTAGGTTGAAGAACAACCAGAAATCACACATGGCCAAATCAGGCAAATAGGGTTCAATGACTTTTACCTTATTTTCACGTAAAAATTCAACTGTCTGCTGTGCACTGTGTGACGATGCATTGTCGTGATGCAACATTAACCCGCGAATGTTGGCTGACTCAAGAACTGCAGGTAAACATTTTGTGGTATACCAGTTTGCTGTGACTGTACGTTGATTTTCCAGCTTCATTGCTTTTACTAATCCGGTACTACGGAAGAAAATTGCGTACATAACTTTCTTGACGGCCCTTTGTCTTTTGGCCATTGATGGTGTTGGTGCATCTTCGTGGATCCACACGCGGCTCTCCTGGCGGGTAGGAATATCGTAAAATGGGATGTAAGTTTCATCATCTGTTACTATTTTTGATAGAATGTGATATCCACAATTATTTAACATTTCCAATGTTTCCCGAGCGATTCTTACTCGCTCTGCTTTTTGGAAATCGGTAAGCGTGTGTGGCACTAAACGAGTAACAATTTTTTTCATCCGAAGATGATCATGTAAAATTGAATTTACTGTTGTGGATCCAACACCTCGTCGATCATACGTCTCACACTCTCAATGTTTCCAGCGGTAACAAGATCACCAAGCGATATCCGTCCTCTTTTAAATTCGCTATACCAGCGAAACACAGTCGCACGTGAAGGACTTTCATCACCAAATGCGAGTTGCAATCGTTCAAGACTTTGTTGTTCACTTAAACCGACCTTGAAATCGTAGTAAATCATTGCGCGTACATGTTCTCTTGACAAGTCCATGTTTTGATGACAAATCGTACCTACCACGTTTACTCTATGACAGCAGCGACTCAACTGACAGTCAGAGTTTACTACTTAAGGATGGTGGTATTTAGAAATGCAGTGTTGCCAGCTCTAGCTTCTCTACTTTTGTGGCATCTCAAAATATATAGCGTGTCCGTCGTAGAAAACATGACTCAATAACATTTTTTTTACAGTTGCTTAAACGCTTTCATGTTCAACTGTTTAACGCGGTCAGGTAATTTATTATATAATTTTACACTACGATAGTCTATCGATTGCTGAGTTCTCTTTAGTCGATGGTGTGATGTAACTAAATCACTCCTATTACGAGTGTCGTAACTGTGATAGTTCGAGTTCTCAAAAAACTGCACCCTATTTTGATGGATGTATTTAACACAACACAAAATGTACGCACTAATTATTGTCAATATTTTTTCGTTGGCAAAATATTCACGACAGCTGTCCCTAGACCGTAGCCCGTATAAAGCTCTCATTGCACGTTTTTGCAATACAAGAACTCGTTGCAGTTCATTAGATGCCCCCCAAATTAAAATTCCATATGCCAGCTTTGCTGCTTCGTGCGTTACTAGTTGTTTTATTCTTCGAATAGTGAATACTGCAGTGCTGAGTTTCGGTGTTATACTAGACACATGTCCCGACCAGCCTAGTCCTCCATCCACTGTGACTCCCAAAAAGTTCACCGTTTGGTTTCGTGAGGCAGTCATAAAGGTAAGTACCTGAGTTTTGTTTTGATTTATTTTCAGCTTATTTGCATCACACCAGGTTTTCGTAGCTAGAAGAGAATTTTCTCTAACGCGATTGGCATGATAATCAGTATCACTCCTGATAATAAAAGAGGTATCATCAGCATACAAGCACACTTTGCTGTAGATTACATTTTCTGGAAGATCGTTTATATATATCATGAAGAGTACTGGGCCCAGTATTGATCCTTGTGGGACCCCACAAACTACTGGTTGCATGTCCGATACGCAATTCCCCCAACTCACTGCCTGTTTTATTTCTTCAAGGTAGGATACCAATAATTTATTTGCGGTACCTCTCACACCATAATAATTTAGTTTGGCTAGTAGAAGTTGATGTGATACTGTATCAAATGCTTTATTCATGTTACATAAAATCATTTCCACAAATTCCTGATGATTTTGCGCTAATAATATTTCCTCTATGGACTCCACTAAAGCTGTAACTGTAGATTTGCCAGCCCTGTATCCATGTTGCGCGGGTGTGAAAATTCTCTATGCTTCAAAGAAGGAAACTAGTCTTTTGCATATTACACTTTCCATAACCTTGGATAGTGTTGGTAACACTGACAATGGCCTATAATTTTCTTGTATGTGCCTGTCTCCTTTTTTATGGATGGGTGTTACTTTAGCAACTTTGAGTTCTTTTGGGAAAGTGCCTTCCTCTAAACATTTGTTGATTATTTCGGAAAAAGGTTCGGCTATTTCTGCACTAACTTCTTTTAATAAGGCAGTAGTCATGCCATATATGTCTTTAGTTTTCTTGTTCTTAATATCATGCATGATATTCATTAATTCTTGTACATTCACTGGTTTTATGTACCAAGAGTTAGTGAGCGATTTACTAGTCCTTTGTAGCAATGTGTAAGGATCTACATTGCTTGCGTCGACATTTGTCTGGATGCTACTTCCAATTTGAATAAAGAAGTCGTTGAATTTATCTGCTGTAGGTTGTTTGTCATCACAGGAAGCAGTATCCTTTAGTCTTCCCGATTCTTTATTTATGATTTCCCAAATTTTCCGCTGTCTATTTTCGGAGTTCTTAATCTGAGATTCATAATTCTTTCTTTTAGCGTTTGTCACTTTCTCCTGATATACTGTTTTTTCTTGTTTGTACAATTGCAATATACTAGAACTTTTTGTTGCTTTAAATATCGTATGTAAAGCATCAAACTTAGTTTTGGCCTGCTTTACTTCCTGAGTTTTCCAATCCCCATTAGTGATGTTTTTAATTTTTCCACATGTTTCAGGGAAGCACACATCGAATACAGCCATAATAATATTGTGAAATGCAGTGAACCTTTGCTGTGCATTTCCATGATGGAGGATCTGATCCCAGTGCACTTCTGCCAGCATATTTCTAAAAAGGTGTATTTGATCATGGTTAATTATTCGTATGTATTTCATTTTGGTCTCTATTTTAAGTAACATCTTGAAGTGAAATACTTGCTATTTGTGCAAGATGATCTGACATATGTGTTTCAACAATGTTAACCGTAATATTTTCGTCATCTGTAAATATATTATCTATGCATGTTTCTGCTGTACTAATTCGTGTTGGTTTATTTATTAACTGTGTTAATCCAAATATATTCTTTACGTCCATGAATTCATTTTTTTCTTTACTATCCCTGATCAAATCAATGTTAAAATCACCTGCCACCACAATCTTGTCTTTCGGGTACATATCGGTGACAGTACTTGATGTATCGATAATTCTGTCAGTGAAAATATTCATATCACCAGCGGGTGGTCTATAGATGGATATAAAAATAGTATTCACTTCCTTTATTCTCACTGTACATAACTCTATGTGGCTCTGAACAATAAAAGCGTTCAAACCATCTATAACGGTAGCATCATAGGGATTTTTTACTAAAATCATTGTTCTTCCTCCCTTTTGACCAGTTCTGACACTGTAACTACAAACCCTGTAGTTATTGATTCGGAAGGAAGGGAGTGATTCCGTAGTAAGCCAATGTTCGGACATACACAAAACGTCAATATTTTGCTCTGCTAGAAAAATGTCTAGCATGTCAGATTTTTGTCGAACAGACTGTATGTTTAGATTCATTACATTTATTCTAACGCTTAGGTTTTGATGTACGGTTGTGAAGCGTTCGTCTGAGTCCGGTGAAAATTTTGTGTATTAAATCGAAATCGTCGTACAGCTGCTCCTTCCGGCCACAGTTCAGGCTCGTACACCCTCGATAAAAATTCTAGAGGAAAAGAAATACGAAAAGACATGCTTATATTGTTTTTTTTTTAAGTTCTACACATTCAAACGGTATGTCCGGAGCTGTTTGTTGTAAATGATTCAGCATCAACTCAGTAGTGGTATTATTTTTAAGTCTATAAACATGTAAATGTCCTTTCTTTTCTATACTTTTAATTTCGGAGGCCCGGTTTCCTATAATTATTCCATTGTTCGTTCTCCGTTTAATATTGTGATTGATATATGATTAATTAATATTAGTATCAAGAGCAAATGTACTTAAATTAAATCAATATTAAGCTTAACCCTCTACTTTCAAGCTTCCCGCTAGATCATTCGAAATGTTATACTTTCATTCAGGCCTAGTTTGATGAAGTAGGCTGAACAAAAATGCTGAAGAATCCGTATTGAACAAAAACAATAAACCCAATATACAAAGGTTTTCGGTTAAAAATTATAATGAGATAAAATATGACTTGTTAAATTTTAATAGTGAGTATATTGAAGACTACGTACAAACGGCCCACAGGTGCTGATCGGATAGGCGCACCATTAACTCTCTCTAATAAAGATCAACACATTTAGTTATTGTACATACGAGGATGGTATGAGAAGTACCCGAGTTTGGAGACAGATGGT
This sequence comes from Dynastes maya, assembly GCA_029619315.2. Taxonomy (NCBI): domain Eukaryota; kingdom Metazoa; phylum Arthropoda; class Insecta; order Coleoptera; family Scarabaeidae; genus Dynastes; species Dynastes maya. Next base: position 11,623,764 of record JAROYE020000010.1, read on the forward strand.
GTTTTGTGACACTGCATTACCGACTGTGAATACTATTCCTTAGTTGAAGTCCAGCAACTTTCGAAGAGACTTATCGCGTAGTGTTGCATTGAGGGCTGTTGAAAGTGAGCAAGTTTATTATTTGCGGATCATTGAAAAAGACCAATACCGGTCAGTGATTCGGTCTCTTTTTTGGATGGGAAAACGTGTGCAGAAATCAAAGAGAACTTGAATGCAGTTTGTGAGGACCATGCACCTTTGATGACTACCATCAGATACTGGCTTAGTGAATTTAAGCGTGGCCGAACATTCTCCTTTGATGAGCAGCGGCCAGGTCGTCCCATTGGCTGACTACGGACGATATGATCAATAAAATTCATGATGTCGTATTAGTAGCCCACCGGGGCCGGGTGAAAATTAGAGAGATTGCTAATATGGTAAACATTCACTGAAAGTAGTGAAAACATTCTCCACAAAAAAATTGAAATATGAGAAAGCTATCGACGGGGAAATGGCTGTCTTTATCTGCGTCTGCTGCCGATTAATCAATAACGGAATCGCGAAATAACTTCAAAGCAATATTTGGACCTGTTTAAGCGCAATACGAGTAAGTCCTGTGGCGTTATATGATTGTAGATGATGCAGGGAACGTCATTATAAGCCAAAAACCAAAGGTCATCGAAAAAATTGGTTTTTCCCGGCAAACGTGCACCAAAGAAGGCGAATACGATTCCATCAGCCGGAAAGTTATGGCCGACGATTTTTGGGATTCGCAAGGCATAAAATTTTAAATTTTTATTTGGAGAAGGGAAGGACAATCACGGGGACCCGTACTACGCTGATCTATTGGACGATGCGACCGCTGAATTAAAGAGAAAAAGGTTCCACCTAGCGAGAAAAAATTCACCATCATGGTAACACTCTAAAGCCCACTTATCGGCGATTGCGACAGCAAAACGGTCGAATTACTGTACGAATGGCGCCCCATTACATATTCGCCAGATTTGGGCCCTTATAACTTCTTTCTTTTTCCAAACATGAAAAAATTGCTTGGGGGGAAAGCGATCACGTCAAATAAAGAGCTCATTGCCAAAACAGAGGCCTATTTGGCAGAGTTCGATAAATCCTATTATTTGGATAGCTTTAAAAAATTGGAACACCGCTGGACTAAGTGTATAAAGCTACAAGAAATTATGTTGAGAAATAAATGTAGTAAATGCAAAACAATTGTGTTTTTCTTCCTTAACACAGGCATTTATCATACCATCCTCGTACATATCTTTACATCCATATGAATATACATATGTACACCATTGAAACCAAATTCCGAAAAAACCTAAATATCTCCAATAAAGTTGAAGGTACTGCCGTGAAATTCAGTAATTGTAGCGGGAGTATTGATATTTTAGTCCGACTTCCGATTTAACCGGAGACTCACCCGCATCTTTGAGATTTTAAAAGAAAAACCCCATATATTTTAGATTTGATATATTTCCATATATAGTTTTCTACACCTTCCTTGATTTTCTATGAAGATATTATTTAAAAATTGTTATTTCGACAACTCGAATTTCTTTTGGATGAAAAAGCGTTTAAAATGAAATTGTAGCGTAAAAAAATGACTTTTGTATATGTGCATTTGTTTAGGTTTAAAAAAGGGCCCCCAAAAAACTGATGAAAGAGAAGGAATTGAATTTTACTGACTGAAATTTCAAAAAGGAAATATGATTGAAGGGAAAAATAGACGACGAATTACCGTAACCCGAGTAATTTTTTAATATCCAATCGACAACCCAATAACTCGCTCCCTTTCAAAACGTTTAAAAAGGGTGCAGTTTAACGGAACGCCCCCCGAAATTTTTTCCCAAAAAGGGGCGGCCAAAAAAAGGCAGCACATGACAACAATGCGTAAATGCTAACAGAAATTTCATTTTTAGCTTTTTTTCATATCTGCCACTTTTGGGGCCCCCTTTTTGGCCGAAGAAGTACCGAAAAGGGGCTACAAAAAACTTTCCATATCCACAAAATAATCGACCTCAGTAGAATAATGTAAAAGGGAAAAATAACCCACAAAAACGCTTGAGAAAAAATTTGTTGATAATGATTTCGATTGAAATTTTTTGAAGTTAGGTGTAAATTTTTCCAGAGGCAAAAATTTTGTTGAAATGGGGCCTTCATCACATAATTTTTGCTATTGGTCCCAAAAATAACCCCAGTGAGACCGGGGCCCACACTCCTAAAAATTAAAAGTTTAAAATGGTGGGTTTACGAGAACAGATTATCGGGGCCCCCCCCTTTTTAATGCTAATTTTAAAAGAGAACCCCTTTTGCACTTCTTAAAAAGCAAAATATCCCTTAATGCAGGGGGCAGTCACCATTGTTACTACCAAAGTGGGCTCCACCCATTGTGCATTAAAGACGAAAAATTATTGATTTTAAATTTCCCTCAAAAAGGGATTAGACAAAGGACCATTAAAATGGTCTCTATTAATTTGGGGCTAGAACGGAGATTACCCCAAAAAACTCAGACATCATGGGGGGTTTCCCACCATAGATTAGCGTACTGTAAAAGAGTGGGTGATCGCCAGTTAGAACAGAAATACTTAAAATTTTATTTTTTTGTCCAAAATTGTGCTGTAACGTTCTTTACAAAAAATGCTCCTTCATTTCTTTTTCCGCTATTTTTAATGCTTGAAATTTAAATATCTCGGTATATTTTTGAAAAAATGTAAAAACCTGCATCTTTAAGTTGGCATATTGCGCTCCAAATCGATAAAAAAAAAATATTAGGATATTTTTTTAAAATTTAAATGGAAGTGAGTTCCTTAAAAGGGGAAATCAGTTAAAAGCCGATATTTCCACTTTATAATCAAAATCATTTTACCAAAGGTAACTTTCATGCAATCCCTGCAATATTTTTGGAGATATTTAGGTGCCTCCGGACTTTTGCCCGTCATTGTATAAATACTAATTGCAATGTTCTCTTATGAACATTTTTTGCTATTACAAAGTGGCCACAAAAGGGTCCCGCAATAAAATCGCACGTGTAAAATAGTTGGGCCGAGAGGACGGTGTTTTTCGTCTGCGGGGCAGTACGGCTTTTCGCTGCCGGTCATTGGCATTGTTTTCTACCTAAAAAAAAATTTGATTTCTCAGCAAAACGACTGCGGTCGGACAAACTTCGAAAATTTTTTCAAAAATTTCCCAAAACTTAATATTGAAGGTGCTAAAATTAAAATGTGTAATCTGTAAAATCCGTAATGTTTTGGGGTCCAACAACATTGTCTACGACACGAAAATAGTGAAAGCATGTCTAAAAGAGAAATTGCGCACGAGAAATGAAAAATTTATTTTTTAAATTTGCTTTTTAGTTTATCGCATGAAATTCCCTTTTAATTTTTACTAGACAAGGCCATTTATCTTTTTTGGAAATAACTATTCGGATGCAAATTCCCAAATCCAACATCTTTTACGAAGAATTGTCCCATCTGCGCGCAAATATTGAAAAAAAAATAAAATCGGAGTTGAAAGATAAAAAATTGGGGGTTATTGTCGGAAAAAACAGATCGGAAAACATTCTGTTTTTAATGAAATGGCACGAATTGGGAAACCCGTCAGTCGGCACCTTAAATTTCTATTATCTCCAAACAAATAAAAACAGTGTACTGCCGAATAATTTCAAAAGTTAGTTTTAAAATACATTGACATTTGAACTTTAAACAAAAAATGTTGATTTTTAGTGGGTGGTGTGTGTTTTTGTTCCCCTTCTAATTGTACACATTCGTGTAAAATTCATGCTCTCAATCTTTTGGCGGGTGATCGAAAATGTTATCCTGAGGTGGACGCTTTAATAGCGCTACCAAAACAGTATTTTTCAAAACACCGAAAAAGTTTCGCGAATTTCCCGATGTGCCCCCCTATACCAAGCCCCCCGAACCTATTCTAATCGTTGGGGGGAAAATGGTTGCAGGCCGCGTTTATTATCATAAAAATTTTGACAATATTAAAACGTGGGGTTTTTCAATTCATACAAAGGAAGCTACCCCACCAGAAAAACCAGTCGAAATTTTAAGATAGTCAGTTAAAAAAGGGTTTAAAAAAACATTCACGACAATTTTCTTGGGCTAGAGATGCAATAGAAAAATTACAAAACCTGCGGTTTCCGTTAAAGATCTCTACAAATTTTGCAAATGTTCACCCCACAGCTATGCGCGTTTAAATGCAAAAAAAATTTCTGTTCTAGAAAAAATTTAAAATGGGGTTTTTTAGAAAAAAATTTTGATTTTGGGCCCTTAACACTTTGTGGGTGCGTCAACAGAATCGTTAAGTTTTTGAAAGACTATTTTACTTACGCAAATATTCGTCACTAGATGAGAACGTTTTGTTTCTGCATATAAAAGCTTTTTTTTTCCTATCCGTACTAGTTTTGCCAAAACAATTTTTAAACAATCTAATTTGCGATTTTTAACAGACATTATTCCTTTGTGATTTCATGGGGGACTCTTAAATGGTAAGTTTTTGAGCACGTGTTTTAAAATTTTTATTTAAAAGATGAGCAAAATTATTTGGGCGAAAACATCTCTATTAGCGAAAAATCTAGGGGAACGGGGCCCCTGGTCGCCCTTCGCTACTGCGCGGTCCCGCTCGGGGGCCACTTACAAATCTGTCTTTATCCTCTATTACGTCTTTATCCTAAACTGATGTTATTTTTAAAATTAGTAAAATTCGAAAAATTTCCCCGTCATCATTTTTTCACTGCTTTTTAATTTAAATTAATCGGCATTAATAAACTACTACTTGCTAATTTTAAACCAAAAATTTTTTATTTTTTTTTATTTAATATAAAGACAACTTAATTCCCACAATGGTCAAAAAAAGAAAAGTGCATACGTATTTGGAGACATGCTCTTTAAAAAACTAAAAAACAAAAAAAAACTAAAATAATAAATTTAAAGTTACAATTCAACAATGTTATTTGGTAACAAATTGTGTGTCGTTAAATTTTTAACGTCTTGTTTAAAGGAAAATGCATTAAGTTTTTTGCTGCTAAAATTCATGGATTTTTAAACATGGATGCGATGATACTCAAAATAAACAATCATCTTCCCTATATTCACCATGGGAATTCGGAAAAAAAATAGGGAGAGCTTTTCAGAACAATCCAAATTACAATGTAAACCCATTCAAAAAGATACCTTGGTCTAGACACAATAAAAGAAATTTTTAAACACGATAGTCACCGGTAAGGTACGGGTTTTTTTATCAATAGTAAGTTAAATAAACAAATTAAAAAATTTTCGCTCCACTCTTCGTTTTTATCTGACTGAAATTTGTGTAGGGCTCCAAACAGTAGAACAGTATAAATGACGGACCCGCACAAATTTAAGTATAAAGAGAGAAATTTTCCAAAAATGTTTGTGAAATCATGTTTGACGTTTGAATCCGCAAAGTTTAAAAAGCTCTGCAAGTAATAAATCGATGTGAAAAGGGAATTTTAAAAGAAACTCAAAATTCCCTAATCCTTATAGGGTTTTACGCGATCAAGAGTAGTGCTTGATTTGTAAGGAAACTTTTTATTTCTTTTTTTCCTGGTGAAGGTGATTTTTTTACATTGGAAATGTTTAATGACATTTGTTATCTTTGCACCCAAATGGAAATACGTCAATATCAGCTTGAAGTTTACAACAGCAGAAAGTAGAAAGGATAGAAGAGAACAATTTAATTTTCCCGCGAAAGGAGAAATCTGGAAAAATTTTTGGGGTGTTTGTGTCATTAAAAAAGAGCAAAAAAAAAAATTTTAACCCAAAAGACTACCCTGGTTAGCCAAGTCACAGGGGTAGCGAAAATGTGGCGACACCAATCCGCACTATTGTATCAATTGGGTAATGAGAAGAAACCAAACCAAAGCGCGCCCGTTATACCCAAAAACCCCGTTTCCATAAGAGCAATTGGGGACAACACGATCAAAAGCTTTACTAAAATATTATATACAGAGTGACCCGAATCCCTTTTTTAAAGATTCAGAAATGAAACGGGATAAATGAAGATTGCTTACGGTGCTTCTACCCCGAAAAATCCACCTGTCCGGAATTAGGTCAGAGGTCATAGTTTTCAAATACCGTCTGAATTACATTTATGTTGGGGATTGCTTGCATATAAAAATGCATTAAGTTAAAATTAGAGGTTGTTGATACTGCAATATCAGTTTTAAAGAAATCAGCAAACATGTTACATATAGGGTTTTCATCAAAGAATTATCTTTGAAAGACATTACCCTGGGCAAACCCCTTTGTTTTTTTTTCCCAAAATATTTTTGACATTTCAATTTTTTTGTTCATTTATATAACACACACGCAAAATTAATCTGACCATCCTCCAAAAAGGGACGAACTGAAGTAAAGTTAAAAGAAATATCAAAAAAATGAAAAATTAAAATCGAAAAGATGTGGCATAATTTTTTTTGAGGAAAACCCTGAAGAAAAACATAAACTGGCTGGTTTTGAAGGATTAGCAAATTTGTTTAAAGAAGTTAAAATGAAAATGAAACTCTAAAAAGGTTAAAAACAACTAAAAACCCCAGTACCTACCAAAAATATGTTTGTAGTTTTTCACGTTCCATATAGGCTTCTAAAAATAATAATAGAAAAAACATTAACTTAAATCGTAATCAGAAGTAACAAAGTAATTTACAAAATTTTCAAAAAACAACCCTCGTCTTAAATACTTCAAACTCTACTTACGCTTGTTCGCCTATGCTAATCGGGAAATTCTGATCCTGCGCTTCTCTAAGGTTTTCCAAAGTAGATCCACATGTGAAATTCATTCCTTTTTACTACTCGCCCTAAGCTCGGATCACGTATTGTGCAGAATCCTTTTTCAACCAAAAGTCTAAAAAAAAAAAGAGTAAAATATTAGTAAAACGACGAAAAAATTTCCCTTGTGAATCTGCGCAATCGTAATACAATTTTTTTCGATCGCGGGCTTTTTACTTTTGCAACCTTACCCATTAAAAAGATTTTGCAGTTTTCTGATAATTTGAAAAATTTTCCCTTTTTAATTGGTTAAAAATCTTTTGGGGTATGGATTCCTGGCGGGGAATTTAAAGGAATCGAATCTGAAAAACAAAAATTCATAGAAGTAAATTAAAAATAAATCGAGACAACACAAAAAAACCCCTATCCAATTCCAAGAAATATTAGATAAAAAGTGTTCTAAATTATAAAGACAAAAAATATTTTCAAAAGTGTGCGGTGTTCTTTTTTCATTTTTTGAGATGGTTTTGAAACCAAGGTAATTGCTTTAACTTCCTCTCGGGAAATTACTATCGCTGTAAATTTTTTTTAACTGTTTCAACAAAAGATTTTACAACGTAATTTGTAAATCTTTAGAAAATACATGTTCTTTAAAAACGTCCCATTCTTTTGTTATACAAGATGTATATAAACAGAATGGGTCCATCGGATAATGTTCTTTATTAAAAATCTTCAAATCAAGAATAATTACAAGTTTCTATGAAACACCATAAAAGCTAAAAATTTACACCTGCCTAATTTTTTTGGGTGGGTTACTTTTTACTAGAGCCCGGTAACAGGGAGCCTTGCCATACCCGTACCTGCCTAGTAATAAAAAAACAATAGTAAGAAATAGAAAAAAAAATAACAGAACTAACACATAATTATAATATGTGAAAAATAGTGAAACACTCACCCTTTTAAGCAGCCTTGGCTTCGGTGCAGTAAAACTAGAAGCACCATTATCAGTATTAACTCATATGGATAGAAGTGGCAAAAAGTTGACACTATTAGATGTTTTTTTCCACAGTTTGTCTCGGTGGGGCGATGTTCGCCGTGGTGAGAAAATGAGTTTATATTTTGAAAAAGAGCGTTCAACATCTATCGATGTTATACATGCTGATTAAAAAACTCTTTGTACTTAGTCATGGATTATTCGATACACCATCAAAATTTGTTTTAGTGTGCTAAAATCGGGACTCTTTCTGTAGCACACTCTCGAACTTTTCTAAAACGCGATTATATTTTGCGTCATGTATAGTCGTAGCTGTGTATGCACTCCGTCCCCTAATTTGCAGAGACTCCAATAATGATAACGATATATTTTGTAATTGGTCTATTTAGTCAGCTAATCCTTTTTTAGTAGCTACGAATATTTTTTAAATCGTTTCAACGGAAATATCTTGAAATTTTCCCAAATGGCTCTCCTTAAAAGCTGCAGCTTCGGCAGGATTGAATTGTGCAACAACAGCTTTTACTATTTTGAAATGTTCACATAATAAAAGCTTCCTGCAATCATGTTCCCCAACGTGTAAGAATTGGCTCCGGTAGTTGACGAATACCAGGACACTCTGTGTTTAAATGATCGTAGACGTTGGGAGATTTCAAAAATACTTTTTTTATGCTTGCTATTAATCCATCTACTACGGGAGAGCATTGTCGAATGGTTTCTGCCACAAGATGTAAAGCATGCACTTTACACGTAACATGTAAACACTTGCAACCATGTTCAAGAACAAAAAGGCCCACCCAAAAGCATTTTCCCGCCTCGCTCATGAAAATCAACATTTTATCTTTTGAAATTTGAAATTTTTCCGACGTACTAAGTACAACCTTCGTAATTGCTGCAGCAGTACACTCTTGTAGTCTTCGGCTAGCTAGTAACAGTGGTAATGTGGGTTTACTGGGGTCTAGTATGCGTACCATAATATTTGTAATTGAATTTTTTTTACAGTCTGTTGTCTCGTCAACACGTAACCAAAGAAACTGTTTTTTCAATATGCGTTTCATTTCCTTTTCCACGTCATCGCGTACGAATGCAACATGCTTACGTGATGTTTTCTCCGTTGGCAACCGCAACTCGGGATTGTATTTGTCCCAAAAGCCCTTAAACGGTTGTTTATCGAGTAAGCTTAGTGGCAAATTACAGTTTATCAACATAAGAATTACATAAAAAAAATGCACTTCTCGGTGGCATGCCCAATTTTCGTTTCCTATGCTGTGCGGAATTTACGTGTCATGTACAGTTTCACTTCTTATTTGACATCAAATGCATTTTGCACACTTTACAAACTATCTTACTCCCATTTTAAAACAAATCGGGAAAGTCAGAAATAAACTTACTTACTGTGTCTTGAAAGGGTCATTTTTTAGCCTTGGACATGTTCACTAAAAACTACAATTAATAACTACGTCTATATCAATAAAATCAAAACGCACTACACTAAATAATAACTATAATTAATAACTACGTCTATATCAATAAAATCAACACGCTCTATCCGCTATCCAATGCTAAACTGAACTGAGTGATGATGATTTGTCGTGCCGTATCATAATCGACCAGCCCTTCCCGCCCACCTAAACACAGTCACACCGCCGCTGCGATTGCTCTCCAGTTACCGGGCTCTACTTATTAGTTTCGTGAAAATCAGATTTTATGATTAAGAAAATATGAAAGTAGGTGTACAAAGTAAGTATTTTAGTTTATATTCACGATCATCTAAATAATTCATGTGGTGATGTGTCCATAAATATAGATTTTTTTGTATTAATACTCCTGTATTCGTACTCTTTTCAATTTGGAGATTCTCCGTGTTATATATTGCCTAATTAATGTGTAATTCTGTAACTCCGAAAGACTCTGTTTAACATATTAAGAACTAATTCTAATTTATTAGCCGACATTACCATTTCAATGTCTACATTTACCTGATATGCTAGGCGTAGCGACGTTTTTCAACATTTTTGATAAATTAGCTTTCTTATCAATAGTTGCTTGTGGAGATGTTTCAGTTGGTGCTGTTGCAACGGACGTTTGAAGTGCTGCTTGCCCAGCTGTACTTGGTTCGAGCAAGACACCTGAGTGGCTTACATGATTTAAAAGCACTTGTTGTTTGTCGTTTGGCAGAGATGTTCGTATATGGTAACTTCCGGACCTACATAACAACAATACATATGTGAATTACTTATATTGGAAGAGTATACAATTATCGAAGCTCTTTGGCACTGCATTGTTGCATAAACATGACGCTTTATGCATCAACAAAAAGCATTTTCGATTTAGATAACAACGTACCACTTTTCAACTATAGGATTTGGTTCGAAAAACGCTGTTTACGAGCAATTATATGACTTCAAAATTAGTATTTGATCTTGTTTTGTAATATTTAGTTTTAGGTGAAGCAATTCCCCTACTGATGCTTTCTTTTCATTATTACTAAATTAATATTTTCTACTAATTAAACTTTTCAAAGTGACAAATTTCTCTGATATAATACAAGAAGCAATTTCATAACAAATTAAAGCTATTTAACCAAATTAACTTGAAAATAAACATTTTATCCTAAACTACAAGGGACGTTCAGTAATTAACGAGACAAACTGCATTAGCGCTAAAACTACTGAATATTATTAGATGAAACTTTCTACGGGTTAAGTTGGCAACCTTGGGGACAAATTAAGTCAGCTGTTTGAAAGAAATAAAAGCAAACATATCCTCTTTTGTTCATCGCTCCGAACGACCAATCGAAGTGTCGACCGACGCGCTACAAAATCGCATAAATGACCTTATTCTCGAAGCCAGACGTATAAAAATCGTGACAATAGCTGATTTGTGTAATGTTTGTGTTGGAACCCAATCATTCATGACAAGCTGAATTATTGCTAAACGTGTTCGAGATGGGTTCCAAGACAGTTGACTCAAATCCATAAAGACACCCGTGTTCGCATTTGTTCTGAACTCAAACGACGGTTTTTAACGAAAAATAATGGCTTTCTAGATCGTGTTATAACCTGCGATGAAACGTGGATTCACCTTTATGAACCTGAATCCAAACGGCAAAGTCTTGAATAGACACATCCGGATTTGTCCGCTAAGAACAAATTCTCGCGTCTACCGGTAAAGTGATGTTAAGAGTCTTCCGGGACTCTCAAGGCCCAATTTTTGTGACTATTTAGAAGGACAACGTACTGTGAACAGTGAGTACCATTGTAACTTGCTTCAACATAAAGCGAAATCTGCGATAAGAAGAAAACGCCAGGGTGCTCTCCCAAAATATGTGATTCTGCTGCACGATAATGCCCGTTCCCATACTGCCCAGAAAACGCGAGAGATGATCGAAAATTTGGGTTGGGAGATGTTGCCACATCCTCCTTACAGTCCCGACCGTGAGGTGCGGTTTTCATCTGTTCGGCCCGCTCAAAGCGGGCACCAAGTTCGAAGACAACGAAGCAGTCAAACAAGCTATGTATAAGTGGCTCTGACACCAAGGCCAAGAATTCTTCAGCACTGGAATTAGAAAGCTCACAAAGCGATGGAAGAAGTGCCTAGACGTTGGTGGAGACTACATTGAAAAATAGTGTAAATTTCATTGTCATTGAATAAATTTTTTTTTTCCACAGCCATTTGTCGTAAATAAAAAGAACTTCAGTATATTTTATTTACTGTTGATATGGTAACCAATCAATATTTCGAACAATATTTCGAATTTCCCATGCAGTGTTTGTATTTGGTAACATTTGGGTTCAGTACTAAACATTCTATGTATTTCGAAGGCATTCTAATACCATGTGTAGTTAAAGCCAAGAGGAACGCGGTTATAATTTTCTTCTTATGGCACAAAACGAGTGCAAGCAGATATGTTCACAGCCTCGCCAAAACGAAAGCATTATAAGTCCCCTAATATTAAAGCACATTTTCTCTTTGTAACACAAAACGACACAAAATGATAGCGCATGCATGGGAAATTACAACATACTGGGATGGCGAGGCTTCCAGAAAACAAAGAACAGTTGATGGAACAAGTTGAGATTTTAATACACCACATTCCTGTTTAGTATAATTGATGACTAAACAAAATTCAGCAGAGTAGAAACATTTTTTTTAATTATAAAAAGCGAATGCTTCTATGACATACCATTTTGTATTTATTTTTCAATAATTTGATCAGTTACTATTTCTAGTTGTATTGGTGTGGTTACTTCTTTTTATAAACTACTCTTGAGTAAACACTTATTTAATTACTGAAATTTATTGAGTATGTATAAGTTTGTGAAGACCGCTTCTTTTCGTTTTATTTATAAATTGCTTCATAATTTTTTTTTTATAAAAGCCTTCATATTATCTAATCTTCTAATATTTAGAAATCACAAATATACTTATTTGAATCAGAATCTACAACACATTGTGAATTAAGCTTAACACTTTAGGGTTATACCTAGTCTGGGCAAACAGCGGTAACAGTCAGTGTAGTAGACATGTGGTGCGGAGTCGGCGATTATTTATTTCAAGCGTTCACAGCGTCAGTACTAAATCGATGCTGTATGCGAGTAGTTCTATGTATATGTAGACTGTCGTAACTTATTTCGTAATTGTACCATTATGTTTGCTTTAAAAATGTCGCAGTTAAGTACGTCGCGAAAACGACCAATGGCAGACACAGTTAAAAACTTTATAGTGGACATGCCGGACTTAATTTTTGATGGCGCTAAAATTCAATGTCTAGTTTGTAAAATCCCTTTAATGTGTTGGTCCAGAAGCCATTGTCAACGTCACATCGAAAGCAAACAGCATTCTTCTGCAAAAAGTGGCATACGAGACCAAGAAAAATTTACATTTGATTTATGTGTTACTCTTATTTTATGTAATCTATCGTTTTGTTTACTAGACAAAGAAGCATTTGTTTCCCTCTGGAATAAATATGCGGACTGTAAATTACCTAGTCGGACATCGATACGAAATAAGCCATTTGCTCGTGAACATATAGAAAAAAGAATGAAAACGGAATTGAAAAATAAAAAACTGTGGTTAATGTAATGGTACGTACAATGAAACCACATCGACCGTCATCCTCCTTCTTACTTACTTCCAAGAGTTATAAATTGTACTGCCAATGAGATTTTAAAGGTGGTGTTGAACTCATTGAACAAATTTGAAGTTTCAACTAAGCAACTTTTAATGTTTATGAGTGATGGTGCCGCAAACATGCGTTCTTTGGGCCGGTCTCTTAAAGAACACAGTGGTAACTTCTTACATGTAACGTGTAAAATCCATACTCTAAATCTTGCGGCACAAACGATTCTTACATATTTTCCACTAGTAAATGCATTGATTGCTAGTACAAAGGCAGTGTTTCTAAAGTCCCCGAAACGTACCCGACTATTTCACAAACTGTGTCCTGATTTACCTGAACCACCACAGCCGATTGTTACACGTTAGGGAACATGGTTGCAGGCTGCGTTTTACTACAACAAATATTTTGATCAAGTAAAGAAAGTAGTTTTAAAATTCAATCCGACAGAAGCTGCAGCAATCAAGAAAAGCCAGGAAATATTTCAAAATAGTCAGGTTAAAAGAAATTTACAAACTATTAACAATAATTACTTCGGACTAGCGAAAGGAATAGAAAAATTACAAAATATTTCCATGTCACTAGTGGATTCTGTTCAAATTGTGAATGATGTTCACGCACAGTTATGCGCTGTAGAAGGCAAAACAAATTGGTGTGTAATACGAAAATTTGAAAGTGTTTTAGAGAAAGACTCCGATTTTCTTATATTAAGACAAATTTGTGAAGGTGCGTGTGAAGATGCATTAAGTTATTTCAAAGATTATTTTAAATATGCAAATATAACGTCGCTAGATGTCGAACGGTCGTTTTCGGCATTAAAAGACATTTATTCCGCACGTCGTACTCACTTGACTGAAACAGCTGTGGAAACATATCTAATGATTCAAATATTTAACAGATGTTACCCAGTTTGTGATTTCACGGAAGACTTTTAAAACGGTAAGTGCTTCAGCACGTTTTATAATTTATTTCTTACCTTCTATTTTATGTGTAAACTACCGCATATTTGCCCAGGTTAGTTAGAACTAGCTTTGTGCAAAAAAAACAATACCTAATTTGTAAATTCAATTGGTTTCTATTTAAAAAACGTCGATTTTATAATTTTCTTCAAATAATTCGGAAAGAAGTGAATTTAGATATGGGAAGCAAAGTACGTTTTATCATTGCTTTTTGGATTACAATATGTAAAAATGATCAAAACTAGGGGTTGCTCGTTTTCCTGGTTAAATATGTCTGGATTTTCATAACAGCTTCTACATGTTTTATTAGTGTCCTTAACACATGATTGTTTGAAAGAGAATCTACTTTGAAAGGAACGTGTTTATTAAGAAAGAAGATATTTTAAACTGCAATAAATAATTAAATTTAGAAAAAAAAAGCAACAATGTTTGATAACGAAAGAGTGGGACGCAAAACTAAATTAATTTAATTTAACTAATAATTCTAGTAACTAGTAACTCCTTTTGACTTGATAACCGCTCGAATACGTGTTGGCATATTTTTTGCAAAATGTAGGAGTTAACGTATTCCAGATTTGTTTTAATTTTACTTTTAAACCGACATTTGTTCATTGAATATTGTTCTAATTTCGTCTGCTCGTAGGGGCAGATAGTTTTTAAAAAAGAAACTGAACACAAAAGGAAACACCTTGTTGACGACTGTAATATTTTATTCCGAGAGAACTAAAATAATTACGTGTTTTCACTTTGTCGGTTAACAATGGAATGCTAATGTAACAGTTTTAGTTCACAAAGTAAACTATGCGTAGATCAGCAGTTTGTTGCAACTGCGGTGAAGTTCCTGGTATTTCGCCTACCGCTGGTATGCCGATCCACTTAACTCCTCCATCCCTAGAAAGGTTCCGAAGGCGATTGATGAGGAACCGAGTCCGATGTCCCATCGTTTGATTGGTTCCTATTCTTAAGTTTATTTACAATACTAGTTCTTTTTCTATATATTACAAAACATATCGAAATTATAATGGCAATAATAAGTACATACGTGTTCCAATTTAAATGATTGTTTTCAGGCAAAGTTTTAATTTTTTCTATTCTCTCTATATTTTTCACATCTTCTTTTAATTTATAAATATCTGACCAATTTAGTTTATTTAGTTTTACATAGTTTACCTTGCTAGTGACATTTGATACTTGAATGTTTAATTTAGGCAGATTGAATATATTTCCTTTCATTAGTTCTCTCTTGTATTGAAACTTATCTTTATTTATTTCTATAACACAATCTAAACTTATTTCTATTAAAACAGCATCCTTAATTTCTAAGATACCTATCTCTCTACAATTATATGATATTTTTAATGTATATGGTGTAAATACCAATAATTGTCCTGGACCTATTTGTTGTACAATCGGTTCACTGATTCGTACATTAACTCTGTCACAATATGTTTGATTATTTTTCATCAGATTTAACAGGCACATATCCGCACTTGTTAACATGGGTTCCGCACACAAATATGTTTCCTCAATTTTGGAACAGGTACTGTCTCTTGAAATGGTGGTACCTTCGTTCATTAGCAAATACGATTTTGGAATGGGTACAATTTGATTATGATAAGGTACAGGGAATATACGGTATAGGTCAAAGTTTATTTTATATAATATTGGAATGGATATTTTAAATAATATTTCATTTGTGTGTACAAAAATTAAAACATTTAGATACATATAGTAATTAAAGAGATATTTCAAAGGTAATAATCGTTCTGGTTCATACAAGGATTTTAATTGGTGAATTATTTCGTTGATTTCGTAAATTGAAACTGTGGCTGGGTGCATTTTTCCCATGGTAGAGAATATTACTGCATTTTCTATTTCTCGTAGTACATTTTGCAATATTTTATTACTATTTTCTATATAATTATTTACATTCTCAATTATTTGATAAAATTTTAACTCCTCTAAATCTAGTTTTAACTTATCCACCTCAGTGCGAAGGATTTCTTGATTATTGCTTAGCTTCTCAAAGGTTTTAACCATTCTTTCTGATATAGATTTTAACATAGATACGTTCCATTCTAGCTGTTTCTGTATATTTTGCTGATTTTCTTGTAAGATGTTGAATGCTTCGTCGATCCGTTTCTTTTCCGTGCTGTCCATTATTCCAAACAGGTAATTTCCTACATTTCCAACGAAATCAAGTGGTGATCTCTTCCTACGGGTGAATTCAGGGAATATGTTTGTTAATTTTGCTTTTGTTTGTCCGATGTCGAACATCGTTTGGTGTATTAGATTTTCCACTACCCTACTTTTGTTCAATTGATTTTTTATTTCAACTGGTAGTTTAATGCGGGCAATTTTAAAGATTCCTGTGCGTGAGTTTGTTTTACTTTCATATACCTGTTGTACATTTCTGATTTGTTGTTCTAAATCAATTACTATAGAGTATAATTTTCCTGCTTCTAATTTATAAATAAAATCGTGTGTTTTTTTGTACAACTCGAGCTGGTCCTAACTTAAGTGGTAATATAAAATTTTCAATCTGTTTTACTTGTACTTGGCTTAACGCCAGTTGCACCGCCAGTATCGTTACCAGGGTTATCTTCATCCTGTAACAGATTTTCTGTCGTAAATTTGCGTTTCTTTTTAATTGCTGTTTTAGAAAATTTCGCGCCTTTGTTAGTGATCACGGTTTTATTATTTACCTGCGCGATTCGTTCTTTGGTAAATTTCGGTTTTACTTTATTTCTATTTTTTCGTCTTATATGAACATCCTGTCCTACTTCAATATCAGTAATTTCATTTACATTTTCATTAGCGTTAGCGCACATCTTTTCTTTACTAGATTCTAAATTTCTGTAAATTTCCTTATTTATACTTTTAATTTGTTCCGCTCTGTCTTTTACAAATTGTTGTGTTACTATTTCTTCATTTAAATCAAATGGTAAGTTCGTCTCGCTATGTCCGTTTATTACTTCAAAAGGGGTGAATTTTGTGCTTGAATGCATACTATTATTGTAGCTCAATATCGCGTTTAACAAATGACTTCTGAATGTTGCTTGACTATCAACTAGTCGACATCTAATTGATTCCGCCAAAGTACTATGAAAGCGTTCTACTATTCCATTGGATTGAGAACTTCCTACGGACGTTATATGTAATTCTACTTTATGTAATCTACAGAACTCTTTTAAAAGGATGTTGTCGAATTCTTTTCCTGCGTCTGCTACTATTTTACGCGGTATGCCGTGGTGACTTGTAAAGTTAACTATGCCGTCTATATTGTATTTGCGTTCTTGTCGCTAATCAAATAGGCTTGTGCGTATTTAGAAAAGTGATCAATGATTGTTAGTATTATCATATTATTCATGAACAATAGATCGATATGGAGTTGTTCAAAAGGACGATTGGGTGTGTATGTATGGGATAAGGGTTGTCTCTGTGGTGCTCTGTCGTACTTCGCTGTTTGGCAAGTTTCACAGTTATTGATGTAGGTGGTGATACTCTTTTCCATATTCGGCCAATAATAACGTTTCTTCATTGATGAATAAACTTCATTGATACCTCGGTGGCATGTCTTTCCTACGTGGTAGTACTTCATTGTTTTCTTCTTGATCTTCTTTGTTTTCCACATCTTCTATAAATTTATTCGCGATTTCCAATTTTAATTTGATAAAACTTTCTTGTATGATTTGGATCACGTCGCGTTCTATATTTTTATGTTTAAAATAAATGACATTTTTCCGATCTGGTAAAAGAACTTTCTTTAATGCGTTTACTATACTTTCATGTCGGGCAGTTAGTGGCAAAGTTACACACACTCTGGCTTTCTCAAATACTTTACTATGTACAAATATTGGTATCGTTACATTATGTGAGGCATCTAAAATGATTTGTCTATCGGCAAGATTTATTGGTTTTTCAGAATACGGTATGACTATTTCTACATTTCCGCTACTCGAGTGTATTGTATTATTATCGTCTGTTTGATTTACTACATCTTGAGCATTTCCTTCTAATTCTCTAATCATATTTTCTGGTTCGTTCATAATTATTTAAATGATCTACTCGTAACATATTGTTTAATTTTTTCATCGATTCTTGTTCTTGAATTTGATATTGATAGACGTAAAAATTTTCTAATGGGGTAACCGGCAATGCTTTTAAATCGAGCATTTGTTCTGACTCGCTTAAATTTTGAATTTCAACTATCGCTTCGCCATTTTGTACGCGACCAATACAACTTGGTATTTGAATCTCGTCGGTACCTATGCCATTAACTAAAACATCTCCGTGTACATAATTTACTAATACTTTCTTTAAAATTGTTGTTTTACCAGGTATTACGATTCTCTCAGATTTTTTAAATTTTATTGGTATACTAATATTATCTCTAACCAGTAATCCTTTTATTAGGTCTAAATTAAATTTCATGGATCTAAGATCGTTTAAGCCAATTATTCCATTATAAAAATTGTGAAATTTGTACATAAGCATTTTTATATTCCCTATGCATTTTAATTCATTGAAACACGGGATTAACGCAATTTTATTTAAAATTAACGTACCTTAGCAGTTTTCACTTCTGTGTCTTCATGATGAATTTTGTTTGGATAGAATTGTTTTACAATGTCTGGGTCTATCATCGAGATACTACTACCGGTGTCGATTAATAGTTTTATAGGGGGATTTTTAATTTCGATAAACGGGAGTTCATTGCGTGTTATTCGGTTAAGTTCTCCGACGAGGCAGGTATCGTAAAATTTTCTTCTTCCATATTTTCTTCCTCGTTTGCTTCTTGGGTTGGTGAAACGTCTAGTGGTATGTACCATCTTCCATCTGTTTCGTTATAGACTGGGGTATTCTCTCCGGATGTTTCCTCTGGAATTTCCTCTTCGAGATACTCTTGGGTCATCATATAGGGTCTAGCGTTGATTGTTTTTGCGACCGCCGTGCTTACTCCTGACATCGGTGTTGCTTTCGGTGTCACATTTTGGTTTGATTGCCAATTACCTTGGGATGTCCTGTTTAGTTGGCTGTTTCCAAAGTTGTATTTCGGTGTTGGAAAATTTGGTCGAATGGGAGTATTGTTCCCGAGTCGTGGGAATTGGTTAAAATGGGGGATTCTTACTTGAGCAGAAATTTTTAAAGAATGGATTCTGACTACTACTAACAGGTTGCGGATTTCGGTTTTGTTCAATATTCGGTCTAAAGTTCTCATTTTGTTTCCTATGTACTTGTTGCGCAAATATGTTGGGTGGCTTAACATTTTTTATTGCGTTCGAGCGTTGTTTAAAATTGATTGCGTCCTGGCAATAGCCCATCGCTAATTCGAGAGTATTGGGTCGCAGTGGTTTTACATGTACTTGTAAATCCTCTGGTAGATTTAGTAAAAATATCTCTAACGCGGTTTGTGCGAAAATCTCTGCTCTCTGCGCTTTATAGTTTACGTCCGCGGTTTGCCCTAGTTTCGTCATTAATTTTTGACAATATATCTTGAATTCTATGTCCGAAACTTATCGGATCTTCTTTAAAATGAATTTTTGTATTGTTAAATTCCTGTGCCAATTGGCCTAAATCACGTTTGTCGCCAAAATAGGAGTTTATAGCGTCTTTGACTAAATTCCACGTATTTAATTCATTTCTCGAACAAATTAACGTTCTAGCTCGGTCTCTAAGTTTCCCTAATATTGTTGCAAAAATTAGGTCTTTCAGGTCATGGTTGTTCGCGTACTTTCTACATATTCTGTCACATGCATTTACAAATAGGTTTAAATCGCTGCTCGCGCCATTGAATATTGGGATTGAGTCTAGTTCTATCTTAAATAATGGGTAATTTACTTCCGTCATTCTTGATTCTGATGTTTCTGATAGATTTAATTTGCTTATTGATTGTATTAGGTTCTCCAGTTTCGTTTTGTCTCTTTCGTTTCGTTTGGTTCTTTTGTTTCACCAATTAAAAGGTGTGGGATTCAAAGGAATCGTTTCCGAAAAGGAAAAATGACTACTATAGTCCGGGCGATTCGTATTGCTAAATTTACAAAGGTACTTACATGCGTCAGGGTTGGCAAGATGTCTTCTCAAAGAGTTAGATTCAGCGAGTAAGGCGGCCAGCTTTGCTCGAAAGCTCCGTAGCCCGTCCAAACTTTCTCTAACACTTTTGTCCCTCGGTGTCCTAACCAAGCAGAGGTTTTGTTCTTTTTTTTTTCTATCTTCTTTTTGAATTTGAAGTAGTTTTTCCTACAACAACTTCCGGTTTTAGAAGTTGCAATTCATCCTACTGACTGCGCCAATTTCGTCTGCTCGTAGGGGCAGATAGTTTTTAAAAAAGAAACTGAACACAAAAGGAAACACCTTGTTGACGACTGTAATATTTTATTCCGAGAGAACTAAAATAATTACGTGTTTTCACTTTGTCGGTTAACAATGGAATGCTAATGTAACAGTTTTAGTTCACAAAGTAAACTATGCGTAGATCAGCAGTTTGTTGCAACTGCGGTGAAGTTCCTGGTATTTCGCCTACCGCTGGTATGCCGATCCACTTAACTTTCTTTATACACTTTTTCATTTGGTGCCATAAAAAACTTTTATATTCTGTTGGAAAATAATGTTTTTGTGTCTTTTGAAAAAAAATTGTTGACCAAGCTCGCTTGGCTTCGTTCGGTTATAGTTCTAGGTCTACCAGTACTTTTTCCCGTAATTCTGGTAGTTATATAGTTCCAGTTTATCAGTAGTGTTTAACAATATTTCTCATTGAAGATTTTACCATTCTTAATTCAGTGGCGCTTGCTTAAATGATTTTCCTCGACAATACTGGAACTCAATAATTTCACGCAATTTTTGTGAAAAAAAGGATCGGTGACGGTGCCTTTAAAAAAAACGGTCTCACTTTACCTTAAAATTTCAACATTTTCTGAAATTTGTAAATAGTGAAATTCAATTTAAAAATACATTACTGCTTCTGAAATAATGTCAAAGGTTGACCTTTTGTTATAATTTCTTATGAAGATGTAATTTTTAAAAACATCATATATGCGGGGCAAGCGTGTACTACCGTAATTTTTTTGTATTATTCCCATACCTCAGTTTGCATTATATAAAAAAATGGCAGTGATGCTCGTTTGCGCTTATAGTACAAATAAATAAATAACGTTTGCTGGACTAATGGAACGGACATAGAAAATTCCGGTTAAAGGTAGACAAGGACAACCGCAAACAACTGCACTAGCCGCGACCGCACTTCCAAAGTTGGACGACAATTGCCGCGCGATAGGTATGAGTTGTTGTGTCGCTGAACACAATTCTTTAGAAGTGCATCCATAGAAAATAATAGTGCAAAGTACTGTCGTCTGCCGTCGCTGCAAGTGCAGTTGCTTGCCGTTGTCGTCTGCCGCGTACCTCAGAAATCTACTTTAATAAAAGTTTCGTTATTTTTAGTTTATAGAATGTATTTTTTTATAAAATGCACAAGTGTTTTAGTCAAAGTTAATAAATGTAAAAAAGAAACAAACCTTTCTAAAAGGAGTATATAAAAACTAAAGTATAAACACAGACCAAAAAGAAAAACATTGTTTTCTTTTATTATAACTCTTGATAAATTGAAATAAATTTATAAAACATAATTCCAAGTGCTTTTATTAAGAAACCGTCACCAGTCCTTTAACACAGTTGTTCGCTTAGACACTAACAATAATTTTCCACGACTACTTGATAAAATTTTTCCGTCGTCCCAAACAAGTGTTGAAAAATTGCCGAACGTTGATAAATGTTCAAGAAGATGCTTCTTTCAATTTTATAACCTGTTTCAAGATTTTTTAAAGAATTTAGAAATATACTAAATTTTTGAAAAAAGAATGATTAACCGTCCCAACATATAGCTGTAAATAACTATTTATGTAATTCATGAGAATCTCAAAACTGATTTCCATAGATAATGTCAAAAAAGAGATTTTGATACCTAGATTAAACCTCGCATCTGTCTAGACCCATTATATGCGATATCATTTCATTTATAATAATAGGGCTATGCAAAAAAACTATAATATACAGAGCATTCTATTTGAAACAAGAAAGTGGATGTTCGTTTCAAATTTAATCAAGAGTACGAGGTAAGCGCCATAAATTCTCGGCCTGACAGGCTTATACAGGTTTGAGCGTGTTCAAACTTTTATTAGCAGTGATGTCTAACATTTCTGAAACAAGTATTCGCCCTGCTCTCCAACGTGAAAGTCGGATCGAATGTGCGCGCTCGTTTTTAAACATGTGTGGAGACGACCCGAAAACGATTTTGGAGTCCATTGTCACAGGAGATGAAACAATGGTTCTGTATTATGATCCTCTATCCAAAAAGGAATCGATGGAATGGCGGCGACCCGATGAACTTCGTCCCAGAAAGCTCTAATACAACATTATGAGGGAAAAATTTTAGATTATTTTTACAAGGGTATAGAATTATTAACACTAGAACCGCCGAGAATTGCTCTTACCTCGAACCGCCGCCCTGGTCAAATTGACTGGTGATTAAAACTCAATTTTGTTCCGACTGTTTTTATTAACATAATTTGTTTGCATAAAAGTGTATATTTATTCACAAAATATAAAAATAACTTCTAACTTAACTTTGGTGTTTTAAATATCGTTACAATTTTTGCAATAAGTTACTTTAAATCCACATTTTCCAAATATGTTCTTGTTACAGTTCTTACATCTATCGTAAGTCTTATTTTCACATTTCTTTTCTTGACATGTACGTCTTATGCGAGATTGTTTGTCTGTGTTTGATCCAGCCTTGTTGAATTTTTGATTTGATATTCCCTTCTGAGGGTCTTCTTCGTTGTTATTGGATTGTTGCGAGAGTTCTTCTGCCAATCGCAGAATGAAGTCGCGACGTTTTATTTTTTTGACAGTGATGTCTTTGTATACAGCAAACGCATTGATTGCAGCAAGATCCAATATATTATAAAAAACATGGACTGGCCATCTTCTTGAGGGTGCCTCCACGCTGTATTTTCGGGCCATTTGATCTACTACGTCAACGCCATATTTTGTGCTATTATAGTATAAAACTGTTTTTGGCTTTTTCTTTGTACCAACATCAATCGAAACTGTTGGATGTTGCGTATTTAGAAGGAGAACATTTTTTTTTATTTTGGCTTGATACACTGTCAAAGTGCAAATTTTTTTATAAATTGTGACTAAAACAGTTTCATATAAAGAACCTATGCTTTTTTTGATTACTTCGGGAATTTGTTTTCTCGACCTGTTCACAGTTCTAACAATTCAGGTGTTTAGTTTTGTTAATTTCTTTGCAAATTCTAAACTGGTAAAAAAATTGTCCGTTGTCACATTCCTTCCTTTCTTGGTGAAAGGCTCTAATAATTTTAGAACGACGTATTCACCAAGTGGTTGTCCTATTGGTCTCGAATCATCTTTTCCTAAATATGGGAAGGCATTCAACACATATTTAGCTTCAGTGTCAACAGCAAGCCAAAATTTAATGCCAAACTTATCGGGTTTATCTTGCTTTTGTAGGAAAAAATTGTTCGTCTATTGTTATGTTTTCTCCGGGCACATAACAAATTTTTCAATTGTAAGCAAATTTTTGCCATATTTTAGAAACTAAAGAAAACTTGTCATGTTCCAATCTTTCTTTCCTTGTAGACTTGAGATCGAATCTGAGATATCGCATGATTTCTCTAAATTTGTTTCTAGACATCGTTTGACTAAAAATTCCCCACTTTTTAGACCACAAGGAATCTAATTCTAAGCGACTGGAACCCTGCGCACAATGGATAAAGGATTCTAGATCTCCTAAAGATAATTACCAGTCTTGACTGTCTAGTTATCTTCTAGCTTCAGCCTCGGTGCATTGTTTTATGTGTCTCAGCATCGAGTCGTCGATAAATAATCTCCAGAAACTACTCACATTTTCTGCAGTTACTTGTTGTTTTGCATAGCTTGTTGACCCTGGATTGTCTCTGAATATATTGGGTTGGGCTTTTCTGCCTGCAGTAGGCTGACTCGCAGAAATTACTTGCCGTTGGGAATTGACTTTTGATTTGCAAACTGCACCAAGATTGAAGGAAAATCCTTTTTCTGTTGGTTTCTTTTGCTGGCGATTAAAACGAACAGACGTTTTCACTTCCTGCTTATCACTGGAACTAGCACTAATCACTGCAACCGTTACATCGCAAACTGTGTCAGATTCATAACTATTTTGTTCGTCACTCGCAATAACTCGAGAACGAGTTTCGTTTTCACCTTCCGTTCTAACTGATTTAGAATCATTCTCGGAATTTCCTGGTGAAAGATTTTCCAGTTCGTCTAAATACGCTAAAGCTTGTGCAGCCGAGAGGCCTTTACTGGACCACATATTGTTCAGTCTAACTAAACAGGACGAATGCACTTTCAGAGTACTACCGATCTTTTTATATGTTCACAATAGTGCAGGTTGAAACTTGCAAAGTATTTTGTACGCATGCGCCAAATTAAGTCTGCGCATGTGCGACACTAAAAAGACCACGAGTAGAAACAGGTTCTTTGTCCGGGGCAAGGCTGAACATGTCGAAACAAGTACGAACAAGTACTAACAAATGGGAACAAGCTCTGATCGGTTATATGTTTGATCGGTTATATACCTTGTTTTATATGTAATAAATGTTTAAATAATGAATAATGAATGAAATTATGTATATATTTGCATGCGGCACATGTCTAAATGTTTAGTTCATTCAAATGTTACAACCAAGAAAAAGAATTGTCAAATAAAGTTTGTCAACACATTTTTTTAACCAACCGGTCAATTTGACCGGGGCGACCGTTTAAGGTAAAATTTCCCAGAACACCGCTTAGAGTTCTACAAAATATTCAACATTTTGTGAGAGCATTGCCAAACTAAATTCAGGAAAAGTCACATGATTTCAAGATCACATCAAAATTAATTCTGTTGAAAAAAAAACTTTAAAATTGAAAGACGGTCAAATTGACCGATGCGGCGGTTCTAGTGTTAATTGATCGTTGTAATAAATGTATTAAAGTTGGGGGAGATTGCGTTGAACAATAAAAAATTGTTATATTTTTGTTATTGTTATATTGTTTATTTTTTCTATTTCGGGCCGAGAATTTATGACGCTTACTATGTACCATGAAACGGGAAGTACTTTTAAAGATAGATCTTTATCCGTTGTATCCATCAACATTTCAAAAAGATTTTTTAATTGGTTTGGGGGATACATCTAATAGGCCATCGTCGTAAATGAACCTGTATATCTAAATCTATTTCTAATAAGAAGCAGAAAGCAACAAGAATATTTATTGAATAATTTACAAGATGTTTAGATACTCGACACTTCTCTAATATTACCCGATTGGTTTTGAAATAGACTCCTGGTTATCAGTAGTTCCTCAATCAATATTTACCCCCAACTTCTTTAATATAATGTATTAATTATATAATAACTTCTTTAATACAAGTATGTTTACTGATAAATGATTTTATTAAGGACTATATTAACAAATACATATGTATATAATTAAATTATAATTTAGAAATATCATTGAAGAGCAAAGCATCCATAGTCAAGTTAAAAGTACTGCTTTTACATCAGTAAAATACAAAGTACTGCTCCTCTTCATCCGATAATTTATCAAAATCATTGCTGTCGCCATCACAATTAACGGAAATAATTAAGGTTTCTGTATGAATGTCAACTAAAATTTCGTTCTCTGAATATTTATCTTCAGTTTTTATAACATGTTGGCATTGCTTTTGCTAATCTTCAATAGAAATGTTAAAAGTCATATTCCTAGCAGCACCAGCATTACTTTTTAGAGTAGCCCATATCATTTTTATTGGATTTAAGTCCGAGTGATATGGAGATAATTTTAAAATGTGCACTCCAGTTTTAAAAAAGTTAGACAAATTTAAGATATGCCGACTTCAATGATGCTTTATGAGTTCATATAATTCAGGCTTTAACATAGAATTACGAAAAGAAATCCTTTTTTTCTGTCAACCACATTATCCCCTTTTTTACTGACATTGGTAGGCGGCTTATTAACTTGCACGTTGTGGTAGGGTGTATTATTTATTACAACCACGGAGTCTTTTAGCAGATTTGGTAGAAGTTTCTGTTGCAAACATAATTATTCCATAATTCTCTCCATTCATATTACGATGATAATGATCAGTTTTACTGCCAGATTTAAACATTAACAGTAGGTAAGCTATCTGTGTACGGGCGCACTTTCAAGGCTATTCGCGTCCCATAACTTCATGCATCCGCGGTTCGCGGATTGATTTGTGGCTAATTTCGCGGCTATTTCAAGGTCGCGCTTTTAATCCGCGGGTAATCGAAGTTTGATTAGCGTCTCGCGCTTTTAATCCACCAGTAATTTCGCAGAATCAATGTTTGATTAGCGGCTCGCCCTTTTAATCCGCGTTCGCGGCTGTTTCAGGGTCGCTCTTTTAATCCGCTGGTAATTTCGCGGAATTGAAGTTTGATTAGCGTCTCGCGCTTTTAATCCACCAGTAATTTCGCGGAATCGAAGTTTTATTAGCGGCTCGCGCTTTTAATCCGCGGGTAATTCTGCAGCTATTTCAAGGTCGCGTTTTTAATCCGCGGGTAATTTCGCGGAATCGAAGGCTAAGGCATTTTTTGACTAGCGGCTCGCGCTTTTAATCCGCGGGTAATTTCGCGGCTATTTCAAGGTCGCGCTTTTTAATCCGCGGGAAAGATAGCGTCCGCGGCTACGTTAATTAGCGGTTTCATCCGCGGCTAATTTCGCGATGACGCGGTTCTCGGAATTTTACATAGCCGTTGACGCATGTAAATGAGTCAGGGCGATGACGCAGTTCTTGGAATTTTTGTAGAAAAATATTGTGTCTTAGATTTCTAGCGGCATGGCCGTTGACGCATGTAAATGAGTCAGGGCGATTACGCGGTTACTTCTAGGAATTTTTATAGCGTTATGGGCGATGACGCGGTTCTACGAATTTTTGTAGAACATAATGAAGCTATTGCTGGAGTTTGTGGGCGAAAACGCACGTTTGCAAATTCGAAAACAGCTTCGTGAAGAAGGCCCAGGAAGTCAAGAGCTACGCGGTAAAGCAAGGGATCTCCTTTGCAGACTACGTCAGCTGTCTGCGCGAATGATACAAATCGGGTAATAAGCATGATTTTCATTGTTCCTTATTCTACATAAAGGCTGTTTCAAAATAATGTGCTATTCATGTATTACTTTACACGTCTAAGACGCAACGGGAATTTAAGTGTTGATATATGTTCAGACCACAGAAGTTATTTTTATACGATACTCGTATCTTTAGTTATTAGAATTAGAACAACACCGTAAATTTATTCTGATTACATGCAGTTGTATAGCAAGGTGTAACCGCTAACCGCAAGCGGTCTTATATATAGTATTTAAAACGAGTAATCGAATGATAGATACGATTTACATTGTTCCTTATGAGAAACATAAGGGGATTATAGGAATGCGTTTAATTCGCGGTAAGTGTACAGGTGTGGGGAGGTATTATATAGAGATTCTAGCCGAGTGGACCCACATTGATCAGTTGCCTCTTATTGTGGTAAGACGTCTTTCGCTCCTGATTATTAATATCAATCTCGAAATACGAAATTATCTCTACAAAAACCTCTAAGGTTAAAAAATTTAATTTATATGGTCGCCAAGTATTTAAAATAAACGACATACCAGTTAACCGGGGTTCAGCTAAATGGGTAAAAACTGCTGTTAATGAGATGATACAACATGTAACGGGGGACGTAGAGCGGGAGGATAAAATAGGTTTTACTTTCTCCTCTGAAAACTTTAAGGAAAAGGCACCTGGATGGATGGATTTTCGCGATGCCAAGAGCGTAACATTTGAGGATGTGTGGAGCGTATTAGGAAAAATATTTCAAAGTAATTCCACGGCGCTTGCAACGGACACATTCCGAATGACCGCAACCTATGTCAGGATGGCGACAGGGAGAGGAAAAAGGAGAAGAAATTGCTATAATACCTTTGAAGAAGAGTGCACGGCAAGAGGAGGAATAGTGACTATCAACAACAAAGATAGTCTCTGTTTACCTCGAGCATTGGTTGTAGCGATGGCCCATGCTGATAAGGACCCTGA
The DNA here is from genome assembly GCA_029619315.2 of Dynastes maya. Lineage (NCBI taxonomy): Eukaryota > Metazoa > Arthropoda > Insecta > Coleoptera > Scarabaeidae > Dynastes > Dynastes maya. The sequence continues at coordinate 11,651,704 of JAROYE020000010.1, forward strand.
ATATAGACGTGTACGCCTCAACATAGGAAAGACACAGACGAGCCGGTGTTTGGAATTGATAAAGAAAGTAGGCGTAGAGATCCCTCCGGACGGTGCTGGTATTCCTGAACTGAAGACGTTTCAAAAGTATCTATCTACCTACAATATAACGGTGTACAAATACGGTACAAAGGGACGTGAGGTGATTTTCGATGGAAGTGGTGGTGACCGGTGCATTAGTCTCCTGTACCACAAAGGATACTACAACATGATAACATCATTGACGTAGGCGTTTGCATGCGTGTTCTTTTGCAAGGTATGCCACATACCGTACAATACCAAAGACCGTCACAGATGTGCGGGAACCTGCCCGTGCTGTCAACAATCTCCACCGTGCTCCCATGCAGAGAATATTATGTGTACAGCATGTAATAGAGCGTTTCATGAACAAGAATGTTTAGAGAATCATAGGAAGGAAAGATCGTGGAAGAAGACAACAATTTGTTGCGTGATAAAGAAATGTACAGAATGTTTGAAAACAATCAACTTAAAATATCATCAGAAAAAACATATATGTGGGGAGATCTTGTGTAAACTATGTAATGAATTTAAGGAGTCCGACCATCTATGTTATATTCAAAAAAATACGAAAAACCCGCAACAACAAGACACTCTATTTATATTTTTCGATCTCGAAACACGGCAGGAAAGAGTGCTTATTGATGATAACACGATACACGAACTGAATCTGTGCGTGTTAATGCATAGGTGTAATGTATGTATTGAGGAGAAGAACCTGTATTTCTGTAAAAATTGCGGATTTCGCAGAGTGGACCTGAAGGATGAGGATGTTGTCGAAAAGCTTATGCAGCATGTGCTGATGCAGAGGAAAAAAATTAAAAAGGTCGTATGCATAGCACATAATGGACAGGCGTTTGACTATCAATCAAGCTGGCCACGAGCGGTACCGCGCAGTAGCGTAGAGTCGACCAGGCCTCGCGTTCCACTAGAGTTATTCTGCTAATAGAGATGTTTGCTGCCGCAAATAATTTCGCTCATCTTTTAAATAAAAATTAAATAACACGTGCTGAAACACTTACCATTTTAAGAGTCCTCCGTGAAATCACAAAGTGAATAATGTCTGTTAAATATCTGCAACATTAGATATGTTTCAACTGTTGTTTCATCAAAACTAGTACGGCATGAGGAAAAAATGCGTTTATATGCAGAGAACGAACGTTCTACATCTAGTGACGTAATATTTGCGTAAGTAAAATAATCATTCAAATAACTTAACGATTCGGTTGACGCACCTTCACAAATGTGTCTTAATGTGCCAAAATCAGAATTTTTCTCAAAAACACTTTCAAATTTGTCTACAACAGAAACATCTTTTGCGTCTTCAATCGCGCATAGCTGTGCGTGAACATGTTACACTATTTGTAGAGATTCTTCTAACGGCACCGCAGGATTTTGTAATTTTTCAATTGCATCTGCTAGCCCGAAGTAATTGTCGTGAATGATTTTTAAATCCATTTTAACCTGACTATCTTGAAATTTCGACTAGCTTTTCTGGATAGCGGCAGCTTCCTTTGTATCGAATTGTAAAACCACGTTCTTAATATTGTCAAAATATTTATGATAATAAAACGCGGCCTGCAACCATGTTCCCCAACGAGTTAGATTAGGTTCTGGTGGCTCTGGTATACGGGGGCACAGTCTGTGAAATTCGCGAATACGTTTCGGTGATTTGACAAATACTGCTTTGGTATGCGCTATTAAAGCGTCTACCTCAGGATAACATTTTCTGATACTATCCGCCACAAGACTGAGAGCATGAATTTTACACGTAATGTGTAACAAATTAGCAGAATGCTTTTTAAGAGACCGGCCTACAGAAAGCATGTTTGCAGCACCATCACTCACTAACATCAAGAGTTGGTTTGTTGAAAGCTCAAACTTGTCCAATGTATTTAACACTAACTTTGAAATTACTTCGGCAGTACACTGTTGTATTCGTTTGGAGACTAATAGAATTGAAGGTGCCGATTGATGAGGTTCCAATTTGCATGCCATTACATTAAGAACAGAATGTTTCTTCCGATCTGTTGTTTCGTCGACACATAACCACAATTTTTGATCTTTCAACTCCGATTTTATTTTTTGTTCAATATGTTCGTGCGCAGATGGCACAATTCTTCGTAACGATGTTCGACTTGGTAATTTGCACTCCGAATAGTTATTCCAAAAGCAGATAAATGGTTCCTTGTCTAGTAAATTAAACGGTATATTACACGCGATAAACGTAACGCATAAATTAAATATAAATTTTTCATTGTCTCGTGCGCAATTTCTTTTTAAGACATGCTTTTCACTATTTACGTGTAGTAGACAATGTTGCCTGAACCAACACATTAACGGGATTTTACAGATTACACATTTAATTTTAGCACCTTCATATATTAAGTCTGGAATTTCTGCAATAAATTTTCGAAGTTTGTCCGACCGCGGTCGTTTTGCTGACGAAATCATAATTTTTCTTGGACAGATAAACAATTGCGCAAATGACCGGCAGCGAAAATGTCCGTACTGCTCCGCAGACGAAGTAATACTACCGTTCCTCTCGGTCCGAACTGATTCTACGCCGATGCGCGGTACCGCTCGTGGCCAGCGTTACTTATTACCCGATTTGTATCATTCGTGCAGACAGCTGACGTAGTCTGCAAAGGAGATCTCTTGCTTTACCGCGTAGCTCTTGACTTCCTTGGCCTCCTTCACGAAGCTGTTTTCGAATTTGCAAACGTGCGTCTTCGCCCACAAACTCCAGCAATAGCTTCATTATGTTCTACAAAAATTCGTAGAACCGCGTCATCGCCCATAACGCTATAAAAATTCCTAGAAGTAACCACGTAATCGCCCTGACTCATTTACATGCGTCAACGGCCATGCCGCTAGAAATCTAGGACACAATATTTTTCTACAAAAATTCCAAGAACCGCGTCATCGCCCTAACTCATTTACATGCGTCAACGGCCATGTAAAATTCCGAGAACCGCATCATCGGGAAATTAGCCACGGATGAAACCGCTGATTAACGTAGCCGCGGACGCCATCTTTCCGCGGATGCCATCTTTCCCGTGGATTAAAGAGCGCGAACTTGAAATAGCCACGAAATAAAGCGCGAAATTATCCGCGAATTAAAAAGCACGACCTTGAAATTGCCGCGAAATTACCCGCGGATTAAAAGCGCGAGCCGCTAGTCAAAAAGTGCCTTTGCCTTCGATTCCGCGAAATTACCCGCGGATTAAAAGCGCGACCTTGAAATAGTCGCAGAATTACCCGCGGATTAAAAGCGCGAGCCGCTAATCAAACTTCGATTCCGCGAAATTACCCGCGGATTAAAGTCGCGACCTTGAAACAGCCGCGAACGCGGATTAAAAGCGTGAGCCGCTAATCAAACATTGATTCTGCGAAATTACCGGTGCATTAAAAGCGCGAGACGCCAATCAAACTTCGATTCCGCGAAATTACCCGCGGATTAAAAGCGCGACCTTGAAATAGCCGCGAAATTAGCCACGAATCAGTCCTCGAACCGCGGATGCATGAAGTTATGGGACGCGAATGGCCTTGAAAGTGCGCCCGTACACAGATAGCTTACCTACTATTAACATACAGTTTGGTATAAAATCTGTACTTCTTCCTGTATGCACTGTAATGTACCTCTACCCTTTGCGCAGTGATCACTCCGATTTTTCGAAAATGTATAGCCGCTGTGAATATATGTTTCGTCTAGATAAACGATTGGGTATCCGTTTTCCCGAAAATATATAATTGACTTTAAATAATCAATCTATTCTTTTCGAGAGAATGTCCATGCGTTCAATTAAAACTATTTTATTATTTTGCGTACACCTGAATTTAAAAACCAATGTTTATAAAAAAATCTTCCCAACGATCTGTTTGACCTGTTCCATCCTAACTCGTTTTTCATTTTCGCACGTATAGCTGGCCTATTTACACGACATTTTTCCATGTGGTGAATGTTATAAATTATATACCGAACACTTTTAATTTCATGCTCCGGTAAATTAGTTACTGAACTTGTTCATTGTAGTTTTTTTTTCCATTCTACATTAATTTCTTGAACAATCTTCTCTATCGTTCTCACGGATATTCCCGTTCACATTCGTTTATATCTTTTAGTGTCTGTTCTTCGGTTTTATGTTCACAAAAGTACGTTTACACATTAAACACAATTTCACGCGCACTGTACTCATTCTGCTACGCCACTGTAACCACTTCTTAGCATACTAAGCTGCACTAGCGGTTCTTAAACTTTATTAGTGTGAGGATCCCCTAATAAAAATTAATTTTCCCGCGGTCCCCTTAGGTAAATAAAACTATGTATTTTTTATTTTTTCTTATACTTTTAATACGAATAATTATAAATCATTACCAAAGATAATGGCAGAAATAATAAAAAAATCTGTTAATGCGACGAATGAAGTTGGTTTTTAGAAGCTATTGAATTTATGTTTGGAGCAATATTTGGAATATTGTAAATCTAATTCCACGTCCAGACGATTCCTATATTTATTTTTCAGGTATGTTAACATAGAAAATGTTCTCTCAAACATCCGAAAGTGTTATTTTGAAAATTGAACTTCATTGATCTTTCACATGGAAGCTCTACCAGCTGATCTTGTTCAATGCTGTTTAATTCATGAAATTCTGATGTATTCTTGCAACTAAAAGGATTCCTAATCCATTCATTCTCAGGATTTGGTCCTGCAAAATAACTCCTCAATGATTCTTTTAAAGTTTGTAAACGAATAATGAAGCATATGTTAGTTAATCCCATCGTTTTAAAATTCCGGTTCTTTTACTATTCTGTGGTATATAGATGGCAAAGGTTGTTCAACGGTTTCTTGTATTTTTTGTCCCTTCACCGACAAAGTTCGGCCAGAATGTATTTTCAATCTCAATCCGCTCTTATCTTCATTATAAACGTTATCTTGTCCATTGTTAATCTGAGGTTTAACTTCATTAATAAATCTGACGTCTGTCGGACGTATTCATCAACATTCGCTTGAGTGGATCGTATGATAAATTTTGTTATATTATGTGAAACAATTTAATGTGCTTGTTTGAAATGACTTGCGTTGAATGAAGAATAGTCAATATTATTTTTAAGTTGCAAAGCCCACTTTCTACGATCTATGTCGTGAATTATATTTCCTCTGCTCAGAGAAAATTTGAAATTTGTGAGAACATATTCTGTAATATATCTAGATTTGTCTTTATTACTACCACCTCGTTCAACACTCGCTTCCCATCTGAAGTTGTGCAATCGATTTTACCTTTCTAAATCGATGTTGCACACTTTCCAAAGAACGACGTTTTGCTTTTCCACTTGGTAAAAATTCCACAGCTTTAATTTCGTATCCTATATCGATGACAGTACTTTTTTCCTGGAGCACGCAGTTTTCATTTTTGTAATCTTCTTCATATTCAGATCTCGGCTTAACAAATTGCGGTCCACGCGAGCCAGACAGGGCTTTATATTCAAATGATACTATCAAAGGCAAATTAATATAAGTTGCTCTCGAGCTCTCTCAATAATGTTCCTTAAAACGCCGTCCTGTTCTTCGCGTGTTATAGGCGTGATAGCGATATCTACAGTTAGAAATGTTGCGCATAACAAATCAAAATCGTTAGCAATGTTAATCTTCATTGTATTAACATTTGCTGTTAATTTTAAAATACATATAGAAAACCCTTTACGATTGTAAGTAAACACTAAATTGCATAAATTAATTTTTTGTTCAATATACCCGCATATGTAACTGCAAAGTCCATTCTGACAATAAGGTTTTTCACGTGAAAGATCACAAGTATAAAGCATGTTAGAAAAGCACAATAGAACTCAGTTTATCGCAATTAGTGCGAGCACTTTTTAAATTTCGCGGATGATTTAAGTTGATAGTTCCCGCAATAAATGACATAATATTTAAAAAGTGCCCGCTCTAATCATAACATTATGACACAAATTACTTACCGATATTAAATTTGTTTATGTATTTCAATTTAATAATAATCTTATCCTAGGAAAACATTATCATCATTAGAGTCGCTCACTGGCGCCAACGGGCAGTGGCGGAGGTTCGATACAACGCTTAGTATAACTGCGAGTCTCAACCAGATCTGTTGTGAATACAAGTACGCTGCCGCAAATACTATTTCCTAGTTCTATGTTTGCTTTAAAAATGTTGCCTATGTCGCGAAAACGACCAATGTTGGACAAAGTTACAGAACTTATAACAGAAATGCCTGACCTAAATTATGATGGCGTTAAAATTCAATGTGTAGTTTGTAATATCCTTTTAATGTGTTGGTCCAAAAGGGATTGTCTACGTCACGTAAATAGTAAACAGCATTCTTCAAAAAAAAATTGCACATGAAACTATGAAAAATTTAAATTTAATTTATGTGCTACCTTTATTGCATGTAATCTACCGTTTAATTTACTAGACAAGGAAGCATATGTCTTCTTTTGAAATAAATATTCGGACTGAAAATTACCAAGTCGGGCATCGTTACAAAGAATTGTGCCATCTGCTCGTGAACATGTTAAAAAAAGAATTAAATCGCAGTTGAAAGAAAAAAAACTGTGGTTATGTGTGGATGAAACAACAGATCGTAAAAAGCATTCTGTGGTTAATGTAACGCTACGTACAATGGAACCACATCAATTGTCACCTTCAGTTCTATTAGCTTCTAGATGAGTACAACAATGTACTGCCGAAGTAATTTCAAAGTTAGTGTTAAATACATTGGAAAAGTTTGAACTTTCAACAAACCATCTGTTAATGTTTATGAGTGATGGTGCCGCAAACATGCTTTCTGTAGGCCGGTGTAAAAAAATTGTTACATATTACGTGTAAAATTCATGCTTTCAGTAATGTGGCAGATAGTATTAGAAAATGTTATCCTGAGGTAGACGCTTTAATAGCGCATACAAAAGCAGTGTTTGTCAAATCCCCAAAACGTATTCGCAAATTTCACAGACTGTGCCCTCGTATGCCTGAGCCACCAGAACCTATTCTTACACGTTGCGGAACATGGTTACAGGCCGCGTTTTATTATCATAAATATTTTAAGAATATTAAGAACGTGGTTTTACAATTCGATCCAAAGGAAGCTGCGGCTATCAAGGAAAGCCAGTAGAAATTTCAAGATAGTCAAGTTAAAACGGATTTAAAAACTATTCAGAACAATTACTTGGGACTAGTGGAAGGAGAAAAATTACAAAATCCTTCGGTGTCGTTAGTGGAATCTCTGCAAATAGTGCAACATGTTCACGCACAGCTATGCGCGGTGGAAGGCGCAAAAATGTTTGTGTTCTAGAAAGGTTTGAAAGTGTTTTAGAGAAAGATTTTGATTTTGGCATATTAAGACAAATTTGTGAAGGTGCGTCAACACAACCGTTAAGTTGTTCCAAAGATTATTTTAATTACGCGAATATAACGTCACTAGATGTAGAACGTTTGTTTTATGCATATAAACACACTTTTTCCTCACGCCGCAGTCGGTTTGCCGAAACAACTGTGGAAACATATCTAATGTTGCAGATATTTAACAGACATTATTCACTTTGTGATTTCACGGAAGACTCTTAAGACGGTAAGTGTTTGAGCACGTATTATATTTTATTTCTGACCATTTATTTTGTGTAAACTTTTATGCGCCCGCCACTGGCTGTTGGCGCAAATTGAGCAACTCTAATCATCATTGTGGCATGACGTCAAAACGTGCATGTAACTAGAAACAGCGAGTATGGCGACCATTTTACGTATAGTATTTAATTCTCCGGGCAATAAACAATTATAATATACATATAAATTTCAGAAAGTGTTTTGAATATTTTCCGTTAACTTCAAATTAAATCCTTGTGCAGATAAAAAGTTGTCTAATGTGTTTTTTAATATTTCTCATAGTTTTGAAGATCTTGACGTTAATTCCTAGGGATGGTATTGCGTTTAGGGGTCTCGACTCCCCAAAAAGCGGACGATTGGCCACTTAAAAAAATTACCGTTGTTTTTACACTACATCAGTCTACAAACGAACAATGTTTCAGTTCATTCTAAATTTTCAGGTTTTGTTAGTTGCGCTGCACCTGTGAAATTATGAATATTTTTAGGTTACACATTGATAATTATTATATACATCTATATAATTCAAATTTCAGTTTCATTTTCGTTCGGAGAATAAATAGACTTTGCCAAACCATTGGGCTCATCTGTAGTTAAATATCAAAACTTTAATCTAATAGCCATAACTTATTGTACCACATATTATAATTTTTAATCAGGTACTACGTTTGATTTGTCCCGATATTGGCAATAAATATAAAACCAAATATTAAGTTTATTTGTGATATTGTCAAGATTCACAAAAACTCACAAAATCACATATTACAAATCTAAAAATAATTTATATATTCTATTTATACGTTTGATCGGGACTGGTATGCGACACGCTTGTATACAGTTGTCTCTAATCTTTTGATTGCTTATACACAACAACAAATACATTGGAAATTCAAGTTAAAGAATGCAAACGATTCTACCAAAAAGAATTAACAGTTAGTCGCCCTTTACTAAGTAGGTACTTAGTAATTAAGTAGTACTTAAAATTACACACTTGTTAAAATATGAGTATATAGAGTTTCACCTTTTTAATAAACCGCTTACTTATTTATAGTTCGTAGGGAAAAATTGTGATGTTTAAAATTCCGGTGAATCGGTTTTGACATTAAAAAATCAAATAATGAAGAATTATATGCTACAGTATACAGTAAAACAGGAAATTTAAATACATCTCCAATTAAGTAAACCGGAAAGAAGTACAATCAACAGAATTATTCAGCGAATTATTGTGGAATAAAGTTTTATAATCATTTGTCAGAAGAAATTGCAAAAGCAGAAATTTAAAAGAAAAGTTGAGAAGCTACTTTTATTCATTTGACGAATATTTCAGTGTTTTTTAAATTTTAATATGTTGTAACCGTATGCATAAATTTTATATATCCTAGATAGTCTTGTACACAACTTTTAGAGTGGTGTGTTTGTTCTACACGCAGGGTGAGTCATCTCTGCGGGCTCGAAAGATTGTGTCTTTGTAAATGGCGATTTTTTAAAACAGTTTTCTACTTGTTATAAGATCTGATTGTGGACATGCTTTATATTGAAACCTACAGGATGTTTCATAAGTTCGTAGCTAGCCAAAGTTGTATTTTTTAATGGAATATGCTATGTAGTTAAATTCTGGGGCAAACTGTAATGAGGTACTATTGTCCTAGAAATGAGGATTTAGGAGCTATTAGGATTTTTTGAGAAAGTCGACATCTAAAGAAACCGTTATTTCTCCGAAAGTGCGCATTAGGCGTATAGACGTATTAGATATTCGGTACCTAGGTTAAGCATAAAAAGACCTAAAACCCTAATGTAATTCTGAATTATTGACTAGTTGTGCATAATAGTACGTTAAGTTGGTATAACAATTTTTTTGTTAAAAAAGTAATTTTATTCAATTAGAACAGCCTGTATATTATTATTATTTTTGACAAAATTCTAGACAAGAAGATAAGATGTTAGTAATCTAGAATCAGTAATTTTTGAAATTGAACTACTATCAATATCTATTTTACCAGTCTGCCATGACAGAAACATTGAAGGAATTATTAAATATAACATTTAGTAATAATTGTACACACAGCAAAATCTTCTTTAAATTCTGTTTAACGGCAGGTCCTTTAATTACGATAGTAAAGTATCGCATGCTCTATATTAGCTATCTATACCTCAGGATTCAGTCTTTGATTAGTATTGTCATGAAATATAAGCAACTTTGCAAACACCTGTAACTTTTTGGAAAATTGCAAATACCTCCAAAACTGTTAATTTTTAATAGTTTAATTATTAATTATAATACAAATTTCCGTAATGTTGTATAAGTATAGAATACCAAAATGATACAGCATACAGAGATTCAATTAAGAAGAATAGCGTTAGTATTAATTGCGTCACACAGTAGATAATCATTCTATGAAGCTACAACTATTTTTTGGATTATATACTGATAATCGCTATCTACTTAATACTAGATCAGGTTTTGTATAGAGTAAAGGCTGATTCCTTTTGTATTAAATGTATGTCGTCCGTTGCAGCTTTTTATGCAAGTTAACCTCTGCAAATTAACTAAATTGGATATTGTTAACGTGTCAAAACATATGTAAGTTCTGTATAGATATCGAATAACATTTAAACCGTTTAAAAACGATTTAAGGCTTGTATGATAGTGACATGTTATAGTTACATTAAATCCACAATACGAAACTATACATTTACTATTTAAAAGTTAGTCTCACTATTACCAATAATTATTGTAGTTTTTCATATTTAAACTAAAAAGCAGGTGTTAAAATGGATTTACAATGCCTGTTAAATTGTTTCCATATCCAATAAAACGCAGAAAAACCTTCTAAAAATTTAGCAATATCATTTTTTTGGTAGCCAACATTAACGGCGATAATTAGAGCAACGCAACTGCGCTGAAAGCCAGTAGCGGACGCATAAAAGTTTACAAAAAATAAATTAAATGTGATACGTGCTCAAACACTTACCGTTTTAAGAGTCCTCCGTGAAATCACAAAGTGGATAATGTCTATTTAATATTTGTAACATTAGATATGTTTCCAAAGTTGTTTCGGCAAAGTGAGTGCGGCGTGAAGAAAAAGTGTTTTTGTATGCCGAAAACGAACGTTCTACATCTAGTGACGTTATATTTGCGTAAGTAAAATAATCTTTCAAATAACTTAACGGCTCTGTTGACGCACCTTCACAGACTGTGAGTATGAATTTTACATGTAATATGCAACAAGTTAGCACAATGTTTTTTAAGAGATCGACCTACAGCAAGCATGTTTGCGGCACCATCACTCATAAACATCAACAGTTGATTTGTTGAAAGTTCAAACTTTTCCAATGTATTTAACACCAACATTGAAATTACTTCGGCAGTGCATTGTTGTATTCGTCTGGAAGCTAGTAAAATTGAGGGTGACGGTCGATGTGGTTTAATTGTGCGTACCATTACATTAACCACAGAATGTTTTTTACGATCTGTTGTTTCGTCCACACATAACCACGGTTTTTTATCTTGCAACTCCGATTTAATTCTTTTCTCGACATGCTCACGAGCAGACGGCGCTACTCTCTGTAATGTTCTCTCACTTGGTAACTTAAAGTCCGAATATTCATTCCAAAACGAGACGTATGCTTTCTTCCTTAGTAAATGAAATAGTAAATTACATGCAATAAACATAAATTAAATTTAAATTTGTCATAATCTCGTGTGGAATTTTTTTTTGAAACATGCCCTGCACTATTTACGTGCCGTAGACAATCACTTTTCGACCAACACATTAAATAAAATATTTTACACACTACACATTGAATTTTAGCGCCATCACACTTGAAATCAGGCATTTCTGCAATAAATTCTCTTATTGTGTCCAACTTTGGTCGTTTTCGCGACGTAGGAAACATTTTCAAAACAAACGTAGAACTACGATATAGTATACGACAGCGTAGATGCATACACAACAGATCGGCTTTCGAGTCGCAGTTATACTGACGCTTATACCGAATTGTCCCGGCCGTGTTTATTTTGTGTAAACTTTTATGCGTCAGCCACTGGCTTTCAGCACAGTTTTCGTTGCTCTTGTGATAATTCTTGCCCGAAATGTGTCTTTGACGCGGAATTTGAATTGTATGAGTACAAAATGTTGTAAAATGACACCAAAATACTTTTCGCTACTTGTAAATAAAAATAAAAATTATGATAACGTTTTTACTTGCTAGTATTTACGAAAAAAAACGTGTTATATTGGACCTTCAAGCCTTTTAGCTCTATAAGGAACTGTTGCCCAACCGGCTTATGTTATAAATTATTTGATTATTCAACTATTGTTTAAGATCACTGTTTTAATTATTATTATTAGCCAATGCATTGCAGATATTAATGCTACTTAAATATTGTAAGTTTTTGCTTGTTCTAATTCTCGCACTAGAAGGAACTAGACTTTTTAAATAAATTTCTTAGTACCGCCTAAGTTCTATTCATAGCGTGTTAATATGTACTTGCATTGATATAGCTTCTTTCACATTATACTAATATGAATTACCACAATCACGCAGTATTTAATTGTCAAAATTATATTTATTACAAAACTCTAATAAGGAATTTCGAAGAAGAGAGAAATTATATGTCGTGGAAGGCGGTGGAATTATAGAATAAGTGAAAATAACGTTTCTTTAATAAAGATCTCAACACAACTCATTAATTAGGATATGAAAAGCAGATGAGTTAGCAGATGATTTAGTTGACAGCGCAACTAAATCAGCACAACATTAATAAGACTTCTGCTTAAAAAATTACAAAAATTGCCACTATACGCGATATTAAGAAATTTATTTCAAAAGTCATTTGTTTATTTGTTTTAGAACAAGCAGAAACTAAAAAAAACATTTTTCTTAAATACGTAATAAAAACATTTTTCCACTCGTAGCATTCTTCCGGCAACACAGTCTACCTATGTGTGTGTAACATAAACAACTGTCAAGTTCACGAAACAGCCGGATACATTTGTAATTAAGCATATTGTGAAGTTATGAAATTTTTCTCAACTGGCTACGCTTGCGTCCTAACTTAAGGCTAACTAACAATAAGCCAAAATGGCATAGAAAACAACTTCCGTTAAGTTAGCCGTTAAAGTTCTAAGACTAGCCAATGAACACGAATAAGCAGATTGTTTGAAAAATTGCCGAGACGTTTATCTGTGATGATACTAGTCAAGGAGTTGTGGTGTCTGCATATCATTCAGCGTTGATATTTGTACTAGGTTGTTTAAAATTTAGGAGTAATACATCTTGCCAATCAAAAAATACGGTTACCACTGGTTTTCCTGGTGAAGATTAAGATCTACATCTTTTCACCTTTACACATTCTAAACGTTTTCACTATATAGTCTGGTATTTGGATTCTAGTTTGTAATGATCACAAACAACAATTTGGCATAAAAAGATATAAGCTCCTTGCTGATATAGCGCAAGCATCTCACATTTTCATTTGAAGCAGCATCACACTTCAACCACTGATCTGTGTTTAGTCGCCATATATATATATATTGCTTTTATTGTCGTATATTTGCATGTTAATGCTAATGACCATCATAGACTAAAAATTGTTTGTTAGCTCGCAGATTATCGTTTTTTGGAAAGATAATGGAAATAAAAATTCAATGATACCACATATGTTATATTTACTTTAACTTAAGAATTGTCATGATATATATACACCAATAAAGGTTTTGTTAACCTGTTCTTGCTTTTATGCAAAGTTGGATAAGAAAAAGCGTCAAATTATCTCCTGTGACGTCAAGTTCATCCAAAGCGCTTGTTGATAAGCAATGTAACCACAACAATTGTCAGTCTGTCAAATTTCAATTCTAAAATCGCAGATTGTTTTCCTATTTTCGTTCTCGGTTCTTATTATTTTCTGGTACTTTTATTTGTTTTTTTAACTGTTGTTACTTGTTCATTTTATTAAGCTTTATTTACATTAATTAATTATTGTAGCTTCGTTCAAATTTGGTAAACTGTATGCCTTTTTTTCATGTGTTTTACATTGTTTTTAGAATAGCCTTTACACGAACCATGCAAGACAAAGTTGGCTTAATTTTAATATTTAGCTAATCTAGCAGCAATTATCACTTTGTTTTCCGCAGTTATACAACAAATTATTTATTTATTTATTTAATTTAATAAAGACCAACAAGTAAGTTCCTACAATGGGCAAAAGAGAAATGCATGCATACAGTATTTGAGAGGCATGCTCTTAATAACTAATAATACAAAAAAAAAACTAGTAAGTAATTAGTGTTACAAATTCAGCAATTTTATTCGTGTAACAAATTGTGTGTACGTTAAATTGAAAATGTCTATGTTAACTAGGAGTGCATTAAGTTCTTTTGCTGCTAAATTCAATGGATTATTATAACCATAGGACGTGCGATGATACTCGAGAACAAACAAATCATCGTTCCTAGTATTCACCATGGGAATTCGGAAAGAAAAGTAAAAGAGCAATTCAATCCAAATTTCAATGTATAAACTTATAACCCAATTTTAATAAAGAGATCTTACGTCTAGACGACAATGAAGACAAATTCAGTATCGATAGTCGCTCAGGATAAGAGTACAGGTTTTTATCAATATTAAGTTTAAATAAAACAAAATTAACAAATTTTCGCTGCACTCTTTCGAACTTATCCGACTGAAATGTTGCGTAGGGGCTCCAAACAGTAGAACAGTATTCAAGAATGGGCCAATAATGTTTGTGAAATCACTAGTTTGACGTTTGATGAATCCGCAAAGTTTAAAAGCTCTGCAAGTAATATAGTGAATGTGTAAATGGAATCATAAAGAGACATCGAACAATATACCTTGATCCTTATATGGTCTACGCGATCAAGAGTCATTAATTGTGTAAGGATAACTAATTATGTTCTTCTTTTTCCTGGTGAAGGTGATCGTTTTACATTTGGTAATGTTTAATGACATGTTGTTATCTTTACACCAAGTGGAAATACTGTCAATATCAGCTTGAAGTTTACAACAGTCAGAAGTAGAACGGATAAAAGGGAACAACTTTAGATCGTTTGCGAAAAGGAGAAATCTGGAATAATTTAGGCGGTGTTTGATGTCATTAATAAAGAGTAAAAATAAAATTGATCCCGAATGACTACCGTGTGTTACGCCAGACGTCATAGGGATAGAGAAAGATGTGGCGACATCAATCCGCACTATCTGTATACAATTGGATAAGTGAGAAGCAAACCAAGGCTAACGCGCGCCCGTTATACCATAAGCCTCCAGTTTCCATAAGAGCAATTGATGATCAACACGATCAAAAGCTTTGCTAAAATCAGTATATACAGAGTCGACCTGATATCCGTTTTCTAATGATTCAGAAATGAAACGGTGATAAACTAGAAGATTGCTTTCGGTGCTTCTACCCCGAATAAATCCACGCTGCTCCGGAATAATATGGTCAGAGAAAACCGATATGATATTATCGTTAACAATTGATTTAAATTCCTTCCCTAATGTAGGTATAGCACATTTTGGGCGGTAGTTGCAGATATTAGTGCGGTCACCGGATTTGAAGAAAGGTACTACAAAAGACCTCTTCCACTGCGGCGGAAAAGTCCCTGTGGAAAGGGATAAATTAGAAAGCAAAGATACTGGTGAGGCTAAGGATGGGCTGCAGCGTTTTAAAAAATATGGAGGAATATCATCTGGTCCCGAAAAGAAGGAGTTAGATAATGCACATAGTTTATCAAATACTTCGTCTGAACTTACATTTATGTTGTGGATTACATTAGCATTATGATTAGGATAGCTGCAATATGCAGACTTAAAGTAATCAGCAAACACATTACATATAGTGTCTACATTCATCGAAGAATTATCTTTGTAAGACATTACCCTGGGCAACCCCTTGGTTTTTCGTTTAGAATTTATAAAATTCCAAAATATGTTTGAGCTAATGTTCATATTATTTTGAGTAAAAGAAAGAAAACGTTTATAGTCGCTGGCGATGTTGGCTTTAGATAAAGATCTCAAATTTTTGTAGGAATTGTAGTGATGTATTAGTGCGGTTTAATCTGCATTTCTTAAACACAATATTTTTATTTTTTAATAATCGTTTAGTTTCATTGGAAAACCAAGTAGGATAATCGCCACCATTTACATAGTACCTAGGTATAAATTTCTCGCAAGCGAGAAAACCTGTTGAAAACCTCAAACCAGTCAAATGTACAAAAGTAATTGTTTATTGAATCATAGCAAGCTTTCTTAAAATTGTATTTCCAGTGAGAAATATTATTAGTACATTCAGGGACGGCATCTAGAGAAACTTAGATATTAAACAGTTCGATATTAAGGCGATATTAAGCAAAAACTAAGTCTAAAACTGCATTGTTTGAATTCTGTATACTATTAAATTGTTCTAAACCTAAAAAAGTTATGGAATCACAAACTTGAGACTCCCATCCTGAAGCCGCGGCACTAACAGGAAGTAAGCCTGTATGGAAGTTTTGCCAAAATATACCTGGCATATTGTAGTCACCTGCGACACAAAGTCCTGCATTCGGATTACGAGTCAATAGGAAATCCAGCGACGATATATGCTGATAGTAAATATCCTGTTCGGTATTAGGAGGTAAATAAACGCATCCGAAAATGTATTCCCGATTCCGAAACAGAACAGATACAAATAGTTCCTCACAGGTGTTAAGTGGCGTTTTAATAGCAGAATATGGCAGAGTTGACCGCGCAGCAATTAGAACTCCTCCATCACGTTTCTTGGAACTAGTTGAAAAATCTCTGTCTCATTACTTGCAATAGAATCCATTAGCCACGTTTCCGAGAGTATTATAATATCGTTGTGAAGATTAAGGGACTCTAAATAAACGTTATGTAGCTTTGTTCGCAAGCCTCGGACATTTTGATACAGAATGATCAGTTGCAACGATTTCGGATGTAGGTTGGCGTTTTTTAAATCAACTATCTTAGGTGTTCCGTTTACGTACTTGATAGTTTTATTATGACCACGGTCGTTCAACTCTTTTAATTTAGTTCTTAGATTTCGCAAATTTTCACGTTGTTCTAATGTTAGATCGGTCGAAATAGAGATAGGGCCTAAAGAACTACTTTTTTGGCTTTTAATATCTTTAAAACATCACCATTGCTGGATAGGGTAACCTTCATCGGTCGAATATTGCCAAATTTGGAATTACCGAAACGATGAATGCGGACATTTTCTAGATCACAGTCGACGTTTAATTTTTGTAATGCATCTGTTAACGTTACTTTGATAAATGAGGGAAGTATGCAACACCAAGCACGTCTGATTAATGTGATAAACATTTTATATTTTAAAGAATTAATCGCAGTAACGTTTATTATGAGTAATATCCAGCACCCTCTGGTTAGTATGATAAATGTCATACTTATGCAGATTTGAACCTGTCTGTGTGCAAGTTTCAACCTGTCTTAGTTGCACGTGGCATCTGATTGCTTACTTTCATGACAGTCGAGGTTGAGCGTTCATTGAGTGCAGATGCCTTGTGTTATCTTGATATGGATACCGGTCGTTTTAACACAATGGAGGTTCGTTTTAATGAAAGTTTATTGAATGCTTTTAAGAATAAGAAGGAAAATAGTGGGATAATGAGTAAAGAAGGCTACCAGAACTTAATTGAGAAAGTGCGAGTGTCAAAATCTAAAACTAGTGGGAAAAAACCTGAGGATTATCAACGATCGAAGCGGTACGACATTATGAAGTTGGGTGATAATGAAAAATTAATATACCCGATGAGTGCCAAGTCATCATCAGTCCGTTATTATGTGCATACAGAGCAGATCTTCAACATAATTCACGGGACACACTTGGCGATTGGACATGGAGAGAGAACAATAATTTTGAAGCAGCTGCAGAACAAATACAAAAACATCAGTCAAGAACAAGTAAAAATGTACTTGACATTATGTGAAACCTATGAAAAGAAATCAAAAGTGGCAAAAAAGGGATTGTAGTGCGTCCCACGATTTTTAAGGAAATGAACTCAAGATGTCAGGTTGATTTAATTGACATGCAGAGTCAGCCTGACTATGACTACAGATTAATCCTCGTTTACCAGGATCATGTTACGAAATTTGTACAGTTGCGGCTTTTGAAAAGTAAAAGAGCAGAAGAAGTTGCACATAACCTGCTCGATATTTTCACAATTTTGGGCGCCCCTAACATACTGCAAAGTGATAATGCCCGTGAATTCCGCAATCACATCATTCAAGAAGTATGCGAAATGTGGAGTGAATTGAAAGACGAGACATAGCCAGCCGCATGGCTCTGTGGAGCGCGCAAATCAGGACATTGAAAACATGCTGGCAACTTGGACGGAAACAAACCAAACTCCACACTGATCTGAGGGTCTAAGATTTGTTCAATTCATGAAGAATAGAGCCTATCACGAAGACATAAATTGCAGCCCATATGAGGCCATGTTTGGGGTTCCAGCAAAAGTCGGTCATCACTTTCTGCCGATGTCATCAGAAACCTGGAATCTGAAGAAGATCTGGATTAATCGACTTAATCGACTCTTCTTCAGGTGCTTTAGGCACTAAGGAAGGACGATTGGCTCAAAAGTATTCTAGGAACCAGTTTGCCATTTGTAAGGAGAATTTCATTTCCAAGTTCCAGATGTAATTGTGACTCTTCGTGGGTGTGCCAGGAAATCTTCAATCACAGGTGGTCAAGGTTTCAAAAATATAACTGCAAGAGAAAATGTCTTTCAGGAAAATGTAGCTGCAAGAAGCATGGGTTACTCTGTAATTCGAAATGCAATGACAGTTTGCCATGTTCTAATAAGTAGAAGGTTGTTTGTTTACAAATGGTAAAAATAAAACATTTTTTCATTGAATAAAACATTGTCTTTTTATTTCACAAGCACTGATGACTCGGTTATTATGCATACTAACATATTTATCGTACACATTTATCGTAAGCAACAGTAACATATCGAATACCAAAGATTTTTCTTTCGCTAATCGCTCCGATCTATCAGCTAAGGTCGATTCGATAAGATTGTAGAGAATAATATTGCGTTCACGTTGTTTACGATCATTTATCTCTTCTATGACCTCATCAACAAAATCCTTGGAGCGCATCACGGGTTTAGCACATAAGCCATCTTTAAGAAGTTGTATTGCTGAAAAACGTCGTTGAAACACGAGTACGCTTTAAATAATAATAGATGCAGAATAAAAAAAAGTTACACGTCTTCGTTTAGACCATTTTGTTAATGTTTTTAATTTTCTTCTTTCGCCTATTTAATTATCAAAATATGCGTCTTACAAACGAAGCATTTGACATGATAAGGGTTTATTTTGAAAGCATGGAAAATTCAACTGTCGCCGCCAGGGTATATTCAGTGCAGTTTCTTGACAGACGATACCATGGGATCGAGAAATACTATCGCGGATTTTGTGGACAGACGAGACCACCTTTAATAGTGATGGATGTGTAAATCTCCATAACATGTATTACTGATCATAAACGAATCCACACTGGATGCAGGATGCCTAGTACCAAGGTCACTGGTCCATATACGTGTGGTGCGGAATTCTAGGTGGACACATTATTGGATCTTTTATATTTAATGAAGCCTTTACTGGATACGTTTTCCTAAATTTTCTAAGAAACGTATTGCCATTTCTTTTAGAAGATGTACCGCTGGCAATTCGCCGTCAGATGTTTTTTTCACTATGACGGGTGCTCGGCGCATTTTGCGGTAAATGTTCGGGACTTTTAGGTAATGCTTAAACTAGCAGGTGGATGGGACGAAGAAGTGTATTTCCATGGCCAGCTAGGTCTCCGGACTTAATTTGCTTAGATTTTTATTTGTGGGGAAGAATAAAGAACCTCGTCTTTGCTACCAGGCCCATCACAAGAGAAGACATGATGTTTTGTCCACTTGACAGAGAATAGAATTATGCATAGAAAATGAGGGAGGACAGTTCAAACATCTAGGAAGCTACTGATAATTAATTTGTGTTATATTCTACGAAGGGGCATCACAGCGTTAATTAAATAATAATATTGTTTTTTGAAATTTGCATAGTAGGCTAATCAAATTTTTATTGTTATTTTAAGTTGAAATCGTTAGAAGAATGAGATCGAGCTTATTGATGAGGCACTAAAATAAATAATTATCTTTAAAATAGCGTATATTTTTTTATTTTTACTAATATGATTATATTTAGAAATTTAAAAAAATAGTAGACAGTTGGCAAAACCGAGTCATCCAGATGCAACAAATATTTACATTTTTTCGTTAATATCTCCGGTTAGAGAAAAGGTATCGAGATGCGGTTTTTACTAACGTCTTGAGTTTTTAATTCCCTACTTTTCCACCTGAAAAGAAACATATGGTTCTATTTAAAATTTTTGCGAAAAGTCGCTTTATTTGTTATAAAATCAGATAACGCCCTTTAGTGGTGACGGTACAGTTCATAAGAAGTAGACCAAAACTGCATTTGATGGATTAAATAAAGCTTTTCTAAACGAGGCCAAGATGGTTAAAACCGGTTAAGCCGAACTGGAGTAATCAATATTTATTAAAAAAGCAATTGACGTCTCCCCACCACATTACTTTAGAAAATACGACAAAATGTGTTCAACGCAAAAGAAACTCTTAATTAGAGAAACCACCATGAAAACTTTAATTTTATACTTAGTCGTGATCGTTACGCCATCTTCTGGTCATCTTACAAACTTTAAAATCATTTCCAGCGTTTTCTTTTGGCCACGTTTATTAAAAAAGATTTTACCCGAAAGCTCTGTGATTATTAGTTTCTGAGATATAGCCGGCTGCCATTCTTATTTGGCCACCCGGTACATACTGCAGTAAATTATTCTTCTCTTGCTTGTAACAGAATAATATTCAAACAAAAGAAAACTTAATGTAAAAGTACACATCAAAAAATGCATGGAGACAATAATCACGGATAATGCGAATAATAATTAGCTCACGCTAATAAAATCAATGTTGAAAAGAGAAGAAGCGCTATCGCTGTTTGTTCCTATCCACATTGCTCTTACATCTCTCAGCTTATGCCACCAATCTTTAAACAGAGCAATATTTCTGGCGCCACCTATTTTCAGCTAGTTATAGTCATGCCGTCCTAGTTAGAAGAAACTGGAATACGGATACCACTCATACAATAACACAACGTTTCATAAACATTTTCAAAAGATACCGGTCAATGTAATATTTTTTTTCTTTTTATTACTATTTACACGTGTACTAATTTAACTATAGTTTTTTTAATATATAATAAATAATAATAAAAAAAGGGATGAGAAAACTTAAATATTAACTCATTAATTATTAAACTACACAAAAGTAATCCCTATTTAATTACATTATTAAAGGAGTAACTTAATTATACTGTAACACAAAAAAACCGTTTCATTAGTTCATGCATTAAATATTTTCTTAGGGTTAGAAAATCACGAAAATCCAAGACAGAAAAATGTTTCTCCCAAATAAATCATTTAGTTTTAAGTTAAGAAAACTTTCATATTAAAGGTAGGAATGAAAGAAATGGTCTAGATCTCACAAAGTCCTATTGAGAAATTAGGCGACCGTTTTCGTGTTCAAAAAACACATCAGGCCAGCTACAAGGATATCCAATAAAAAAAATTACAATAATGAAAAAACAACCTAAAGTTAATAATTAAAAGTAGGAGCAAATGAATGAACCAATGAAAAAGTTTTTTTTTATGTTGCAGTATAATTAAATTATTTCTTTAATAACGTAGTTAAATAGTGATTATTAGTCTGGGCAAACAGCGGTAACAGTCACTGTAGTAGATATGTGGTGCGGAGTCGGCGATTATTTAATTCACGCGTTCACAGCGTCAGTACTAAATCGATGCTGTATGCGAGTAGTTCTGTATATATATAGGCTGTCGTAACTTATTTCGTAATTGTACCATTATGTTTGCTTTAAAAATGTCGCAGTTGGGTACGTCGGGAAAACGACCAAAGGCAGACACAGTTAAAAACTTTATAGTGGACATGCTGGACTTAATTTTTGATGGCGCTAAAATTCAATGTCTAGTTTGTAAAATCCCTTTAATATGTTGGTCCAGAAGCCATTGTCAACTTCACATCGAAAGCAAACAGCATTCTTCTGCAAAAGTGGCATACGAGACCAAGAAAAATTTACATTTGATTTATATGTTACTCTTATTTTACGTAATCTATCGTTTCGTTTACTAGACAAAGAAGTATTTGTCTCCTTCTGGAATAAATCTACGGACTGTAAATTACCTAGTCGGACATCGATACGAAATGTAGTGCCATTTGCTCGTGAACATATAGAAAAAAGAATGAAAACGGAATTGAAAGATAAAAAACTGTGGTTGTGGACGAAACATCAGATCGACAAAAACATTCTGTGGTTAATGTAATGGGACGTACAATGGAACCACATCGACCGTCATCCTTCTTCTTACTTGCCTCCAAAAGAGTTATAAATTGTATTGCCGATGAGATTTTAAAGGTGGTGTTGAACTCATTAAACAAATTTGAAGTTTCAACTAAGCAACTTTTAATGTTTATGAGTGATGGTGCCACAAACATGCGTTCTTTGGGCCGATCTCTTAAAGAACACAGTGGTAACTTCTTACATGTAACATGTAAAATCCATACTCTAAATCTTGCGGCACAAACGATTCCTACATGTTTTCCACTAGTAAATGCATTGATTGCTAGTACAAAGGCAGTGTTTCTAAAGTCCCCGAAACGTACCCGACTATTTCACGAGCTATGTCCTGATTTACCTGAACCACCACAGCCGATTGTTACACGTTGGGGAACATGGTTGCAGGCTGCGTTTTACTACAACAAATATTTTGGTCAAGTAAAGATGGTAGTTTTAAAATCCAATCCGACAGAAGCTGCAGCAATCAAGAAAAGCCAGGAAATATTTCAAGATAGTCAGGTTAAAAGAGATTTACAAACTATTCACAGCAATTATTTCGGACTAGCGGAGGGAATAGAAAAGTTACAAAATGTTTCGATGTCGCTAGTGGATTCTGTTCAAATTGTGAATGATGTTCACGCACAGTTATGCGCTGTAGAAGGCGAAACAAATTGGTGTGTAATACGAAAATTTGAAAGTGTTTTAGAGAAAGACTCCGATTTTCTTATATTAAGACAAATTTGTGAAGGTGCGTGTGAAGATGCATTAAGTTGTTTCAAAGATTATTTTAAATATGCAAATATAACATCGTTAGATAGATGTCGAACGGTCGTTTTCGGCATTAAAAAACATTTATTCCGCACGTCGTACTCACTTGACTGAAATAGCTGTGGAAACATATCTAATGATTCAAATATTTAACAGATGTTACCCAGTTTGTGATTTCACTTAAGACTTTTAAAGCGGTAAGTGTTTCAGCACGTTTTATAATTTATTTCTTACCTTCTATTTTATGTGTAAACTTTTATGCGCTCGCCACGCCTCTGGCTGTTACCGCATATTTTCCCAGGTTACTTACTGTTACTGCTAAAGTACAAGTAAATAATTGTAGTTATTATAATGTGTTGATAAACAATGCACTTGTTTTTCTAATTGAAATAAAAGAAGTCTATGTAAACATAACATGCCTATTTTGCATATGGATTCACAGTTATTTAAGGTGACGTATTGCAGGGCAAGTTTTATTTCTTACTAATAACTAGAGCGGGCCAGGAGAGCATATTTGCATATTTGCCCAGGTTAGTGATTATTTTTATATAGTTTAATAACTAATGAAATAGTATTTACTTAAGTTTATTCATCTCTTTTTTTATTATTAGTTATTGTATATAAAAAAACTATAGTTAAATTAGTACACGTGTAAATAGTAATAAATAGAAAAAATATTACGTTGACCGGTATCTTTTGAAAATGTTTATGAAACGATGTGTTATTGTATGGGTAAGTGGCATCTGTACTCCAGTTTCTTCTAATGGCATGACTATAACTAGCTGAAAGTAGGTGGGGCTAGAAATACGTCAGTTGCTCTATTTGAAGATTAGTGCCATAAGTTGAGAGATATAAGAGCAATGTGGGTAGGAACAAACAGCGATAGTGCTTTCACTCCTTTCATCATTGTGAGCATGAGATATTTATTATTCGCATTATCCTGATTATTGTCTATGCACTTTTTTGATGTGTACTTTTACATTAAGTTCTCTTCTGCTTGAACATTATTCTGTCACAAGCAAGAGAATAAAGTATTGTATTATGTACGGATATGTCGTACTGTTTTAAACAAGGTAAGTGCAATTAAAATAATGTGGATATAAGATACAATTATTTCTTTACAAGTATATACTCTTAAGCAGAGAAAAAAACGCTGAGATAATATTTCTTTTAATTTAAAACAGTTATTGCATTGTGGATAATTGAAACAGTAATTCTCTTGAATTGAAGCGGACAGCCTTGATACAAGTAAACGTTTCTCTCTGCCTGTAACACTAATGTCTGTTCAACAACAATATTGTAGTGTATGTAACCACAGTAAGTAATTACAAATATCTTGTTCGTTTCACTATAATATGTCACTCATTGCCATATTGCGTGTTCGTAAAATATACTAAAACTTGAACTAAAAAAAAATAGCTTATGTTACGTTTATTGTAGTAAGATCTACATATATGTTTGTTGCGAGAACTATAAATGGGATGAACCTGGCTTCATAGGAGATAATTTGGCGCCTTTTGTTAGCTAACTTTGCAGAAAAATAAAAATAGATTATCAACACCTTTATTGATGTGTATCATGGCAATTCTTAAGTTAAAGTATAAAATATGGCACGTTGGATTCGTCTTTCCATCGTCTTTCCAAAAATGTAAAACACGCAAGGTGTTCCATTTAAAGATAGTTGGCATCACTTCCAGTAACACCGGAAAAGCAATTGAGCTGCCGATAACATCAAAAATTTGTTCATAAAAAATAGCAACCAATTTGTTTTTCTAAAAACGTCAGCTTTTATAATTCAAAAGTTAGTATAGCGGGGGTGCTTCAGGGCTTTACTGTATAAACACCAACTCTGACACTATACCTACATTGGTATACTGACAGATTACACCGAGAGAAATGTATAGTAAATTATACCACAATTGTAGTGTATCCTACCAGAATCGACGGTTACTATAGTGACAACTACCGAAGAAAGTAGAAAATACCTTATTATTGTAGTTTTTTGAAGTGGCTGCCTGTACTCCACATTTATAGTAAAAATAGTTCTCCAAAATTATAAGCAGTTCTATAAAATTATGGTAAAAAAGTACTACCAAATTGTGGATTAATTACCATGCACTTACCGTTAAAAGGTATTACTACAAAATGTACTCATTGCCAGACGCATTATTAATTGCACTATCCTTGTTCAAAGCAGTACGACATATCCCTACATACTGCAGTAAGTTGTTCTCTTGCTTGTTACATAATACAATCCAAACAAAAGAGAACTTGATGTAGAAGTACATATCACAAAAGTGCTTAAAGACAATAATCAGAATACTGCGAATAGTAAATAGCCCATGGTATTTATGGAATCACTAACGGCAAATTCAATATGAAAACGCACTATCGCTTTTTGTTCCTATCCGCATTGGTCTTACATCTTTCAGCTTATGCCACTAATCTTTAAATACAGCAACTGAAATATTTCCTGGCGCCACCAAGTTCCAGTAGTTATAGTCATATCGTCCTAGATAGAAGAAATCGGAATACAGATGCCACACCCATACAATAACGTACAACGTTTCATAAACATTTTCAAAAGATACCGGTTAGTGTAATTTTTTTTTCCTTTTGTTACTATTTACCACGCGTACTTACTTAGCTATAGTTTTTCTTTAATATATAACAAATAATAATAATAAAAAAGGGATAAACAAACTTAAATATTAATTCATTAATTGTTAAATTACGTAAAAATAATCCCTATTTCATTACATTATTAAAGAAGTAATTTAATTATACTGTACATATTATAAAAAAAACCTCTTCATTAGTTCATTAATTTGCTCCTAATTTTGATTTTTTCTTGAAAGTTTATTTGTTAATATGTTCATGTTGGTAATATATTCACATTAAAAGTATAAATGAAAAAAATGGTCCAGATCTCACAAAGTTCTATTGAGAAATGAGGCGACCGGTTTCGGGTTAAAAAACACATCAGGCCAGCTACAAGGATATACAACAAAAGAAAAATTACAATAATGGAAAAAAATGTTAATCAAAATTTGGGAACAAGTTAATGAACTAATGAAAAAGTTCTTGTTATATGTTACAGTATAATTAAATTATTTATTTAATGATGTAATTAAATAGGGATTATTTTTATGTAGTTTAATAATTAATGAGTTAATATTTATGTGTTTTTATCCCTTTATTATTATTATTTATTATATATTTTAAAAAGCTATAGTTAAATTTGTACACGTAGTAAATAGTAAAACGAAAAAAATACATTAACCGGTATTTTTGGAAAATGTTTATGAAACGATATACGTAAAAGTACTTTTTTCATGTGTGATTCTATATTAGGTTCACTTTTGTTTGAACATTATACTGTTACAAGCATGAGAATAATTTACTGCATTATGTATGGATATGTCATACTGCTTTAAACAAGGTAAGTGCAATTAATAATGTGTATATACGAGGGATGATCGTAAAATAAGGTTCCCAAAGCCCTACGGCAGCAATAAGACGTGTTAGGCGAAATCCGACAACATTCTATATACGTACCACTCCCGTCTCGCTACGCCGCCAGATGCAAAATTCGCGCTGTGATACGTTTTTTAAACGCGAAAGGGGTTTCACCTATAGACATTCATCGTCAATTAACCGAAGTTTATGGAGAAAAGTGTATAGCTGTTCAACACGTCCGCAAATGGTGTAGGGGATTCACTGGAGGTCGGACAGAAATTAACGATGAAGAGCGGAGCGGAAGACCATCAGTTTCAGAGGAAATCGTTGGAAAGGTCGAGAGCATACTGCTTGAAGATCGGAGGGTCACCATTCGTCAACTCGCTCTTCGGATTCCTGAGATTTCCAACACCACAATTGAAAAGATTTTGACTGGCGGCAGAATTTTACGACATGGGGATACAGAAGTTGGAGCACCGTCTGCAAAAATGCTTGGAAAGAAATGGCGATTATGTCGAAAAATAGTTTAAGTTTTTACCTTTAAAACGATGTGTAATATTAAGGAAATAAAGAATGCTGTCTATTTTTTAAAAATATGGGAACCTTATTTTACGATCATCCCGCGTAAAACATAATTATTTCGTTACAAGTATATACTTCTCTTAAGCGGAGAAAAAAAACGCTAAGAAAATATTTCTTTTAATTTAAAACAGTAATTGTAATGCGGATAATTGAAACAGTAATTATCTTGAATTGAGGTGGACAGCCTTGATACAAATAAACGTTTCTCTGCTTATAACACTAATGTTTGTTCAACAACAATATTGTAGTGTATGTAACCACAGTAAGTAACTACAATTATTTTTTTTTTTCACTACAATATATCACTGATTGCCATATTGCATGTTGATAAGATCTACTAAAACTTGAACTATAAAAAAATAGTTTATGTTTATTTTAGTAAGATCTACGTATATGTTTTTTTGCGAGAACCATAAATGGGGTGGATACTACTACAATACGTTAACTACAAATATATTGTATGCCTTACCACTACATTTCTCTCAGTATACATAGTCTGACAGATTACATAAACATGTGTATTAGTCTTAAATTCTGCAATTATCGAAAGTACTCGTTCACAGTTGTCAATAGCATTAGTTTTTCTTTAAAGTTAGGAACCGCACTAACCATCCATCTTCAAGACATTGCCTTTGCTAAAAAAGAGTACGACAGGATTTGTCGGTTTTCAAAAACCGATTTCTCAAAACCGTTTTTTAAATGATGTTGTAAAATTTGAAAACCGGTTTTTAAACTCAGACAACCGGATTTACATACTAAACTGATACGTGAAAAATCGATGAATTATAAATAATTCATCGATTTTTCTTTTAACTAAAGTTAAACGCATTAAAATATTGATTTCAAATGTCGGTATCGGGTGTAACCTGGACTCTTAAGTTCTTCATATTTGACATGCAAATCCCAAAAATGCATTTCTATTATGCTATTCTTTAATTATTTCATTTTTTATTGGGTTCTGTTTGGAGTATACTTAATTATGTTTTTGTATACACTAATAAATATACAGGGCGGGGTTCTATAATTTTAAAGTTAATAGCACCACAGCATTTATTACAAATAGCAAGCAAGAATTTAAAGAATTGGCTTTGGTTTATCTTCTAGCTCGTTCATAAACTGCTTAGGTAGCAAGTTGAATTGTACAGCGTTTATTTCTTATAGTGGCTCAGTATTGCCTCTCTCAAAAACTATTCTTTTTTGACATTCTGCATATATCCTCCATTCTTCCTATATAGGTAATATTATTTGACAATTAATTTTTGGAAGTACTGGAATTCGAGAGCTGGTATTTATTTATTTTAAGCCTTTATTGAATTACATTTACAACAAAAAACTAAAACAATAATAAATGAATAATGCTAGACTATATAGAATTGAATGAATAAACATCCCGATATAACAATCGAGAAGAAATTGAGATAATTAGAAAGTATAGAAGTATTCTATAAAAAAACCTACAGTATAACGAATTTAAAACAAATAATGAGAATGGATACATATAAATGTTTTGACTTCACCAACTAGCAGCCAACTAGCAATACAGTTATACCAAACTATATCGTTGAGTATAAACAGAAAACAAATATTTCTTGGCTACAACCTTAAAAGATTCAGGGAATAACGATTCCAAAACTGATTAAAGAATTGTATTTTTTTTTCTCTCTTCTTCTTTTGTATCTGAAGGAATTAACTAGAATCCAAAAAAAAAACACGAAGATTCACAGCAGATTTCGCAAGAGGAACAATCTGATGGTTAATATTTATACTAATTACATTTTTAAGTTCGATACAAATTTTTGATTTGCCAAACATTACTTTTGATTTAGTAGGATTCAATGTAAGGTTAAATCTCAAATACTTTATTTATATCAAAATTTATTTTAGCTACAGTATTATCATTAGGATCAAACGAAAGGTACATTTAGGTACCATCAGTTCTTGCAGTATTTTAGCTCGTTTACAATCAAGGAGGTGTAAAGAGAAAATAAAGTTGGACCCAAAATGAAGTCTTGAGGCGCTCCTTGAGATAAGTGAAGCGGATCAGAAACATTTACACTAATTTGGACATACTGACAACGATTACATAAATAGTTGAATATAAGGTGCGAGGAATGTGAACTCAGACCCAAGGTGTTAAGAAGAAGACCGTAGTCTAGTAATTCCAGTACGGTTATTTGTCCCCGAACAGCAGCATGAATAATATCATCGGTAAGCCCTAGTAGGGCAGTTTCACAGCTATATCCCTTTCTAGATCCTGATTGAGTAAGAGGTAGTAAGCAGTGATTATCTATGAAACAGAGTAATTGCCTATGTATAATCTTCTCAAACACCTTAGAGCAAGTAGACAAAATACTCATTGGGCGGAGAATCTTAAAGGCGGATGGCTGTTTAATTTTAGATAATTCCAGATTTTCATTGCGACTCCAATTGTAATTTTAAACCTGTCAATACTAACGTTTACCCATAATTATTCAATATTACTGCCAACAGCGGGAAGAGATGCTTGAAAGTTCTTATTAACGAATAACCCAACCCCACCCCCTCTACTAAGTCTATCCCTTCTAAGAAAACTAAAATCCTGAATAAAAATGTCGATATCGCTGTTGAGCCAAGTTTCAGTAACTGCTAGAATATCTATCTTATCAATACGTGTTAATGGAGGTTTCTGATTCAAGCAATTTTGGGAAAAATAGATCCAACAGTAATATGTGCTAGCATAACACAAGAATATTTTACCATAATAATAACTAAGTCAAAGATAATACTATTAAAAACCGCAAATTAAATGTAAATACATTTTTGAAGTATAAAATATTCAAATTATATAAGTATAAGCATATTATTGGAAAAAATATATAATTTTATATATAATTTTCTTAATCTCACCATTAATTTCAACAAATATATTACCATTTTGAGTAAATACATGTTTCAAAGATGTTTTTTTTAATAAGTCCAATTTAATAAAGAACGAGACCCGTTCTTTTGTAAGATCTTGACAATAATCGACCTGGAAACACCTTCTTTAGCAGCTAATCGATGACAGTAGTCGATATCCGTAGAGGTAACACAAATGTTAAATTTATCGTTGCATAATCTGAAAAAGATGTCTTTAACATTGGGTATACCAAAAAATCATTATTATTAGCAACGGCAATACTTGGGTATTGCCATTGTTTTTCTAATGCATCGTGTGTAGTTTTAAAGTTGTAACCTTGAAACACCACCTTATATTATAATACCTTGATTCTCTCACTATGACTTTGCACTGTATTCGCTGCAGTACTTAATAGATTATTCAACACGCAGTTTACTGGATAAGATCCTCTTGACAATTTTTTGAGTCAAAGCTTCCTCTTACTCTGCTTTTTCTGCTTTAGGCTGAACAGCCTTATTAGCCATACTAGCAAACTCTTTACGAGAAAAATGTATATAAAGCTATCTCAGTCGAGACACACGTCTACTCTAAACCAATGCAGATATCCAAGTTGATTTTTATAAACCCTAGTATATAAGCTGATGTTAGCATGGGGCCCCACTTCACAATTATTATAAATACCCGATATTTAGACAGAATTCCTGGGAACTGGGTTGGAAGTAAAGAGACAATCAAATAGCCCGCGCCTTCACCAAATTTGGCCACTTTAGACTTTTTCTATGAGGACATTTAAACTAGGTTGTTTATGTTGAGAGACCAGTTAATGTTTTGGACTAGCAAAACAAAATACGTCGAGCGCGCTAGACTAAGAAAAACGGGTACAACAGAGCTTCTTCGTATAGTTATCAATTGTCTAGTAGAAACTAGTACACATTTTGAACAAATGTTGAAAACACTATCGTGTAGTATGCGATAATTAGAGTTGCTCAATTTGCGCCAACAACCAGTGGCGGGCGCATAAAAGTTTACACAAAATAAATAGTCAGAAATAAAATATAATACGTGCTCAAACACTTACCGTCTTAAATCAAAAATGAATAATATCTGTTAAGTATCTGCAACATTAGATATGTTTCCACAGTTGTTTCGGCAAACCGACTGCGGCGTGAGGAAAAAGTGTGTTTATATGCAGAAAACGAACGTTCTACATCTAGTGACGTTATATTTGGGTAATGGAAATAATCTTTGGAACAACTTAACGCTTCTGTTGGCGCACCTTCACAAATTTGTCTTAATGTGCCAAAATCAGAATCTTTCTCTAAAACACTTTCAAACCTCTCTAGAACACAAACATTTTTGCGTCTTCTACCGCGCATAGCTGTGCGTGAACATGTTGCACTATTTGCAGAGATTCCACTAACGACACGGAAGGATTTTGTAATTTTTCGACTGGCTTTCCTTGATAGCCGCAGCTTTCTTTGGATCGAATTGTAAAACCACGTTCTCAATATTCTCAAAATATTTATAATAAAACGCGGCCTGTAACCATGTTCCCCAACGTGTAAGAATAGATTCTGGTGGCTCAGGCATACGGGGGCACAGTCTGTGAAATTTGCGAATACGTTTTGGGGGTTTGACAAACACTGCTTTTGTATGCAATATTAAAGTGTCTACCTCAGGATAACATTTCCTAATACTATCTGCCACATAACTGAAAGCATGCATTTTACACGTAATATGTAACAAGTTAGCACAATGTTTTTTAAGAGACCGGCCTACAGAAATCATGTTTGCTGCACCACATCACTCATAAACATCGACAGTTGGTTTGTTGAAAGTTCAAACTTTTCCAATCTATTTAACACTAACTTTGAAATTACTTCGGCAGTACATTGTTGTACTTGTCTGGAAGCTAATGGAATTGAAGGTAACGATTGATCTGGTTCCATTGTACGTACCGTTACATTAACCACAGAATGTTTACGATCTGTTGTTTCGTCCACACATAACCACAGTTCTTTATCTTTCAACTCCGATTTTTATCTTTCAACTCCAATTTAATCCTTTTTTCAACATGTTCACGAGCATATGGCACAATTCTTTGTAACGATGCCCGACTTGGTAATTTGCAGTCCGAATATTTATTCCAAAAGATGACATATGCTTCCTTATCTAGTAAATTAAACGGTAGATTACATGCAATAAAGGTAACACATGAAGTAAATTTAAATTTGTCGTAGTGTCAGGTACAATTTTTTTTAAGAATGCTGTTTACTATTTACGTGACGTAGGCAATCCCTTTTGGACCAACACATTAAAGGGATATTACAAACTACACATTAAATTTTAACGCCATCATAATTTAGGACAGGCATTTCTACTATAAATTCTGTAACTTTGTCCAACACTGGTTGTTTTCGCGACGTAGGCAACATTTTTAAAACAAACGTAGAACTACGAAATAGTAGGCAGCGTACATGTATACACAACAGATCTGGTTGAGACTCGCAGTTATACTGAGGGTTGTATCGAACCTCCGCCACAGCCCGGTGAGCAACTCTAGCAATAATACAAATCATTCTGTGATAATTTTTGACAATATTTCAAATTATTACATACGACCGTAAGGTAATTCCGATTAGTTTCCCCATTGGGAGGGTTGTCCCGCTTCGGGCAATTTTGGATATATTCGTTTTACAGTAATGGCGGCATAACAATACTTACAATTTGTTTGAATTTATAATTTGCTTGAATGAAGGTACGTAATCTTGTTGAATAATAATTAATATTAAATCTTAATCTAATTTATACGGATATGTTTCTTTGCATAAGCTATAATTAGTAACATATAAAGTAATAAACAAGTACTCGAACTCTTTGCCACTGAACACTGAAATACTTCACTAAGTTTTACTGCTGATGATGATAGCTTGACTATTGAAGCGTACGTCCAGTGCGAGTGAAGCATTGCAGTAAGGGTTTTTAGTGAAGTATTTCAATATAAAATAATATCCATTGGATATATGCAATGCAGTTCTGTAGATTTATACTTTATTACTGTAACCAGTGTATACTCTTAATGGTTAGCGTCAGGTAGAAGGGGCAACGAGAGGATAGATGGCCGCATATTTTACGGTATGGACGCCCCTTTTAAAATTTGGCAACGGTAAGCCTCGTCAATTGTGGACTCAACACAATTTAGTACATGTAATTCAAACTATTACTGTCAATGGGTTGGGAGTAAGTGAAGTAGCGTGTTTTCGGAATCATGGCTCGTACTCTTAAGCATAAGAAATATGAACGAATTACCAGAGAAATTCGTCTATGTCCTACTGAATGGTTAGAAACAGACAATGAAAAGTGTTTAGTGAAACACATACAGAAATTGGAAAAAATGGGATTCTGTATACCAGTTCGCTAAAAAATTAAGTGGAGTGCAGCCTGTTCTACGTCAGAAAGTACGAATGCAACACAAACTGACCATAAAGTGACAACATAGCACAAACTCAAACTGATAATATCTCAGCACAGCAAAATGAAGAGCTGGTACCAACACCTTCGAATTTCTGGCTGCTATAAGTTTAGTTTCAAGCATATCAAAAACTGCTAAAAAGAGAAAGAAGAAGTGCGCAGAGGTTTTGACATGCCCAATGAAAATATCAACAGATCGTGAAGACTGTCAATAGTCATCTGATGAAATGCTGACATCTTACATCAGGACAAAACTGCAGCATGACTATCAACTGTTGAACCGTCAACCACAAAAACATATTCTACTCCTCTTTCAACGTGAGAATACTCGCAATAAACGGAAGAACATAGAAGCCTTGTAAATTTTATCTTATAAAGTTTATCAAAAAACCTATTGAACAATCCTCGTCGTGTATTACAAATACTAATAGCGTTACTGTGGATAACACTGTTTTTGAATAATATTTCATGAATGAAATTCCTTCAGGTGTGTACGTGTATTCTTGAATGAAGCATTTGAAAACGACGAAAAGAAACTAATTTAGTAAAAAGCGCAGTATTAGAGACAATTTAATAAATTGTGACTCTAGGTATGAAATTATGCTCGCTGTTTTAAATGAATACGTTTGACGCGCGAGAACCACTAACAAATACATATATATTTATTTACAATGTATTTATTATGAATTGAATTCATAATAAATTAAATGTGCCTTGTTATGTTCTTATTTTGTCTTAGAATTTAAAAAACGTACATCACGCTTTATGTACTGTCTAACAGAAAGATCGCTAGTAACCGTCGAATTAAAAAAATGATCTGTGGAAATCCATGTAATGAATTAGGCAAAAGTACGCTAAATATTGGATTCTTTTTGTCATGCATTAAAAGTAGTTTTCTGATGCAATTTACTATTTACTATTGTGCCGTCTGTTATTTCTGTAAGAAACTACGTAGTAAATTTAAATTATATACAGCATGTCCATCTAGTGCGTGGATGTATGATAATTACCTTCCTGAGCAAGTTAGAGAAAAGGCTTTTAAATCAAAAATATTCGAAGACAAAAGCTGCACAACATAAAATTATATTCAAGGATACAGAGCGTTCAGTTTTCGCTGCGCACGATATAAGTTTAGTTTTCTAAATAGAACATCCTGTATATTATTGCGATTTTAGATGCTACTCTTCAACCCATGTCAACTTTCATCAATATTAGCTTCATATTTAATTTACGCATTCCAGATATAAGGAAATGTTTACAAAAAAGATTCTAGACGAGCTTCTCTGTTGTATTTTGTAAAAATGCACAGAACGTTCCATTTAAAAAATTGAAATAACATGAATCACAAACTTGGCAACGATATCGATGGCCATCTTATAGAATTTGGTTGACATAAAAAAATCTTCTTTGCGACATTTCGCAAAAATCTCAAATTATGTCAATTATCTCAAAAACTAACATAGATAGGTACAGGGAATATTGATGGAAGTTGTCATAAATTGAAAAGAGGTATCCAAAATCACAATAACATACAGGTTGTTTCGTTTAAAAAACGAAACTTGTATCGTGCGCAGCGGAAACTGAACACCCTGCACATTTGTGTATAATTTTACGTTGTATAATATTTGTCCCCGAATATTTTTTATTTGAAAACTTTTTCTCTATTTTTGCTCACACTCTAAGTGGACACGCTGGATGTACATTTTAGAATATGCGCCATTTTGAAAAAGGCAGGAATATAAGCATCTAAATCCTACGTAAATAGTATAATAACCCAAAATTCTAGACACTTTAGTAAACCGAATGGAAAGTAATTAGTATATACACTAAAAATAATGATATATAATGCATTTCATTGCTTAAACTTGGGTGTATATTTGCTGTATTATGTGGATAAAAACGATCTACATCATAAGTTAAAGCATAATATAGTATTTAGGTAAACGAAAAAAGAACGGCAAGAATTCTTTAGAAGAAACGACAGGAAGAAAATATTTGCTTTACTAGTAAAAAAGAAGGTGGAATTGCAACGACGAACTGTGGACGAACTACCAAATACATAAAGAAATAAAAAACAATTATCGCCACTGCAAAACGCCCATTTCAAATCAAACCTTCATAGTCAATCCAATACTTACTCCTCTGAGCGCTGAGACATGTTATCTTTCTCTTTATGAGCTTGTCCACTACTGCAAGAATTCCCCATTGTCGCTTTTTTATGCTTTTAATTATCCACTTCCATATCACAAAACAATATCGTTTATGCACTACATTATATTCTTCATTAGATGTAACATATTTTAACTAAATTGAAATTGAAATGATCCATCGCACCGTAGATGATGTACTCCATTATTTAAAAACTGATAAGCGTAGAATTCTCACGTCTATTTAATTTGGATTTTAGAATTTGTCTGAATAAGTTTGAATAAAATACGAATTTATTCTAAACGGTGCAGGTAGCCAAATTACCATTTGATTTCAGATAAAAATTACGTACTTTCATTTATCCTTAATAGCGAAACTAGATTCAGTTTGTTTAGTTAGAATTTATTGCATAGATCGCTTTTTAACTCACATTATTTTACGATGAAAATAAATACTGCACCAGGTATTTACGTTCACGCGGATGCATGGCTGTAGCCCGATAGTTACAGCAATAATCAATGCTGGCAAGCGACAGGAGCAAGCGCGTCTCATATGACGTCAACAGACGCTCTCCACTAAGCGGCCTGCAAACTGACTTCAATAAATACGACGTCGACATTCGCACCGTGTCACTTTTTAAAGTAGTGTGACGTGTTTCAAACAACAATTTTTTTATACACATTAACATCTGACTTGGCGATTAAAACATTCAATACTTATCTCAGATATACGTAATTAAATAAATCAACTTTGTGTAATTCAAGATTTATGTTAACTATCCTAACATAATACTTTACATATTTGTCAAGTACTGTCGAAAAAATTACTTTCTTAACAAACTACTATTATCCAAACACAGTATAGCCTGCTTTAAGGAACAATTTCAAATTGCTAATTGAAGATTTGTAAAGAATGATATTTTAATAATAGTCAAAATAGTAAGCTTAATCGAAAGTATTTAAACTTTTATTAAACTGTATTTTAAAATATAACTACAGTATTTATTATACGCCTGGTGTAATTTACAAGGGAACATCCCGAACCCGAAAATTCAAAAAAATTTGACACTGTGAACAAGTTGTCCACACCCAAGGATGTTCGAAAGTATCTTCCTTATTGGCCCAATCTCGTTTTAAGAGGGTGAAACTACCCCCGAAAGTTTAGTAGATTTTCGGTTTTCTTTAAATAACTCGGCAATGGCTGGAAGAAATACATCACAACTACATATATATCAAAATAATCGTCTCATCGAGCTCCATCACATATATGAAATGTATGTTACGGAACTCTTCGAACAGTATAAAAATTATATTTTATTTTAAATCATATAGTTATTAGTAGAGTGGGCCAAATCAGCCCCCGCAACAGAATCGGAGTCAGACGCATGGGCCGCTTATTATAAATAGCGTATATGTGACTCACAGCAAACATATGATATAAAAATTGAAGCCGACGCAATAATAATGTTTGGTAAATAGAGCGAATACATGCACACGCTGAGGTTTTTTTTTTGTTTGAAAACGGTATGTGTTATAAATGTGATGTAATAAGGTAATAACTGTAAAAAGTAGCCAAAGTAGTTATTCAAAAATCTGTTGTACTTAATAACGTAACAATAAATAATAATATAAAAAATAAACGGAGCTTCTTAATAAAGCGGATAGGCTTGTTGAAAAAATTGCACCATCAGGTATGTTTCTACATTTGCTTCGATGAAGAATGTTCGCCGCGATGAAAAAATGTACTTATATTTCGAGAAAGACCGTTCCACATCTACCGAAGTAAGACAAGCATAATTAAAATAATCTTCAGAGTTAGTTAAGGAATCTGCAGATGCCCCACCACACATTTGTCTTAATCTAGTGTAATCGGAATTCTTTTTTAAAACACTGTCGAACTTAGCTAAAACGCGACCACTTATTGCGTCGTTTATACCGTGTAGCAATGTATTAACTTCGTCCACGATGTACACTGACTCTACCAACGACAATCCAGTATTTTGCAATTTTTCTATTGCGTCCGCTAACCCTTTATCATTGTTGGTAATACTTTTTAAATCTGTTTCAACAGAAGGATCTAGAAATCCTTTCTGTCTCGCCTTAATAGGTGTAGCTTCGGCAGGGTCGAATTGCAAAATCACAGATTTGACTTCTTGGCATTGTTGAGAATAATAAAAAGCGGCTTGCAACCACGTTGCCCAACGCGTAAGAATAGGTTATGGTGGTTCGTGAATACCAGGACAAAACCTGTGGAATGCTCCAATCCGTTTAGGACTTTTGAGAAACACATTTTTGGTTTTTGCTATTAATGCATCCACTTCCGGGTAGCATTTTCGAATAGTTTGTGCCACAAGATGTAAAGCATGGACTTTACACGTAACATGTAAAAGTCGCCCACACTTTTTTTTAAGAGAACGGCCTACACTACACATTGTCGCTGCACCATCGCTCACGAACATCAACAGTTGACTAGTTGACACTTGGAATTGTTGTAACGTATCGAGCACTACTGCCGTAATTGCTTCACCGCTACACTCTTTTAGTCTTTTGCTAGCTAATAAAACTGCAAATTTCGGTTTAACAGGATCTAGTACTCGTACTATAATATTCAAAATAGAATTTTTGTTGCAATCTGTCGTCTCATCAAGACATAGCCACAGCTTTTTATCTTTTAATTCTGCTTTGATCCTATTTTCGATATCCTTACGTATACGTGGTAGGTCTCTCCGTAACGCTGTCCGTGATGGTAAGTTCCACTCGGGATTGTATGTACGCGAAAACTGTCGAAACGCTTCTTTATCGAGTATGCGAAGCGGTAGACCACATACAATAAGCATTAAAAGTAAATCCAACTGAAATTGGGTTTGAGGTGGGACGCCATTTTTCTTATTTTTGTGCTGTACACTATTAATATGTCTTTTACAGTCGCGTTTGTTCCAGCACATTAACGGTATTTTATAAACTCTACACAATATTTTGGTTGCATTGTAGTTTAAATCCGGAAATTCATTGATAAATTTAGTCACTTTACTAGCTAACGGCCGATTATTTTTCTTGCGTACGTTAGACATAGTTACGTATATAAATTATATTCATCTATAATAAGTACGACTAACGCTGCGAAGGGTTGTTGAGAGACTGTTGCAATAAATTAATAAATTGAAGGCCGTGCCGACTCATCTGTATACATACGTATGTGGCGTCTTGGGCCCGGCAAACTCATTTCTAACCTGGCGCGGGGCTCTCTTGGCCCGCTTTAGTTATTAGTAAGAAATAAAACTTGCCCTGCAATACGTCACCTTAAATAACTGTGAATCCATGTGCAAAATAGGCATGTTATGTTTACATAAACTTTTTTTATTTCAATTAGAAAAACAAGTGCATTATTTATCAATACATTATAATAACTTCAATTATTTACTTGTACCCTAGCAGTAACCGTTATAAGAATAGCGACGATACATGCTTTAGGGTGACATCATTCGCAAATACTGAACAAGTAATATGTTCGATTTTCTGACGCATTGTGATAGTATAATTTATCCAATGAAGTTCATATTTCGTTACAATTTGATATATAAATTAATAAATCATTTCAAAGATAAGTGTAAGGCAGATACAGTACATTGAAAGTATCATACGGTAACAATGATGAAGTATGACTTATAGCAATCTCTAGTGTGAGTAATAGTTTTAATTCATTGATTTATTTAGATAAGAAAATGTATATAATGAAAAGTCACTTTTGTAATTCGTTAGTACTACATGTGAGCTTTAGAATATTAGCACGACAATGGCAGTCATAAATCCAGTAAATGTAGTTCGTTTACTTACGGTAACATTTAGTGTCGTAAATGATAACCGCCCCATGGGTTTTAACAATAAAGAATGTGAAATTCACGACCTATTAAGGGATATACTAATTAGATCTCGAGACGACACAACATTTGTTGTAGGTAATGACGTAACACTAGAATTCTTGCAAGAATTTAGACCACATCCTGCAGAATTTGTCGATGACAGATATCTACCTTCACCAGAAGAAATATTAGAAGTTTTACAATTTGAAGAGGAAGAAGAATGTGTACCTGAGGCAGAAGATATTGTCTCTTTAGAAGATAAGGAAAAAGCCGTTGCCTTCTGGAAAAACTGGAAAAAACGACGCTCATATGAAGCTGTAAAACATAGATTTAAGAGAGTAAAGTGTTCACATCAATTATACAGGTAAGAAATTGCAGGCCAACTTCCATACATTTTTTTTTTCAAAAAGGGGGAACAAGAAGAGAGCAATTGTTAAAAATTTCTGAATACGTTTTTAATAAATTTGTTATTAACACCGAAGAGGGCGCCATAATTCACCACCTAGATCTTCGTAAATGAGCTTTGGAAGCCAATGAAGAAATAGGGTTAACAAATTTCAAAGCATCTCCACGTTGGTTATGGAATTTTAAAAAAGTATACAGCATAGTTTCCAGAAAAATTACCAAATTCGTTACTCGTTCATATGGTACAGACACGGCAGAGTTAAATCGCATTTCGTCGGATTTCATACAAGAAATAAAATCCTATATTGCGAAAGCAGGTTCTAATATAACAAATGAACAATATCGATTCATTTACAAATGAACAATATCGATATCGCGAGTATGTCTGCTTGCAGACTGTTGGGATTAACGTTGGATAGCGGGTTGAATTGGGACCTGCATGTTAATACAATCACCTCTAAACTAAATAAAGCTTTATACGTCCTAACAAAATAATATACTATGCCCACTTTAATCCACCTTTAAGTTACGGTCTGCTCTTTTGGGGCATAAACAAACATTTAAATTCTATTCTACTTTTGCAAAAAAAAAGAAAGTCCAAGGGAAACCTGTAGAGGGTCCTTTCTAGAGCTTGGAGTCCCAACAGTCTGCAATCTCTACATACTTGAGGCTGCATCATACGTGCATAGTAACCTTGAGAATTTCGAGACGGATGCTGGGGTACATGATTATTTTACAAGAAATCCAGACCATATTCGCTGCGATGTGGCAAATTCTAACAAGTTTTATAATAGCTACATTCGTCTAGGTACAAAAATATACAATTATTTACCGGCGGAGTTGAGACAGGGCTCACTTGGGCGATTCAGGTGCCGTCTTAAAGAGTCTCTGAAAGATAAGTGTTACTATACAGTCGATGAGTTTTTTTGTTCTCCTGACCTCCTGCTTGCTGCGCCCTGTGAGGTCAGGTAACATATGTTTTTTGTAGTTGTAGTTGTATTATATTGTTGTGATTATGCCGTTGTTGTATTATATTGTTGTGATTATCCTGTTGTTGTTTATTGTAAAT
The DNA here is from genome assembly GCA_029619315.2 of Dynastes maya. Taxonomy (NCBI): domain Eukaryota; kingdom Metazoa; phylum Arthropoda; class Insecta; order Coleoptera; family Scarabaeidae; genus Dynastes; species Dynastes maya. The sequence continues at coordinate 11,692,500 of JAROYE020000010.1, forward strand.
TCCACACCACTGTTAATGAATTAAAGTCTATCTATCTATCTATCTAACACATTCAATGCTGATGAAAGTGGATTCAATCTAAAATTACACTCTGGTCGCACGTTAGCTCCACAAGGATCGAAAGCAGTTGAAAGTACTGTACCGTCTATATTCGCGACAACCCACAGCTATACCATACTTCCCACAATATCTGCGTCTGGACGCTTGTTAGTGCCGCTATTTATGGTTTTAAAAGAACAAAGTGGTATATTTGGACCACGAGTGGCCGCATCGATATACGGAGCAGCAAATATCTATGTAACTGCTTCAGCATCTGGTAAACTAACAACAGCATTATTTACGGAATGGTTCACAAAGGTATATCTTCAAATACTGGACCTCAAACAGTTTTATTGGTAGATTACTGGCATGATACAACTATTGGACGTCTATGGATATCGTGTGAAAAATGTTGTTAGGAAATTTTCCGATATGGTCTTCTTACACAATCACGATATTAATTTGCATTCAGGTAACATTATTAAATTATAATCTTTAGACAATAACCAATTATCTTCTACAAAATATCATGATTTATTTGCTTATGCCTGGTACAAAAGCGGTTATATTGAGAACCATCCAGATCATTGTTGTTCATTGAAGTTCCATTGCGATGTGCCATATGTGGTTCCCGTGCTACAATACGGTGTTCCTGGTGCAACCGTTTTTATGTTTTAAGCATTTTTATGAAGAGAGACATTACCGACCAGATTAAATAATTATTTGTATGTATATACGCACTTACATACAAGTTATATTTTAGGAAGTATGCCATGTAACATGTATTTTATGTCATTCAGTCTTATATATTTACGTATAAAACATAATTCTTCCTATTTCTTTTTTTATTCCTATTTTACATAAAATAAAATTTAATTTTTATACTGTTCGAAGAGCTCCGTAACATACATAACGTGGGATTTAAATACGCTCCTTTCGAAGGGGTGGGGGAGGGCACCATATTTTTTTTAATGGAACTAGGATGCTATGCTCAATGAGACAATTATTTTGATATATAGTTGTGATGTATTTGCTCCAGCCGTTGCCGAGTTATTTTAAGAAACAGAAAATGTACTTAACTTTCAGGGGTAGTTTCACTCTCTTAAGCTCGTTTGCTTGTCTGGGGGCGTTCTCGGTATCCGAGAGCTTCCCGCAAAGACATTCGGGCTAAGAACGTCTCCTTCCTCTCCTTTCGTTCTCTTGGTTGTTAATATCCTAAGTTTACCAGCGCATTGTGCGCGAAGAGGCGGGTTGAAATAATCGGAATACCCTGGAATGGTTTGGAATGGTTTCTCTCCTACTCCAGTTCCCTGAGGCGGACCTTCAATTTACCAGTCCGGGGATACACGGACGGACTGGAACTCACCTAGGGCAATGCAGATTCCTACCTTCACATCCGTCGCGCACTTTCTGATCAGGGCTCCACAGTGTGGGCGCTTTTCTACGAAGTACAGGCGGGGAGTTTGCTTATGCGGCAGTAACCGGAATAATAATAATAATAATAAAGTGTCAGGCCGAGCTTACTCGCTAAGGAAACAAGAATTTGGCGCACCCGTACAACCTGTAGCCAAAGGTGCATGCACCTTAGGAGATTCAAACCAGCCTACTGCACGCATGGATCCTAGAAAAAAGTCGGACGTCGACGTGGGAGCTAGCACACCCACACGTTCGTTTAACTTGCTCGTGACATGGAGCGACGTAGGCGCGTTATCGGATGAAACGCATGGGATAGTGGGAAGCAGTCAAATTGAAGATACATCCCTCAGTTTGATTTGTGAGACCCAAATGGACTCAAGAACTATGTCAGGACCTATATGAATGTTATAGCATCAGTGAGCCAGACAAGGGAAGGCATATGAAAAGAATGCATCAGTTGTGGACGGAACTAAGACCCGAATACAAGCCCTGACAGGGCAACATCCTCGCGATCAGGTCGGAGGAGCGATCAAGCAGGCGAGGAGGCCGATGCTGACTTGAAAAGCAGATTTCTGGAGCTGATTGATACACCATTCGACAGACGCTGAAGAAACATACATTTTAAGCAAAAAACTCACAGCCGAAAAATTACAACAACTAAACAACTTAATAAAGGAATACTTACCTGAATATCCCAACATTAACGATATCACTAGTCCTTTTTAAAGAACAAGCGATTGATAAAATTAGATCACTAGTGGCTGCTAAAAAGAGATTGATCGATAAAGAGAAATTACCAGAATAGAAGATTCATAGTAAAACCTTCGAATTTCCTCCTAGAACCAAAAAGCGAACTGAGACAAAATCTGGACATGGACATAGTTAAAGGTAACTGGAGAAACCTATACGAAAAAAAGCCAATCCTAAATGAAGATAGTAAATATCTGAAGATATTCAAAGAATACTGCGACAGTAAAATGATTCACACGCAAACAGAACACACTATAGCTGACGTCATTCGACACGCCCTTCGGAATAAACCCAATTATTCGGCACCCGGCCTAGATAGAAAAAATTCAATGTAGTACACGAACACTTTGCCAGCATGTATAATAAGATGATAGACGGTACTGTGGAGATTCCGCATCAATTCTGCAACGGAAAATCTACTCTCATCTCCGCGATCCTAAGAATCCGGAGTGCTTCAAACTCATAACTCGCCTCAATGCAATTGACAACATTTTCACTACCATCTTAATGAAGAAGATTACCGAAACTATTGAACCTATATGGAACGACATTTGTGAACAAAGAGGCTGTAAGAAAAATGTTGCCGGCGTCCGGTGAGAATTTATTTATCGACATTAACATCTATAAAAACGCGTTTACATATCAACGGAACATTTCAATGTACTGCATCGGCTATAGAAAAGCTTTTGACATGTCGTCTCACAAGCTTATAACCATCACTAAGAATGATGAAGGTTGACACAAAAATAGTAAGCCTCATTGAGAAGATCTTAGCTTCTAAGGAGGACCAGGAGACTCCTTCGAGGAAACAACCGGGTAGTACTGAACGGAGCAATTGGATTCGAGTGTGGCGTATTTCAAGGAGACTCCCTGAGCCCCTTGCTCTTCTGCACAACAATGCTGCTACTGTCGGTAGCATCAAGAAAAGAGGCAGGATATATGGGCGGTCCCCCAACTAACAGAAAGTACAAAACACATCTTTCCTACGTGGACGATTTAAAATTATAAGCGTCGAGTGAAAAACACCTTAACAACGTGGTACATCTGGTTCACGAATATTCTTAAAATATCGGTGTGCAGTTGGTAACTAGTAAGTGCGCGGTTACCCACTTCAAGAGGGGAAGGTTGACTGAGCAAAAGGAACAACTAGAATTGATAGATGGAGCCGCAATACACAACATCTCAACAAAAATAACCACTACGTATATCTTGGAGTCCTGCAAAACAGACTGAATAATATTAATGAAATTAAAAGCAATACAATCGAAAAATACCTACAAAAACTTTAAAAAATCTGGCACTCTCAACTCAATTAATGAACAAGTGCAGAGCTACTAATATGTTGACCATACCAATCATAAGCCATTTATTTGGCAGTATTAGATGGAATGTAGATGAGATCCCCAATGCAGACAGAAAGACTCGAAAAACAATGATCGAGACGCGCTCCTTGCATCCTAACGCGCCTGTACAGCGTTTATGTTAGTCCCGCCAGGAAGAGGACCGAGGTGTAATACGGATTGAGGTTCTCCACAACCGCATCATACTGGCTACTGCCAGCAAAGTATATAACGCAACTGATCCCTCGCTGCGATTTGTGAGGGAGCACGAATTAGCTGGAAAAGGGTTCTTTTTATTCAATTCGGCAGATAAAGCGGCTGCGACATATGCGATGAACATAAAATACACCAGAAACATAAATAAAAACACCAAAGAGTTCCTTGAATTAACGCTGATACAACAAAGACAACATCTAAAAAGTAAAGCCATCACACAGTTAAAAGAAATACGCATGGAAAAATACATACACAGCCAATTTTATAAAAATATAGAAGACCTGCAGCTAAGTCAATCACTTACCTTTACCCTAGAAAAAGGAAGTGCTAGGAGTCCCTCTACAGGATATAAGATGTAGAGCGTGTGCAAAGGATCCGGAAACAACAATGCACGTACCCTCTGCCTGCTCAAAGTACGCGAAAACACTTTACATAGCACGCCACGATGCCGCACTAAAGGTTATTTACTACCATCTCCACCATAAGTACGGCATAGATAAGAAACCGTTACCACCTTACGACTCTGGAGACATACCAGCTGCTATAGAGAACTAAATGGCTAAGATCCTGCGGAATTTTGCTTTCACCACCACCACCACAGGTATCACGGTAAACAAACCAGATATGGCAATAATCACGCTACGAGAATGATGTTCATCCTGGAAATGACGTTTCCTGCAGAGAAGCGAATAGTGGAAAAGGAAGCTGAAAAATTAAATAAACATAACAACATAATTTTCCAACTAAAATTGACTTACCCTGGACTTGATATCGTGTCCATTCCGCTAGTGATTGGTGTCCTTGGGGGCATAAAACCGAAATCAAAACCGACATAAAAAGACTAAGTCTGCATGAAGGAATCGTCACACAAATAACACGTCAGATGCAAAAGTACGTCATACTATGCACACTAAGGATCCTAAGGTCTCATGGAGCTGCCTTCCCAACAATCTAAAGGCAGTAAACCTTACCCCCTCATTTTTGAGGAAAAGAAGAGAGTAAGATGTGATAAGGGGAGGCCGCGTATTCGCGAGCTACACGGCGGCCTCACCCTTCCACCCTAACATCAGCAACAGCACAATGAAACAAACAGTAGCTTAAATAAGTTTTAGATGCCCTGTTTTAATATCCCCTTGTAACTAACAAATTAAATAAACAATAAATCAGGGTCCCGCCCTCCGGCTCCGTTCCTCCCCCCGGGAGACGGATTCAGAGAGAGGCAGATCACGGGGGGTTGGCGGAAGGGAAGTAAAAAATAAAATAATAATAATAAGACTGAGCTGTAGGCTACCAACGCATTCCACAGGTGCCAAATAGTAGAGTGACCTCTGGATATAGAGATTAGCTGCGAATTAAATAAGCAGTCCAAGAAATGAATTAGCAATGGAGACGAGATATGGATTATATAAGAGGGGCAGGGAGAAGGTCGTACTCCATCGGTACCGTCGTAACAGTTGGCTCCCTGCATATGAGGATGAGGCGGGTGGCATCCTACTGCAGGAAAAACTAACCGCCAAAAATGATGAGGAGGACAATAAGAGGTGCACACAAAAATCTCCAACCGAGGTAAGTGCTGCTAATAACCAAGATTGTTAGCCCACGGACACGGAAAATAGGCAAGGACGTAAGTAAATGAAATGGACGTTACAAACCAACATCGATTTATATCGCTGCTACCTGCAAATCACCAAAATGGACACTAGTGAATCTCCCTATAGCGCAGATTTGTATGAAGCAATAGCAGCCAAACATCCGATGCTAAAACAGAAAACCATACAAAATACCGGCAGAAACGCTCCAACAGATAAGAAGAGAAGTGGCGCATGAATTGGGACTACAGAATATTGAGGAAGAGCAAAAGATCTAACGCTAATGGCAGATAATAGATACCATAGAAGAAAGTGAAGTAGAAAGAAGTTTCCGGGAAAATGTGGTATTGCACGAGGAAATGGATCCGGAAACTAGGCCCCCGTTGTCAAAACAAAAATAAAAAAATCGCCAATATTATAAGACGAGTTAACGAAATTCTCAGCAAACAAATGAAATACTGCAGGGACATAACTAAATTACAAGAACTAATTTATATTGGGGCTATAACAGTAATACTATTCAATAAACAAAACAAGAACAAAACAAATTTCATACCAAAGCCAACAAGATAGGCAAAAGAGCCTTTGGAAAAGAAGGATGGATGACGCCATTGACAAATATCGGAAAGAAATAGGAATAATCTTACAATCAACAAGAATTGTCAAACCAAGCAAAAGACACCAAAAGAAGATCAACTACATAATGCATAAGTATGAAGATGAAGAAAATCAGAATATCAGAGAAGTGCTAGATTTATTAAAACAAAAATTAGCTGTTAAACTAAATAGAAGAAGAAGATATAAAGAAAATCAAAAGAGAAGAAACCAGAATTGGCTATTTGTAACCAATCAGAAAGCATTTTATAAGAAACTAAACTCTGAATACAAAACAGAACAACTAGAAGAATAAGAACCCTCTACAAACGAAATAATACATTTCCGGAAAGGTATATGGACAACGGAAGAGACCCATGAGTAAATGCTGCGCGGATAAAGGACGAAAGACGAATAACAGAAAAAGTGTCGTATATGACAGACGATGAGGTGGAGAACGTTAAGGAAACAATTAAAAAAGTGCAAAACTGGAAAGCACCCGGTGTTGGCGGCATACACAACTTTTGGCTAAAACAGTTTTCCCCAATACATAGTAAAGTAGTAGAAGTATTTAACAACATGTTGAAGAACCCGGAGGATATCCCAGATTACTGTACTCGTGGCAAAACGTTCTTGCTTCCTAAAACCCAAGTGTCAAAGCTAGATCCATCACAATACAAACCTATAATTTTCCTTCCTACAATGTACAAACTATTAATATCCGTCATAAGTAATAAAGTATACATATTCCCGAAAACAAAAGATTTCTTATTATCAATCCAAGACCATGTAGTCCCAACGCTAAACCACAGAAAATATGACCTTAAAAGACCCGCAAGTGAAAAACGATAAACGCTGAATGTGCGCTACAAAATCTGAAACTGTAGAGCACGTTATTAGTTCCTACCCGACAATAGGGGCAAAAGAGTTCACAGACGGACACAACTCAGTTGCCAAAATAATACACAGTTGGCTCACTTACAAAATAAACAAACCACCAAGTGATTCACAACAGGCCGGACATAATGTTCCTCGATAAAATTACCAACCACTGTATAGTAATCGATACCGCAATACCATCTCCTATAAATATCAAAGAAAAATGTAATGAAAAAATTGCGAAATATATACCACTGATCGCCGAAATTAAACAACTTTGGAAAGTTCAAGACACCAGAATTGTCTCAATAATTCTTGGCGGCACAGGAGAAGTCTCAAAATCAATTTAGAACTATTGGATATCCTACGGGCAGTGTACATGAAGATGCAGAAGACTGTGCAGCTGGCCACCGGCAATATAATGCGATAGGCACTGAATATCCGCACCCTAAGTCCAGGCGAAGACGCACTGAATAAAATATATACAGTAACAGATCGATTAAAATTTTTTGTGAGCTAACTTTTGGCGTTATCGACAGTTTAAACAGAACACCCTACATATTTTTACGCTTTTGGGAAGGTAATTGAAGAGCGGATCCAACTATACCACATTTTGGTACCTAATCTGTTTTGTTGTTACGCAAAGTTGGCTAGGAAAGAGTGCCAAATTGTTTCTTGTCACAAAAGATTGATCCACGCAGCTCGCTGCTAAGCAAAGTAATCATGACATTTGCCAAACTGTCAAATCTCAATTCCAAAAACATAAATTATTCTTGTTATTTATTGTTATTATATCCTGCATTTGACATACTTTCGTTCTTTGCTCTTGTTATTGTTTTCTCTCATTTTAACATCTTTTATTAATTGTTGTTTCTTCTTTAGTTTTTCGAACGTTATTGTAATTAACTAATTATGGTAGGTTTGTTTATATTTTTTGGCTTTTGATAGACAATGTGCTTAAGTTTCAGTTTTTTATATTGTTGATTTTATAATGGCCTCCGCATGGACCACGTACGATAAACTTCAGGTAACTAGTTTTAATACTCCGTGAATTTGACAACCGGGAATGTCTGAATTTTGCGCTAAGTCAGGATAGATAGGATAAAATCTACACAACGCACTGCTTTAACAGAAGATAATATGATTTAAATTACTGTACAATTTGTTGCGCAATCACAGCAAATAAGGTGATAATTGTTGCCATATTTACATAATATTAAAGTTGACTCGGCAGTTTTGCGTGATTAGTGCCAAACTCTTCTTAAAAAAAGTAACACAAAAAACCTAAAAAACACACATATTGTCTATCAAAAATTAACAAATTTAAACAAACCTACCAGAATTAATTAATTGCAATAAAGTTCGATAAAGTAAAGAAGTAACAACAATTAGCAAAACAAGGTAAAATAAGAGAAAATAATAACAAGAATAAAGAAGGAATGTATGACAAATGCAGGATGTAATAACAATAAACAACAAGAATAATTTACGCTTTTGGAATTGAGGTTTGAAAGTTGAGTAATTGTTATGATTACCTTGCTTAACAATGAGCTCTTTGAATCAATCTGGCGTCACAAGAATCAATTTGGCGCTCTTTCCTAACCAATTTTGCGTAACAACAGAAACAGGTTACCAAAACTTGCCTTGTGAAAGTTGCCTGTTGCCTTGCGAAACGCAACATCTATAGCAAATTGAATTAAAAATTGTTCTCTGGTATATAGTCCGGTAGATTTAGGTCTGCTACTATCCTGATCGCATCTTCTAGTAGCACGTTAGTGAAGAGGGATGTCATATCGCAGCTAACCAGAATGTCTTTGGGTTTAGTTCTGATTTTGTCCGGAAGATCTACAAAATGTTTGGAGTTCTTCACATACTTTATACATTGTTCTTGCTGTAAACAGCGTTTATACTTCTGTCAAATGTTTTAAGAATCCGTATGCTGCTAACAGTAGGTCTCAAAGATAAGCCTTCTTTATGAACTTTAAGTACTCCATACATTGTAGTAGGTTTGCTTGCACCCGTTGAATGTTTCTTCTTCTTGATGATGATTTTTGTATTTCCTTTCTCCAACTTTATTATTTTCTTCTCTTCTCACTAACTTTTTCAACTAATCCAACAGTGGCATTGCTTTTGTCCGTTTTAAAAATCGCTATACTATTATTACTTTAGAGTTTTGGCACTGCTTTTCCACTTTTTATGATTTCCTTTTTGTTGGTTTGGATTTGTCAACACCCCTACTAATGTCCACCTTATTTCTTCTGCCTTGCGTTCTAATGGCTGCCTTCGGTAATGATTTCTTCGCGTGGTATTTTTCTTGGTGTAATTTTTGGAAGCGCTTATTAGCAATAATATTTAAATATGAAATTTGAACTCATTACATATTTCAAAGTCAAGTTTGTTTTAAAATAAAAAATTCATTACGTTGCTTCAATAGGGGGCTAGTTTGTATGTATTTTAGATTGATTAAAAATTCTATGATATCTTGCTAAATAATACAGTCTATACATGCATATTCACGCGCACACTCTGTCCCACCCTCACTGATTATTTCGAGAAAAGGTCGCCGCTATGGAATTGGAGCTGGACCAATATCGAGCAGCAGCGTTTGACAAACGTCCGTTAATTAAAGTGTCAGTGCACGAAAATACTTAGACGTACACATACTACGTGAACTGTACGTCACCTAATCATTGTGCCGATATATTCATACATGAAAACAAATCTCCAAATTCTAATGTTTGTCTAGATTCTTATTCGAATCAAGCGAGTCGTTATTCAGAAAACGTTTAAACATTTCATACAACTTTGTTTAACTTATTGCAACATGTAAACGTAGAATATTAACTATTCAATTTAACAATTAGGTTAAATATGTTATATAAAAACTGGATATTGATATTACTTACACTCATTGTTTATAAACAAGGTGAGTTCGTTTGCACGATTTGAATTTGTGTTATCTATATAATTATATTATATTAATATTAATTTTGCCGCATCCTAGAATTTATTTTAAGTGTACGCGTCCTATTTTCTGCATGAATTACCCGCATGGAGGCATGCATCTCAGTAAAAGTACGTCCTTGTTTCCTGCAATTAAGTAATAAGGGATGTATATGCATGAAAAATTATTACGGATATATACATTGACTTGTTCTTTATGTCCTAAATATTTTATGTCATAAATATTTAAGATACGCATAAACATATGTATATTTATTTTTAATTGTATAAGATTACACATATATGTGTAATATAATATTAAATTAATATATTACATAAACAAATTTATTAATCGCATTATAAAATTTGGAAGTCAATTTAGATTTTGTTGACAGCCCAAATAAAATTTGACTAGTATCTACTGAAGATTGTCCACGCACCACTTCAAAATAATTTATCTGTCCTAATCGGTTAAAGAGATTTGTTTTCCAGTTTCTTCTTGGATGTCCCCCACTTTCAATCCCTTGATAAATATTTGTAGTGATTAGGAATTTTAAGTCGGCGATTATTCTTACACGAACATAGGTATGCAAACACTAATAGAAGTATTGCCATAACATTGATCTTGTTAACAAAATTGGCCATAACTTGAAATAGATTCAAATTGATATTCACCTTAGCTGGGACAAACATTTTTCCACCAATTCGATTATCACTGGCAAGCATGGCATAACAGCGCAAAGTTGATGCAAATATAAATCTGTAAGATATTTAGCGAAAACAAGAGCTATTTGAGCGATAATTTTCTAAATAACAGATTAATTATGCCTACTGATACTCATACATTAGAGAGTCGGTACCAAAATTTGAGAATACCAACAGCTGGATACTTAAATATGGAAAACGGAACGACCGCGGAAATGGGCTAATCTGGTTTGCAATGTAGTAATATAAAGTAGGTTATACAACCCAGATGACATCGGGACAATGTCGGCTGCGAATCCGTAATTTAGTCAAATCTTGTCACATAAGACAAAACGATTGGGAAATGAAAAAACCAAAATTCCCAATTTACTTTACTATGAATTTACTAACAATAAGTTGTTCACGTTAACGCACAAGGAATATCAAATAAACTACATGCCCAAATTTTAGTACACAACGATAAACCATCTTTTTTATGTGTCTGAACACTGGTTATCAAACGCAAATAGACATGCTGAATTTGGCGGGTTATAATATTCTTGTGGGCTACTCTAGACGTACATATATACATGGCTAGAGCACCGCAACTGCGCTGAAAGCCAGTGGCGGACGCATAAAAGTTTACACAAAATAAATTAAATGTGATACGCTCAAACACTTACCGTTTTAAGAGTCCGTGAAATCACAAAGTGGATAATGTCTATTTAATATTTGTAACATTAGATATGTTTCCAAAGTTGTTTCCGCAAAGTGAGTGCGGCGTGAAGAAAAAGTGTTTTTGTATACCGAAAACGAACGTTCTACATCTAGTGACGTTATATTTGCGTAAGTAAAATAATCTTTCAAATAACTTAACGGTTCTGTTGACGCACCTTCACAAATTTGTCTTAATGTGCCAAAATCAGAGTTTTTATTTAAACCACTTTCAAACCTTTCTAAAACACAAACATTTCTTGCGTCTTCTATCGCGCATAGCTGTGCGTGAACATGTTGCACTATTTGCAAAGATTCCACTAACGACACCGAAGAATTTTGTAATTTTTCTATCGCATCCGCTAGTCCCATGTAATTGTTCTGAATAATTTCCAAATCTGTTTTAACTTGACTATCCTGAAATTTCAAGCGGCTTACCTTGACAGCCGCAGCTTCATTTGGGTCGAATTCTAAAATCACGTTCTTTATATTCTCAAAATATTTAAGATAATAAAATGCAGCCTCTAACCATGTTCCCCAACGAGTAAGAATAGGTTGTGGTGGTTTAGGAATACCGGGGCATAGTCTATGAAATTCCCGAATACGTTTTGGGGATTTTACAAACACAGCATTTGTATGTGCTATTAGAGCGTCTACCTCGGGATAACATTTTCTGATATTATCTGCTACGAGACTGAAAGAATGAATTTTACATGTAATATGCAACAAGTTAGCACAATGTTTTTTAAGAGATCGACCTACAGCAAGCATGTTTTCGGCACCATCACTCATAAACATCAACAGTTGATTTGTTGAAAGCTCAAACTTTTCCAATGTATTTAACACCAACATTGAAATTACTTCGGCAGTGCATTGTTGTATTCGTCTGGAAGCTAGTAAAATTGAGGGTGACGGTCGATGTGGTTCCATTGTGCGTACCATTACATTAACCACAGAATGTTTTTTACGATCTGTTGTTTCGTCCACACATAACCACAGTTTTTTATCTTGCAAGTCCGATTTAATTCTTTTCTCGGCATGCTCACGAGCAGACGGCACAACTCTCTGTAATGTTCTCTCACTTGGTAACTTAAAGTCCGAATATTCATTCCAAAACGAGACATATGCTTTCTTCCTTAGTAAATGAAATGGTAAATTACATGCAATAAAGGTAACACATAAATTAAATTTAAATTTGTCATAATATCGTGTGGAATTTTTTTTGAAACATGCCCTGCACTATTTACGTGCCGTAGACAATCACTTTTCGGCCAACACATTAAATCTATTTTACACACTACACATTGAATTTTAGCGCCATCACACTTTAAATCAGGCATTTCTAAAATAAATTCTCTTATTGTGTCCAACTTTGGTCGTTTACGCGACGTAGGAAACATTTTCAAAACAAACGTAGAACTACGATATAGTATACGACAGCGTAGATGCATACACAACAGATCGGCTTTCGAGTCGCAGTTATACTGACGCTTATACCGAATTGTCCCGGCCGTGTTTATTTTGTGTAAACTTTTATGCGTCCGCCACAGGCTTTCAGCGCAGTTTGCGTTGCTCTATACATGGCGGTACATTAATATTCGGACAAAACGATATTACGACCGAAAGTTTATCATTTATTTCTGAATTATCTGATGAAATAACAATTCAAAGCTGTGCTGTCGTATTTAGGATAAATGGCATGAAATACTGTCTGGTTACAATATACCGTGCCCCGTCGGGTTGCTATAGTACATTTCTTAATAAGTTGGCAGATATATTAACTAAAGCAAGCGAAATTGCCGATTATGTGATAATCTGTAGAGACCTAAATGTCGATTATCTTAGCAACTCTATCAATCGGGATATTTTCGTGGATCTAATAAAGTCCTACGGTTTGGTGTTTGCAACTGATGCTTCAACGCGTATAGTTCCAAATCTTCATGGGTATACATTTGGGTTTGCTATTGACTACATGCTATATAGTAACAATATTGAAGACTGTCGTTATACGGTTGATGACCGAAATATAACAGATCACCTTGCTTTAATACTGGAAGTAAGTTGTCAGAGTCAGATATCAAAAGAAAAAAGAGAAACCGTTCGTGGACGTACAATAAACGAAGAGAATCCTGAACAGTTAGATTATCTGTTGTCGTAAGAGGATTGGATTGATGTCTATGGAGCGTTGAATGTCGATAATGGATTCCAATCCCTATTAAACACGTTTATGTGGCGCTTGGATGTGGCCTGTCCTGTTTTGGTGAGATCTCGTAATAGAGAATCTAAAAGCTGGATAACGAAGGACGTTATTGATAGTAGTAACATCTTAAAGCACTTGTTCTGGGCAGGTAAAGCGTCAAATGATATTGAGGCTAATGAGTTGTATAAGGAAAAGAAAAAACAACACAAGTTAATGGTAACGAATGCGAAAACGGACTACAATAACAGATTAATAAACAACTCTTCTAACAAAACCAAAGCTCTATGGAATCTCGTTAACGCAGAAATCGACAGGAAAAACCAAAAAGTTGTTAATCTGATACATAATGGAGAGCCGTTACTATGTTCGGTGAATATTTCAGTAACAATGCTTCAGTGAAAATGCAGTCGTATTTTGGTAAAAACATCTCTAGAGAATGTACAACTTGTGTGAATGTCACGAATACGGTGTATTTTCAAGAAATTGAAGAACATGAAATAAGTAATGCAATAAAGGTGCTAAACAACAGAAATACAAGTGGCTTCAATGGTATTCCGACAATAACTATTAAACATGTTTCGAACCATCTACTAGGGCCACTGAAGTACCTCTTTAATATGTCGATAAGTGGGGGTGTATTTCCGTCCATATTAAAGTCATCGTTAGTTATTCCCGTTCATAAGAAGGGCGATGTATCTGCGATTGAGAATTACCGTCGTATATCAATTCTAAGTGAATTTTCAAAAATTTGTGAAAGGGTAGTATATGTTCGTGTCATTGATTATATGTCACGATTCTCGATTCTTCCTGCCAGACAGCACGGTTTTCGCCGAAAGTGCTCTACAGCTACAGCCAGTTACCAGATCGTTGATAGCATCTATCGAGCATTGGATAGGAAGTATTTTGTGATTGGTTTGTCTTTCGACCTTACATCTGCCTTCGTTACAGTTAAACATCAATTTGTAGTCGAAAAGTTATCTAAAATGGGTATTTAAGGATCAATTCTCAAGTGGTTTGAATCCTATATGTGTGACAGGTCAATGACCGTAAAAATGGACAGTGTAGTGTCAGACCCTTATAAAATGTCTCTAGGCGCAGCACAAGGATCGGTACTTGGACGGCTTGTATTCAATTTATTCACAAATGATCTTCCTATCAATGTAGTGTTTGATGAGCTCATCACTAAAGCGTAACAAACTGTTGCACCAGCTGTACATACAAGAAATCGAGTGGACGTTCGGTTATTATCGATTGATCGGTACACGCACACCGATTAACCGATAATAACCGAACGTCCACTCGGTTCCTTGTATGTACACTGCCCGTACTATATTATGTCTCCCCTTTGCGGTTATGTATCTATACTTTCTACCGCACGCCATAAACCGTGCACTTCGGCTATTTTCGGATTCGCAGGTATGATTTACATTCTGCACTTAGGTATTGCCGTTTTAGTTTACGATTCATAGATAGATATTCCCAATAAAATTGTTAAATGATATTTATAAATGTAATTCCAGTTACATGTTTCGAATATTTTATCCACCTAATTACTAATGTATCAATAAAAATATTGGAAGTAATTGTAAAGATTATGATTATGTTTAATCTTCCTGTTCCTTCTCTTGTATATACCTATCGTTACTTGATACACTACCGGCTATTTAAGTTAGGACAAATATTAGAATTTTAAAAGATCGAATTTTTCAAATATTCAATACCCTTAGTATTACTGTAAAAACTTTTACGACAAAGTTGGTATAATTAAGTATTTCAGATGGAAATCCTCATTAGAATAAATGTTATAGAAAGAAATTTCAATTCATCCTATTTGCGGGTAATGAAATCATTAGAACCCATACTGTTTAGATATTTACAAACGAGGGAATGAGTCCCGGGGGTCGTCAAATGTCGCTGTGTGTCTCCGATTATAATAGGGGGCAATTCTTATCATATCCGCTGTGAATCAGATACCGATGTTCGGTTGCAGTGCTTGTGTAAGTAATATTTATAAAATGCCAAAAGGAAAGCCTATAACTACAGAACGAAAGACGTAAGAAGTAAAACGCGGTGGTGGTTCAGTAATGGTTTGGGGTTGTTTTAGTAGTGCGGGACCGGAGATCTAGTAAAAATCGACGGTATTATGCAAAAAAAAAAAATTATAGATGAATACTAGAAGAGAACACTGTGACATCCGGATTGCCGTTAATTGGGGAGAACTTCGTGTTACGCTTGAGTGGTCCGGTGAGTATTACAAATCAAAGGAGGCTATTTTGATAGTAAAAGATACAGCCTAATATTTAAATGAGAATATTTTGTTTTATTTTTTTATGTTATTTCTTCTTCTTAATTGTTTATGTTTTGCAGCATGCTAACAGCATGTCTAGATAGAGGCAAGTATATAATTTAATCCCATAAAAATTTGCACTAAAATGTGCTTGTTTACCGGATTTTTGAAAGAAATAGATATACGAGGTGTGGCAATTAAATAACCGGGCTGGTGCTACAAAACATTTTATTGATCACCAATTGCATTACAAAGTTTATCCCCTTGCCGATCCCTACAACTCTCCATATGAATTTTCCCCTGTCGCAAGCAGTGCTGGAAATCCGTTTCTGTCAGCTGGTTGAGAACCTCCGTCGCTTTCGCTTTCATCGCTTCCACACTGTCAAATTTTATCCCCTTAAACTCCGATTTTACTTTAGGGAATAAAAAAAGTCACAGGGGGCCAGGTCGGGCGAGTACGGTGGGTGATCCAACACGGTGATGCCGGATTTCGCAAAGAACGCCTTCACAGACAAGGCGAGATGGGCTGGCGTATTATCTTGGTGGAGCATCCAGGATTTGCTCTTCCACAAATTAGGTCTTTGTTAATTCCTGAGATTTCAGCAAGAGCTCGGATACTCAAACGACGATTTTCGCGGATCAACTTACCAATTTTCTGAATGTTGTCGTCCGTTTTTTATTTTGAGGGTTGTCCAGGCCGCGAATTGTCTTCGGTCGTTTCACGTCCTTCCTTAAACCTATTACACCACTCAAAAACTTGTGTGCGCAATAAACACTCACTTACATACACTTCCTTTAACATGTCATGAGCCTCTGTAGCAGTTTTTCCCAGTTTCACAAGAAACTTGAAATCAACTCGTTGCTCGATCTGAACACTCTGCATTTTTCCGACGCGACGCTAGCTTAAGCTGTGTATAATTGAAGGAATGTATGTTATCGTACTTCTTACATATCATCGTGTAAAAATCTTGAACAACAACCGAAAGTATTTTCTCTTTTTTCAGTTTGTGCTGTTCCTCCTGAGACAACCACTCCAATCAATGCTAACTTGTCAAATGAAGAAGACGATGACGATGAATGGGAAGCCGATGAAGAGTCCGCAGAAGCGGTTGTCGGAAAACAATACAAAAATCCACGAAATTCACCCTCAACGCTATGCCCTAGAGACGAAGAGCAAGCAACATTATTGGTAAATCTAATTCCAAACATTATTTTCCACACAAGAAATAGATTATAAATCTTTATCACCATATTAATAGCCTTTATCACCATGTTTAATAAGCGACGCCGATTACGGCAGTTGCTGATTGGCCGTGTTAGTTCGCGCATGTAGTGCTTTTGTTTACAGTGTATTTTTTACGTTCGTCAGATTTTGTTATCGCTGAAAATGACGGAGAGATGTGAACGACGAATTTGCATCAAATTTTGCTTTAAATTCGAAAGAAGTTCTGCAGGAGCTATTGCAATGATGCAGAACGCCTTTGGGGACGAGTATATGGGCAAAACATAAATAAAAGAGTGGTACAAGCGATTTAAAGATGGTCGCACTTCTGTTGACAGTGATCCATATTCTGGCCGACCTTCGGGCACAAGAACACTGGAAAATGTGCAGCGTGTGCAACTTGAGATTGCAGAAAATCGTCGTTTGATTGTTCGTGAATTAGAAAGTGACCTTGGCATTCCAAAATCATCTGCTTGGATAATTTTAACTGAGAATTTGGGAATGAGACGCGTGTGCGCGAAATTCATTCCAAAATTGCATACAAGTAGAGCAGAAATGCTTCGCTTTGAAGACGCTCGCTGCTAACTTGAAAATGGTCACTAATGATGAAAATGTGCTCAAAAAGATCAATATTGGTAATGAATCGTGGCTCTATGGTTATGATCCTAAAAAAAAGAACAGTCTTCACAGTGGAAACTCCCATCCGAGCCACGGCCGAAAAAGCACGTCTAAGTCGGAGCAGTGTTAAGTCTTTGTTGATTGTTTTCTTCGATTATGGAGGTGTTGTGCATCATGAATATCCTCCGAAAGATCAGACAATCAATAAGGAATTTTATCTTGAAGTTCTGAAAAGCGTGACGTAGTGAAAAGAAAACGGCCGCGTTTTTAGCAGAGCGGCGACTGGCTTCTTCACCACCATAATGCGCCAGAGCATTCGGCGAATCTAGTGCAACAGTTCTTGGCAAAATACAACATCACACAACTTCGCTAGCCTCCATACAGTCCCGACGTAGCCCTCCGTGACTTTTGGCTATTCCCAAAATTGAAAATTCCACTAAAACGGCACCGGTTCGGCGACACACAGACGATTCAAACGAATGCGACAAGTGCACTCAGGGCCATTCCAAAAATTGACTACGCGAATTGCTTCACCATGTGCAAACACCGATGGGAGCGTGTTGTTCAGTCGAATAGGGATTACTGCGAAGGATGCCACCTACCAGATGACGAAAAATAATGCCAGCGCGGAGTTATGGACACAGGTCGAATACTTCTGGGACACACCTCATATTGTTATTGTTATTAAAAAAATCTGGCTCTCCCTAGATAATGAAAGGTATAATAAATTATATTACTAGGTATGATATTTCTCATACCTGGTATTATCTATTTTTTTTAATGGAATTGTACTACTAACTTAATACCTAACAAAATTTGAATTGGCGTCTAAACTACTTTCATTGTTGATTGATGCGAGTTGTATACAAGTTTACACACTATGGTATCAGTGGATTATTTTCAACATACAGAGCAGTTCCACTTTACATTGTTGTAGGCTTCTGCGACCGTTGTCCAATGTAGATTGGTTTCGGAACTGCAATCGCGTAAATATTCTACTGGTCTTACGTTTCGCTTGCAATTGCATGAAGCATTCTCTAGACTGTTGCGTTTGGTGTTGCCTACTTCTATGGGAACGAGCTGTTTTTTGTGCATTCCCGAAACAGCGTGCAATACCAAATGCAGCAGCCTAAAGAAAGCCCCATGAAACTGCCACAGAAATATTGGCAAACCAGTCATCAGTGCCACCTTTTTCTGTAGTCTTCAGGCATGTTTTTTTTGAGAACCTTTCATAATTAGTTCGGCTTAGCGTGTGTCTCCTAAATTGTTAACCGTGCATCTCTGGTCTATAAACCAAAAATATTATTTATATTTAGTAGATTGATCCGTGCAATCTAAGATGTGTTAATCGGTACATTTCCTGCGATATTCAGGCGATAAGTCAGGTAACAGTTAATTCGTTTTAGATGCAGTCATGTGTAATGTATTGTGATAATAATGTCATATTTACTTTACTTTTATGCTGTGCTTATGTGTAGTTCCTTTCAGGCCCTAAAAAAAAAGATACCCAGTATGACAAATATCATACCCTTTAATACAATTTATTATACCTTTCATGATCTAGAGACAGTCAGATTTTTTAATAAGAGGTATAACAATATGCGTAGGTACGAGGAATGATCGTAAAGTAATGTTCCCAAAGCCCTACAGCAGCAATAAGAAGTGTTAGGCGAAATCCGACAACATTGGCGTGTACGGCAGCTCTCCCACTCTATATAAGTACCACTCCCGTCTCGCTACGCCGCTCAGTGTTGGCTAAGCAGCCATCCGAGATGGAACTCCTGATCGCCGCTACCGCCAGGTGCGAAATTCGCACTGTGATACGTTTTTTAAACGGGAAAAGGGTTTCACCTATAGACATTCATCGTCAATCAACCGAAGTTTATGGAGAAAAGTGTATAGCTGTTCAACACATCCGCAAATGGTGTAGGGAATTCACTGGAGGTCGGACGGAAATTCACGATGAAGAGCGGAGCGGAAGACCATCAGTTTCAGAAGAAATCGTTAAAAAGGTCGAGCTTGAAGATCGGAGGGTCACCATTCGTCAACTCGCTCTTCGGATTCCTGAGATTTCCAACACCACAATTCAAAAGATTCTTGAAAGGACTGGCGGCAGAATTTTACGACATGGGGATACAGAAGTTGGAGCACCGTCCGCAAAAATGTTTGGATAGAAATGGCGATTATGTCGAAAAATAGCTTAAGTTTTTACCTTTAAAACGATGTGTAATGTTAAGGAAATAAAGAATGCTGTCTATTTTAAAAAAATACGGGAACCTTATTTTACGATCATCCCTCGTATATTAAAAAACACGTACCACATATGAAAAGATAACATATGTAACTGTAATAAAACTTATTAATATTATAATAAAGCTTATTAATATTATAATAAAACTTATTAACATGATGATAAAGGTTATTAACTCACTTTTGTTATCAGTATTCATTTGACTTCGGACGTGTAAAGACGTATCGGAATCGCTCTGATTGTGAGTATAAGTAAGCGATCGTGATAAAAACTATCTCGGTCCGTTTATCGTTCGAAACATTGGCCGTGACAACGCGATTAAAAACAAAAAGAGACAAAACAATTGTGGTATTTGGGTGCCATTAACGACAATAATATTCCCAATAAATCCTGATCTACTTATAAAGGAAAATAACCAAGTAAAAATACAATATCAACAGTTAAAACAAGTCTATGATAATCTCCTGATAGATCTTAACCATCTTAGACATGCATTAAATGTAAAATGACAGACCAATACCAAAAAACAATGAAAATATATCTAGCCCGCCCAATAATTCGGAGCAAGATCACACTGACGAGGAAGAACTTGCGAATTAAACATTTGTAGAAGTTTCTAACTCGCGTAAAAAAAGAGGAAGGCCAACACTCCTCAGTCATCACCTCAAGAAAAAGAGTCAGTGTAAAAAAAAACGAAAATACCACTGCCACCACTAATAAATGTAAGTAACATTGCTAATTTCAATACTTTGAAAGGAGAACTTTCGCATTGCGTCAAAAATACAATTCAATATAAAGCTTTGTTTAACGAAATCAAAATTATAACAGCAGATGAAAATGACTATAGAGCTGTAAAGAAACATCTTAACAACATAAAAGAAATTACGGAAGACATATTAGGAAACCCTAATCAACAGATATAGTACTGTACTTATCAGCTAAAAAGCGAAAAGTGGTACCGATTCGTTATCAGAGGACTACCTCCAAGCACAAAACATGATGAGATCAAAAGAGATGTAGAGAAACACGGTCATCAGGTTGCAAGTGTCATGAACATTAGCAACAAAATTAACAAAGAACGGGAAAGAAACTGCAAAAAAGTATCCGCTATTTTATGTAAATCTGGTAGCGAATGAGAACAACAAAAAGGTTTATGAAATTGATCTAGTTACAGACTTTAAGGTGACAATAGAGCCTAAAAAAGTAGAGGAGATTCCACAGTGCACTAACTGTCAGCAGCTGGGTCATACTAAAAGCTTTTGCCGAAGACAGTCTAGACGAGTAAAATGCGCGGGTAACCACCATTCTAATACTTGTAATAAAGAGTGAAACAGTGCTCCAACATGCGCGCTATGCGGTGAACAAGGTCATACTGTAAACTACAATGGTTGCAAAATGTACCAAAAAAACTGAAAGAACATCAACCGAAAAAGTCAGTGCAATGACTGCAAGAAAACCATAAAGAGCAAGTGCCCGACCACTTCTGGTCAACCTTATGCGCAAATTCTCAGTAAATCTAGTAATGAACAAGCACAAGTGCGAACAAAAGTAAGTAATAACGAGCCAACCATCAGTGACCTGATGCGAATGCTCAGTCAATTTCAAACTGAAGTACAGGACAACTTCAGACAATTATCAGCTAGGGTGGAGAAGTTGGAGAAATCTAAATCATCCGGATCAAAGTCAAAGAGAACCAACAATAAGTAATACATTTCGGCGCGTGATAACTTGGAATGCCAATGGACTCAACTAGAGAGACCGAGAACTGGATATATTCCACACAACAAATACTATTGGACAATACATCTTAGTGAAAGAGCAAGAGGAGGCAGTGCAATCGTGATTAAACAGAGCATCTATCACTTCGTACAGAAAGAAGTCCATCATCTATATATTCAGGCTACCATTGTTACAGTTCAAAATATTGGAGCTGAACTGAGTATTAGGGCAATATATTGTTCACCTCGATATAGTCAGAGAGAGCACAGTACACAGAACTGTTTAAGAAATTAGGCTCACGATTTGTCATTGGAGGAGACTTCAATGTCAAACATACAGCCTGTGTTGTAAGAATAATCACACCTCTTAAAGGTAATAGACTCTTGAGCGCCATCAATTGCAACGTTCACTCGGCAAGAGACCCGCGTATTAGCCGAGAGACGGTAATAAAATCCCAGACCTTTTAGACCTCTTTTTTTCTAAAGGAATATCACCAAAATATGTGACAGTAGAAAACATTTATGACTTGACTTCAGAACATACGCCTGTTCTGTTAACAATAGGAACAACAGTTTTCAAGGAACCTAGAAAACAAAATTTGACCAACAAGTATACGAACCGGGACAAATTCAAAGATATATTGGATGGTCTGATAACATTAAATGTGAGATTGAAGACAATTGATAAACTACAACTCCAAAATTGGCGGAACAGATTCGCACGGCAGTAAAGCAAGCAAACCCTGAAATGAAAGAGGTGCCAGAGAACGAGGTCAACTACTCTAGCAAAATATGGGATTTAATAAGAGAACGCAGAAAAGCGAGGAAAACCTGGCAACGAGCCACAAAATCCGAACGATAAACGCGAATTCAACAGACTTTGTAAAAAGCAAATGAATTAATAAACGAGAATAATCAGTGTTGTTTCGAAACTTACTTAAACGGTCTAAGTGCCGAGGTTGATAGTAATTATTCACTGTGGAAAGCAACGCGTACATTCAAAAGACCAATAATAGATATACCTCCTATTAAAAGCACTCAAAATCAGTGGGTGAGAAAAAATAGTGAAAAAGCCAAATTGTTGGCGCAACACCTAGAGGCAGTATTCCGACCGAAGGAGATACATTCGACAGTCGATCTATCATACGAGTATCAACCAGAGGTGCTTATAAAACCACTAGAAGTGGCTCAAGAAATCGTCAACAACATTAACCCGAAGAAAGCTTCTAAAACAGCTCCCAAAAAAAGCAATCATCATGTTAACCTACTTGTTAAATGCTTATCTCAGGTTACAAACTATTTCTGAATGCTTCAAACCAGCACAAATAATCATATTGAAAAAGCCCAACAAGCCAGCAGAGGAGGTAACATCATATCGACCAATCTCGCTATTTCCTGCCATATACAAGTTATTCCAAAAACCTTTGTTGAAGAGACTCAAACCATTGACCAATATCAGAACAGAAAGGACCTTCATAATAGCACACGAAGAAGCATTCTCTTCACTTTATCCAACATCAGCAGGAGTTCCACAAAAGAGTGTTCTTGGACCTCTTTTGTACCTGCTATATACTGCAGATATCCCCACAACAGACGATACAATCATATGAACGTTTGCGGACGATAGTATAATAATGGGTATCGACAATAAAAAGCAACTGAGAAGCTCCAGGTTGCAGTAAACAGCATCAACCAATGGACGGAAGATTGGAAGATCAAACTGAATGGAACGAAGTCAACCCAAGTCACTTACACGCTACGACTCAAAAATAGCGACCATCCTGTGCTCTTAAATGGTACGGTTATACCACAAGCAGAGTCAGCAAAATACCTTGGGCTACTTCTTGGTGGAAGGTTGAACTGAAAACACTATATCCGACAAAAAGCTATGCAAATACGACACATAACCCGCGATATGTATTGGTTAGTTGGAAGGAAATCCAAACAATCATACTACCAGTCCATAGTTAAACCTATCTGGACTTACGGCATTCAGCTTTGGGGATGCACCAAACTGTCAAACCAACTAATAATCCAAAGAAGCCAAAACAAATTTTTCCAAATTGTCACCGACGCTTACCGATATGTAATCAACGAAGAAATCCACAACGACCTAGCAATCAAATGAGTGCACGAGGTAATACAAGATTACGCCATCAAACACAAAAAAAGGCGAGAGGGATTCCCTCCTCGCTCTCTCGCCGTACATATAGCCAGCATGTATATATATATATATATATATATGTACCCATATATATAGCCATATAGCTAATTTCACATTTTCCCAATCGGTATACATATTTGATTGAGCTTTCACTACATATTTTAATTTCTTTAGTGACGAATACTTATCTCCACTTTGTGATTTTCACCATCTTTATTTTTAGGGACAGAAGTGTTCCAGAAAATGTTCATCCGATGAAGATTGCAAAAGTAAAAAGAAAAAATGTCTGTGTGACGGCTTATGTGGAATGTCTTGCATTAAACCAGGTGATTGACAATACTTACTATTTAGTTTTCTTTAGATAATACTATGTAGATATCATAAACACTAGCACAATATTTAATAGTTTTAGGAATGACCAGTTTACACTGTACCTGGCGAAAAACTAACTAATAGCCGCTAGATACAATCTAAAAGAACGACTAAGCTTATTCAAGTGACACAAACATAATAGATACAATCCACATTGTTAAACTTTTAAGGGAAATATATTTTTTGAAGTACCTATCGCCTAATTTTTACAAATACCTGGTCGACAAAATAAAATGTTTTGTTCTGATCTCATGTCGTTGTCAATAAAATACACTTTCTTTCGGTTTCATCGTGTATAACTTTTGTATTTTTGGTTGTAAGCTCCTTTAACAGTTTCCAATGGACCCAATTGTCTGTCGCTTTATCTGATGCACTATTTAAATAGATGTGTACATCTGAATATGGCGATTGTAGTGACTGATGTGATGGTCTTTTATCAATTATTGTCGGTTACTAACTTTTTTTGTGTCACTTAACCCGCATTCTTCTTTTTTCCGGAAATTATAAAATCCAAAGTATTGCGCCTTTTGCTGCACATTGCATTTTTCTACTGTTATCCAGAATTCTATCGAATATATTTTAAATTAATACTTTCCTTTACAGATAGAGAATGCCCTGAGCCAGAGCAAATTCCATTTGGAACAGTAACAGTTACAGGAAGACTCTTTGGTGATCGTATTACTTACTCATGTCAACACGGTTATCATGTTGTAGGATTACAGAGCAGAACTTGTCAAGCAGATGGTCAATGGGCACGGACAGCGCCATCGTGTAAACAAAATAGTAAGATACATTTATCTAAATTTACGCTCTTGACTGCATATTATACAAATAATTACACTCGCAGATTCTTTCAAAATCGCTTTGTTTGTTTAAAAAATTTGAACTAATAATATGTTCTCATCTTAGTTTATTGTTTATCACCACCAACAATCGATCATGCGCGCCACAACGCACTTCCTGAACAAACCACATTCGATTTGGATTCAACACTGCAATATTTTTGTCATAACGGCTACGTAACAAATGGCTTTCCTAGAGCAAAATGTTTAGCTATTGACGGCCAAGCATCTTGGTACGGACCGGATATATCCTGCGAACGTAAGTGTAATTCATGATGGTAGACTAGTTCTAATTTGAGAAACGGGCAAGAACATATTCAGTTATCGACGTTTGAACGTCACTTTAGGCAATATTGGGTCTCATATACAGTGCATTATGAACCTTCCAAAATCTTGGTTGAAAATATTCTGCATGTTTCATATACTGAGACGAAATAAATTTTCAATCAAACAATATCTAGTACATCCAACAGTTTTAATTGGCTCCCGCTGAACAATTCTTTTTGAACACGGAAAAACTGTTAAACTAATGTCGTTGGAATAATCCATTAAATAAAATGTTCCAATATTGTTATTACGTACCTTACAATTTTGCAGAACTATACTTACGGCGCTATGAATTTACGCGCTTGTTTCCTTACAAACCATAAAGCTTTGAGTTAAATGTAACCTGCTGATCAAGACAACATACATATACACAATGTGTGAATGTATACAAGATCACTCACAACGATGACCGATACGTCTGAAAGTAATATCACTTTCAGGTGCATCCCTGAAAGCAATTAAAATTTGTTTTCGAAATTTTAGTAGACGATATTACCGATAAAGATCTATCTCCTAAAAATATTTTCGATTTCATAGCGCTCTTGATTAATTCAGTAATGGATATCAACTTTCCTATTTCAAATATAACACCCCATATACAGTGGTACCTCGGTTTAAGACAGTACTTTGTTACCGAACGTTCAGGTTTCGAAAGAAAATGTTGATGAATTTTTGTTTCCGAAACCAAAAGGTGCTCCCGGATACGAAACACGGGATACAATAGTTAGGTAGGCGCCAGACTTGACAGAAATGTCATCGCGTAAATTCAGTCGCGGAATTTGCGTCAGAAACAATTTTACGTTTCAGTTTACATTTCTATGCGAAAACTTAATAGCTGCTATATTAGATAGACATTTCATACGGTACTACAAATTTTCGGTAACGCAAATTTGCTTTGACGGAAGTTCGGCTGGACTCGGTTTCAAAACGAATTATATGAACGCGCCAGACTACGGCGGAACTTCGGTGCATATACGTATGTATGTACAATTGTCGCAAAAAGAAGTAACGTAGCCTCGTTAAAGGGAGATCTCCCGAAGATTTCCGAGGTTGTACCCTGTAGGGGGGCTACTGGCAATAGCGTTCAACGTTCTTGTAAAACGAATGCGTACACCGAAAAATGTGGGTGTTAAGACGAGCAAATGAGAGCATACATACTTACGCGCGTATAGGACAGGGCGCGAAAGTAGTGCCAAGAAATCAGTAGTCCTACGTATGTTTACATTAAGAGATAGATAATATGGAGAATAATGTATAAGAATGGGATGAATAGGTATACATCAAACGCGTACTTCCTTGTTGCAGGTATGTTAAGAAAATCGTCAAAATCTACTAGAAGGGATCAGTATAGACAAGGAAAGCGATAGCTCTCACGGCCTTTGATTTATGGGTTGCAATAAAATTACAGTAAGACACTTATATTACTGAATTTTTGAGAATGCACTTATACTGCAGCCAGCTTGTTGCCAATCTACCGGCTTAAAAGAATAACAGATCTGTGAGTCGTCCGCATACATTAGTAAATTAGATGATTTAGCGGCATTATTAATTCCAGACGTGTAGATACAATACAAAAGCGGGCTAACAAATTGTTTTAATACGATCCGGACTCAATACAGATATTAAATAATTAAAAAAGGTTAGAATAGGAATTTATGTTAGGAATTTTACATCTATAAATAATGTATTAAATTATCGAAATAGAAGTAATAAACAACACACAAAGAATAGGCATACGACGAAATATAACTGTTATAGTAAAAATATAAACTAGATTTAATTAAACAAGTGTAAATTTTGATCTTACTGCAATATTTTTAACTGGTGAGAATAAGTAAACACTGACTTGCGGAATACTCCTTTATTAATATAACAAATATTTAGTACAACCACTCAGTACCCAAGCTTGGTAGAATGTATGTTGTTAAGGTTGCCTCGGTTTAAAAACAGCCTGCGCAAGTAATGACATCGGTGGTTACAGAATATAGTTAGAACATATTATATTCATCAAATTAAACGTTGTTACGAAGAAGTATAAACGTATTTACCTGATGTTTAAAATTAAAACTTTCTCAATAATTTTAGCATAATTCTCAATGAATTAATACCTTATCGTCATATATAAAAAAGGATCTACATATGATTCTACTATTTTTTATTACAGCAGACATTGTGCTCAATTAGAGAATAACAATTATCTATAATATATTTTACTAAATAAAAATAAAAAATAATTTTGGGCTGCACATTGTATCACTGTTGTCATGAATTTCATGATGATCTAATGATGTCTTAATAGAAAATGGGTGCATGCCATATGACTCTGTTGGGGAAGCGCATGGTGGAGAATTACAAAAGCAATTTATAAATAATATAGTATTTATATAGACAAACAAAAGTACGAAAAAAAGGAAATATAAAAAGAAAACGCTAGCTTTGGTGTACTTTCTTTATATTTGTAGATTAAATTAAATAAGTGAAGTGCATTTCCACGACACCCTAGCTCATTCCTTTCTTTTAAAAGAAATGTGTAGGCATAAGCAGGAGGTAGCACTTACATATGTCGCGTTAGGCTTTTATAAATGCGGACCTTTCGCCAGTAGCGTCAAAAGACGAGTTCGGGTATTCGTTCGGAGTAACTCTATTTACTTCAAATACCCTACCCGCGCTCTTTCACGTTCGGGAATGTCGTAGAATTACTCCATCCATTCGTTTAAGAGTATGGGTTGCGTGATCCACTCATGCCCTACTCCTAATCCCCTCCACGTGCTCTATACTCTTGATCTGTTCCGAACGAATACCCAACTCAGCTAAAATTTACAAAAATATATTATTTAGAAATCTGACAAAGACAGTAAACTCCCACTTTGGATTCTCTTCTTCCCTATGACACCACAACATCAACTACAATACACGCGATAAAATATCGAACTTTCGTCACTAATCCACACCACACTCAATGTGTTCACAACTTCTTCCATAAAAAAAACAGCAGGGTGACGCAATGGTGTTTGAATACGCTCGAACCTGTAAGAGCCTGTCCCACACAAAAACTTGTGACATTAATATGCAATTTATTTTCAAAGCTGTAAAAGATATAAGTTAAAATTGTAATCACCGAATTTTTGTTTCTTCTATATGATTCAGTAGGCTCTGAGTCATACAGCGTGTCTACCTAGTGCGTGAGCAACAGATAATTCCTTTCCTTGGCAATTTAGAGAAGTTTTCAAATGAAAAATATTCGGAGACAAGTTTTACATAACATAAAACAATGTCCAAATATTTAGGATGTTCAGCTTCTTGTACAAACTATACAAGTTTAGTTTTTTAAATCGAACATCCAGTACATTATTACGTTTTTGGATGCCTTTCTTCAATTCATCTTGAGGTGAAGAAAATTGATTTTCTTCATCTACTTTGTTTTTGAGATAATTTGCAAGATGCTGTTTCTTTAACAGGCGATATCTTAAACGCCTTACACGCTAGAGCAGTGATTGCAACTTTATTCGATTGAGTCAGATTATACAAGCTGGCCATGAATATTGTTGCCAAGTCTAATTCATGTAATTTCAATTTTTTTAATGGAACACCCTATATATTTTTCCAGCGAAACAAAAAGGATTTCTTCGCATGTTAGCAAAAAACTTCATACTTAATTTCCTAAATAACGACACATTTTAGGAATATAGGAAAAAAAATTCTAGAACAGTTTCTTCACCAGATTCTGAAAAAATACAGAAAATATTAAAAAAATTAAAAAAATTAAATCAAAGATGACAAAGGATTCGAAGGTCATTTTGTATACGCTAGATGATGAAAACTCAAGAAATCCTCAATAGGATAAAATTGAAGAAATCGGCCGCTAAAGAAACAGCGGAAGTTCGCAAAAATCTAAAATTATGTCAATTACCTCAAAAACCAAGACAGATAGGTATCGGGAATATTGATAAGGTTGACATGAATTGAAGAAAGGCATCCAAAATCATAATAATATACAAGTGGTTTACTTAAAAAACCAAGCTTGTGTCGTGCACTGCGGAAATTGAACACTCTATACTTAAATATAATTTTATGTTGTGCAGCACTTGTCTCCGGATATTTTTTATTTGAAAGCTATTTATCTAAATTACTCAGGGAAGGAATTATCTTCCACCGACGCACTAGGCGGACACGCTGTAGTTATTAAGGATGATCGAAAATATATGATAATACAAAAATTGTATGAAACAATGGAAAATATAAAAATAGCTCTGTAGTTTATAGGTGTAAATAAATCATGAAATTGTGCAAGTCGTGATTATCCAAGCGAAATATTATAATGAATTAGGTGAAATATGTTTTGAAAACATAACAACATAAAAAACTAACGTCTATCATTAACATTTTAAAAGATATGGAACGTTATATTTTTCAAAGTTATAAAGCGGATAAAAGTAGGCAACATATACGGGATTTTGAAAAAAAGAATCTAGTGCTCTACATCCCTTATTCAGTACTGGAATAGGATTGTGACAATTTACTCTTATATCTTTTGCTTGCTGACAATCTTCGAATTATGTACATTTAAAAGTAGCACGTACTTACCATTAGTGATTATTATTTCATATATTACAATTAATTCCTTGAATATTATCTCCTCACAGTTTTCTAAGATAAAGTACAGGTTATCCAGCTACAACTTGCAAGATAAAGGCCCGAAAAGTTATAGGAATACGCACTATAATGTCACGTTCCCTGTGTGACTGGGGGTGTACTCGCTCTAATTCTAATATGTATTGAGAGGTGCTTACCTGAAGTTCTACTTATCGTTCTTCTTAAAGGGGTAACTGGGTGACGGAACTCATAACACTTTTTATTACACTATCTCTTTATTACTTTTCAAGTTATTTTACAACTTTTTCTTACTATAACAATTGTAATACTTTACTGCTCTGGTTACTTACTGTTACACATCTAAAAGTCTAATCCTCTAATAATCCCTTTTTTTCTTAATTCTTAACTTTTCCCTACTCTTCTACGTATCTTCTGTCTTTTTCTTACTTTCTTCCTATTTCATCTAAGTCGGAATCATAATTCAATACTTCCTTCAATTCGCGTGAATATCTCTCGTCAGCGTCTCCGTCGTCTACCGTACATCCTGTACATATGAGATGCTGACGCGGATCCGGCGCATTGAATTATGATATCCACTATTTTGCGTTTTATAACACCTTCGTGGCATTACCCCTTCCTACCACAAAATATACCCCAGCATATTTGAATAAAATAAAAAAAAAATGGGGGCGCTGCCACCAAGGTTTTGCTGCTTACATTCTAAGTCTAATTCTAAGTCTACGTCTAAGTCTTAATGTAAGTCCCAATGTAAATCTCAATGCAAGTCTCAATGTAAGTCTCAATGTAAGTTTTTGTAGGTGTTCATCGAAAGTTTTACTAACTCTTATAATATCATCGAGATAGACTGCTACCTCTTTCCACTTCAAATCTTTAAATATGGTGTCCGTTAATCTTTGTAAAGTACTGGGGGCATTACACAATCCAAAAGACAATCGATTAAATTCGTATAAACCATCAACGGTGGTAAATGCTGTTTTATGCTTGTCTTCTTCCTTAATACCGCATTGCCAATAGCCGCTGTTCTAAAGCGCTGTAGAACATATTACCTGCCAAAAAGTTTAGAATGTCGTCTATTAGTGGTAACGTATACACATTCTTAGTTGTCACCGCATTTAATTTTCTGTAATCTACGCAGAATCTAAAACTTTTGTCTGGTTTCCTCACTAGGACAACGGGAGATGCGTATTAACTATCCGAAGGTCTAATAATATTATCGAAAATCATTTCCTCAATTTGTTCCTTAATAATTTCTCTTTCCATAAAACTAAATCTATATGGCCTACTTCGCACAGGTAAATTATCTTTAGTATCAACTGAGTGTTCTACAATGTTTGTAGATCCTAGCTTCGAAGAATACCAAGACATAATGTCTGCATTATTTGCTAGCATCTCCAATAATCTATTCTGAGACTGCACATCTAAACCTCTGCTAATATTATATGTATTAGCACTATTTTCTAATAAACAAGAGTAAGTTTCTACACTAATATTTTCGTTTACCTTTTCTAGATCACTATTCCTACTACTATCTAAATATCCAATGACACTACCTCTCATTAGTTTAAATGGAGTCCTACTACGATTATAAATGCTAATTAGCCCTTCTGCTAGTTTATCTACATTATTTATTTCTAACTTATTCTTTTCTAACAAACTTCCTCTACTTTGTAAAATAAAATACTTATCTCCATCCTTTAAACTGCTCGAAAAAGTGATTCTGGTTTCAGTGCCGCTATTTCCTTTACATTCTACATCTTCGACAAGCGCTACCTTTCCGTATGATATAATATAATAATAATAATATACGAGGGTAAGTCAAATATTATCTACACTTTCGCCATAACAAGATTTGAGGGTAATCGTAGTGGCGACCGTTTGCGCATGCGTTGAGTTGGCGCCTCTGTGGTAATATGTACGGAATTTAATCACGATCGCGTCATTTGTCTGCTAGCTACAACAGCATAAGTATATCAGCTCCGCTATTAGTTTGCACCAAAGAGGAACAACGAGCAGTGATCCGATTTTTGTGGTCAGAAGGTGTGAAAGGTGCTGAAATTCACCGGAGACTTTTGTCACAATACGGGGACAGTGCTTTATCTCGTAAAAGCGTTTTTTTGTGGATCGAAATGTTTCAAAGTGGCCGCACGAGCATAACACAAAAAGAGGGAGCTGGACGGCCGTCAACCTCGACCACCGACGATAACATTCAGCAAGCTCGAGAGATGGTTGCAGTAAATAGGCGAGTTACCATAGGTGAGGTTGCATCTTCTTTAAACATCAGTCACGGTTCTGCCTATCAAATTATCCACGATGAACTCAAATTTCATAAAGTGTGTGCGCGATGGGTACCACGAATGCTTACCGCCGAAAACAAAACCAAACGTTTGGACATCTGCCAACGCTTACTGAATCGCTTCAACGCGAAAGGCGACGCATTTTTAAGCAGAATAGTGATTGATGTTTAAAGAAGATGCAACCTCACCTATGGCAACTCGCCTATTTGCCGTAACCATCTCTCGAGCTTGCTGAATGTTGTCGTCGGTGGTGGAGGTTGACGGCCGTCCAGCTCCCTGTTTTTGTGATACGCTCGTGCGGCCACTTTGAAACATTTCGATCCACAAAAAACGCTTTCATGAAATAAAGCACCGTCCCCGTATTATGACAAAAGTCTCCGATGAATTTCAGCATCTTTCACACCTTCTGACCACAAAAATCGGATCACTGCTCGTTGTTCCTCTTTGATGCCAACTAATAGCGAAGCTGACATATTTATGCTGTTGTAGCTAGCAGACAAATGACGCGATCGTGATTAAATTCCGCACACATGACCACAGAGGCGCCAACTCAACGCATGCGCAAGCGGCCGCCACTACGATAATCTTCAAAGCTTGTTATGGCGAAAGTGTAGATAATATTTGACTAACCCTCGTACATATGTTTATTTCCAACAGCCTTTGGAAATCTTTTTTTAAAGCATATAATCTGTTGTTTATGTATTGAAAACATTAAATCCAGAAAGTCACTTTGTTACAAATAAACTTAAATACGTTTAATAATAAATAAATAATAAAAGTTGCAAAATAAGTATTAAGTTTGATAAAGAATAACAATAAAAATTAATTTATATACAAGGAGTAAGCCTCTTTATCATAATATAACGATTGATTTCGGCGTTTTGCAACCTTCGAGATAAACTTTAAGTTAGCGATATAAAACTAGGTACATGAATGATAATATGAAATATTAGCTGATGTAAATGAATAAATATTCGCATATTTTCAAGTGTATTCCAGTGTATTCTGTGTATTTCTATGAGCCGTTTTACGTCTTGTTTTCGATGAATAATTAAATTTATTCGAAGTAATAGTTATAATATTACAGCACGATCCTGTGGCGCACCACAAGATATATCACACGGATGGCACGCAGGCGAATGTTATACATATGGTTGTCGTATCAATTACCACTGCGCGGAAGGCTTCGAATTAGTGGGGAAGGCAGAAAGATTTTGTCAAGCTGATGGAAGTTGGTCACCTAAAGAATTGCCTACTTGTGTTCGTAAGTTATCTAACGTTTTATCCTAAGTGTTAATAGTATAGGTAATTACATGTATCCTTCCAAATGTACAAATACTTAATGATGGTCATCTAATTTTATGAAAATTAGCCAATGTAATAGTTTCTAAATTAATGGGATAAATGCTAATTGCATTTTATAACAATTAGCAATATAAACTGTTTTTAAATAGAGGTACATAATATGTTTACAGCTTGAATAACATCATCTAATTAACGATGTGAGTTTTGTAGCTGTACATAACTTTTGATGTATAGATGTAATAAATATATTAAACTGAGAGATTATATTCAAAATCAAAAGTAATAAAATTTTCGAAACTGGATTTTTTCTAGGTCAGAGGCTTACCTCGTATACTATAAATTTGCTACTATTTTTATCAAAGATTTTATTCCGACAGCATATTTTTTGCATTATATTGACAAACTCAATACTAAAACGTTGCGTATGCATCCGACTGTATGTCCACTCAATGTCAGAACATTATTCCATTCACTTATGCCCTTAACCTCTTGAACGCATTGACCTATTTTGCGTTAAAAGCAAAAGATGCACCGAAACAATTTTTGCAAGGTATATTTTCATCATAAGCACTGTTTGTTAACTTTACTTAACTTTAATGACAGGTTAATTAGATGACCTTGTTTTTTTGAACAGCTACAATGCTACATCCTTTTGTCTAAACATTCATTGTTTGCATTTATTGTTACCTTATCGACTTTGCATAATGATGATTTTTCTTAGGATTAGACGTTTAGTCTATCGTTGCAGTAGTTAAATGGGACAATTACATTACCATAATAAAATAATCTTATAAGTATATTTTGTTGGTCGTTTTCGTTTGTTGTGGTTACAGCGGTGCAGTGCTCCACCCCTGAACATCCACGAAATGGAAAAGCTATCTACACCTCATGTAGCTATAATTCTGTAGTTAGTTATGAATGTAAATACGGCTACACACTCGTAGGTGAGGCAACACGACGATGCGGAGCAGACAGGAAGTGGTCAGGATCGCTACCAATTTGCAAAGGTTATACTTCATTTTCCTTTTAAATATTGCAAGGCACTGCAAACGTAGAACAATAAATTATAGAGTGTAAACCCTACCTCACCAGTTCAAATTTACATTCTACGAAAGTAAACATGTGATTGGATTAAAGAAAACTTTAAAATGTGCATAGTTGGTAATTTCAATCTATTTTCGAAGTTTTGTTTTATCATAAAACACGCTTGCCATTAAGATAACTGCAAGATCAACAATTAAATCCGCAGACCATAACCTAAATTCCTTTCCTAAAGAAATTGTTTTTTTTTTCTGCAACTTTAAACAAAATGAAATGACCAGTAAATGACCAATTAAAGAAGAAGTACAATTTTGCTCAAACATTTGGGTGCACAGTGGATCGAAAGGCAGTAGAAAATGAACAAAGCCTTAAAAGTTAATAACTTGTTTAAAGATAAACATATTACTCTACATTGCTGAAGGTCTGTGTAAAAAATAACAGCTATAAATCCAGTAGCTTTGTTTTGAGGCCAAAAGCCAAGAAATACAAAAAATAAAATTCAAAACAGTACAATTGGACATAAAATGATAAAATATAAGATGGTACGCAACATAAATGTATAACAATTAAATAAATTGAATAGTGAATTACTTGTGCGTCTATAGGGGAGAGAGAGGTAGATTAATAGAGTTTTTATTTGATATATTAGCTGGTGATCCAAATTTTAAAAATTTGGTAGGGAGCGGTTATCGAGTCGTACGCTAATACCGCTCTACTTAACGCAAACTTAAGTCCCACGTAACACCCTACCACCGTAATATGTCTACGAATTTCATAACTAAAACGATTTCAAAGCGAATATTATTCGAACAAAATAATAATTTATCGATCTAATAGCTATTTCCGCCCTATCAACATATAGTGTAACTCATTTGAAACGAAAGCACCCCTGTAAAACCTATATTTTACGTTAAAATGAAACCAATTTTTTTTTATATACATAGTGGATCAAGAAGTTTACTTCCATACAAAATTTCATCTTTCATACCTTCATTTCTAAGGCACGCTATGATTATTTGTCGATGCCGAAAATAGCAAAATCTTAGCGATTTTTTTATTAAAAATCTGACCCTGGAATTCAGAAGGTCGTGAAACAGTTTTAGCGAATTTAATGCTCGTTAATAAAAAATAATTTTTCAAACTTTTTCGCGTACTCTGTAACGAATCCCCTTCTTATAGCATCTATTGACCAAGGTAGATTAACGTTTATAAAAAAAACAACTAAAAATTAACTAAACTTATTATTAATTACCACAAAATTTGCAAATAACCGTTTTTAAAAAATCTAACTACGATTAAAAAAGTGAATATACATCTACCAAATTACAAATTTTAAAGAATTAAAGAAATAAGTAATACCTGCAAGCTACATTGGTTTTTTAAGTAATTTCGCTTTTCTTTTATTTAGTGCATTTTTGTATTTCAGTATCTTAAGAAATTGTTTCAATTGTTAACGATTATTTCATCCAAAAAATACATGTAATTCAAGTAAAATCCAAAGTAGGCTATGACGTCGAAATTAATAATTTATAAATTAAGTCAAATGCGGGCTGTGACGTTGACAGTTACTGCGTAATTGTTCCTTAACTTCATTGATAATTGAGTGATTGCAAGCTAGGCTTGATAATTGTTGAAATAAATCTGAATTGGATTGCATTTGTTTACTTAATTTTTAGTTGTTTTGTTTTATAAATTTTGATCTACCTTGGTCAATAGATGTGGTAAGAAGCGGATTTATAAAATAATGCACCGTAATGTTTGAAAAATTATTTTCATAACTTTTTTAAAAATATATTTGAATTAACGCCATTGTAGGACCTTCACAATTCAGTGGTGTAGTCAAATTTTTAATAAAAAAATCGCTAATATAATTTTACTATTTTCGTTTTCGAAGAATAATCATAGTATGCCTTGAAAATTTATATGGACTTCTGAAGTTTTGTATGGATATAAACTTTTTCATCCACTATGTATTCAGGAAAATTGGTTTGATTTTGGTGTAAAACATAGGTTTTACAGTACTGTATAATCAAATACCTAACATTTTATGACACAACCATAAGTTTACGTATCTAGTATTCGATATCGAATCGCTACATGGTGATATAATAATAAAAATCCAAACCGTAAGACCTCGATAAATAACGGTAATCAAATTCTATACACATACATAGATTGAAATCTGTTAATCGAATAGGTCTTCTAATGTATCGTCAAAATATAATCTATATGTCAAAAGATGGCACCGGTTAAGATAATACGGTTTTTGTAAATTTATATTTTATATTACTATAATTCCTTGATATGTTGCTTTTATATACCTTCTTAATTCTATTTCTTCTATTTCTGTCACCAGTTTACAAAAGAAATGTATTGTTGCTGAATCTAAGGTTTCACAATATTTTTATATCGTAAGCAGTACTTTACTATACCATCTTTTCCAGTTGGGTTTGTTCTTTCAACTGCACGTGTTTTCATTTTTATTCACTTTATGGTCTTAAGATACATTATAAACTTACGACTGCCTTATTAACATTGTTTCTGGCATTCTCTATCATCCATAAGTTAAAATTATCCTATTCGGATTTGACATCTGTATCAGCGTCATCTTTTGACATATAATTTACTTGCTTAAATTGCTAAAATGTGTAGTGTTGATTTTTAATTGTAGATTACATTGAAATCCAATAATATGTGATGTAATAATATTTTCAGATGATATTAAACTTTCGAATTTATAAATTTATGTACGTTATAAATTTATATTCGTGTAATGAATGAAAGATTAATGTTTTTTTTTCTTATATTAA
Organism: Dynastes maya; assembly: GCA_029619315.2. Lineage (NCBI taxonomy): Eukaryota > Metazoa > Arthropoda > Insecta > Coleoptera > Scarabaeidae > Dynastes > Dynastes maya. The sequence continues at coordinate 11,729,729 of JAROYE020000010.1, forward strand.
AAATATAGTACAGGTAGCAACTATATATAGCCCTTTGAAAACATTATTTATTAACATTATGTAAAAGAAATAACATTTAACAATCTATAGCATAGTATGCGTTCAAAATATATTGAATGTTCCCTATTGAACAGCTAATTTTGCCGAATTCAGACACCGCAAACATTGTTTTTGAAATGACACCATGTATGGTGTGCTCATAATAGTCGAATTTCATATCTCTAGTACATGTATAATATTCAAAGTAAACGATATTTACGGTCAAAAGCATTTAGATGCAATATCTGGTATCAATATTGCTTGGTAACGAAGACAGTAGTAAACAATAGATATAGAATTTAATGTTTTCATATTCTCAACTCTAAATTTTTAGCCCTAGCAACTACTTCCAGTCAAGGCCAAAGAATGCAAGTTCATTGTCACAATGACGTAATCCACATGAAATTCACTATAAATAAACTTAATAACTTTTATTTTAATTTGCATTGCAATAATCATTACTTAATTACTCCTCTACATATGTCTCTACAGTGGACCTTCGAATTTAATTTCTCTTACTTTGCTACATTTCGTTACAGTACATTTCGTTACGCTACATTCGTTAGTAAAAGCTTTCTTTCAATTTTCTTAATATGTAAACTGTTCCATTAAAAATTAAGTTAAAAAACCTATCTGTAATGAAGGTTTCCACATATTTTCCGCAAAAAATGCAATAATTGTAAAGAATAAAACTTAATCATAAAATAAATTATAGAATATTTTATATATAAATTAATCTGATTCCCGTAGTTCTCATTGAAGTTCACAATGTTTCTTTAGATCCTTTCAAAGATAAGTCTATTTCTTTATTTCTCTCGAAAGGAACTGTAATATATTAGTTTATTATAATTCTTACATAATATACATACATGTTTACTTACAATCCAGGGTAGGAGTTCTTTTCTCTATAACCTAAAAATCCATATCAATTTCCGTATTGTTTTCTTATCTTCAGGCGTCATCTGAAAAAGAATGACTTCTCCGAGGTTGTTTTTTATGTGGAGTTGTAAAGGAGGAGCCAGGTGTAGATGTAATATTTCTTGCACTTTTTATAAGTGCCTTTCGATCCATCTGTAGCATCGTTCTTTCTCTTTATGTCTTGTAATTTTCTTCCCATCTCAAGCTTCTTCTTTCATAAACTGCATAAATAACATTGTTAATAATCTCATGTCCTTAACTGGCAACTATTGCCCTTTTGACCGCAACCTTCATTTGAGACATCATCAATAACTATAAAATTACAACAACACTATCAGTAGTTACTGTAATATTTATATAATAAGTAATTGTTTTTAACTTACCCCACTACACAACACACTTCAATATAGTCTTAGTAAAGGCTGAATATATAGATACAAAACATTGTATTACGTTCATACTACGCGCACATCAAGGTAGAATGTTCAGCTGTTTAACGTATTAAAAATGATTTCGGCCAAATTTTTGTTTGTTTTAAGATGACTCATTATTAGTATTCCAATTATTTTTGAGCGCGCTTTTTGCATCTTCCTCTTCCGTCCGTTTTAGCGAGTAAAATACAATTCGTCCCCGATTTTAGCTAAAATGATGGAAATAAGGTTATTAAAATAACGAATAGTCCTTCGAAATTATAGTAGAATTTTTTATGATTAAAAATATAATTTGTTATTTCTTAATTCGTCAGATAATCTCGTAAATACCGGAAAAAAATTACTTTTTTTGTTCCTTTTTTTTATCCTGCAATAAAAACCGGGTATATCCGTATAAGAAAAGGGAATAATTAATTAGAATATAAAAGATAAATCTCAGGTTTTAATTACAGTGGATATCCGGATCCAAAACAATCTGGACATCGGGATCCTAGAATCCGGATCCACTGTACGATCCTCGCATCTAGATTCGCTCTCCAGATCCACTATTCGGTTCTCGGATCCGGATCCGTTATCCGGTTCTCGGATCCGAACCTGCTATCTGGTTCTCGAATCCGGATACGTTATTATTTTGCAATATAGAAAGTGTTAAATAAAGAAAACATGGAATTTATGTTATATGGAAAAAAATGTGCAATAGTTTTTAAAATCCGTGCATTCAAAATAATATTGAATTTCCGTGCGCACAATTCAAAGTTACTTTGCAGTTACATATGTGTTCAATAAATCTGGTATTTATTACAACTGTATTGTTTGAGAATTACTCGACCTATTGCAGGTTCACAATTTATCCGCGTTAGCGGATAAGAGATTCGATTGGATAAAGAATCTGAACTCAAGGTTTCAGACAGCGGAAGTTTCGGATAGCAGATCCGGATTCGAGGTTTCGGATAACGGATCCGGATAGGAGGTTTCGGATAACAGATCCAGATCTGAAGTTTCGGATAGCGGATCCGGATAACACCAAGATTCAAAAATCCGGATAACAGCTCTCATAAATAGCGTATTCATTCATATGACAAGTATTTAGTTATGCAGTTGTACATAATCTCCAACGATCTTGACAAGTTAATGTTTTTGGCCTATGTCACGTCTTTTATCAACTTCGATCTACTGTGCGACGTCACATATTACATTTATTAATAGAGGCGTAAATAGAACGAAATTTTATTTAAAAAATATAAAAATATGTTTTTAAAATCACATTATGGCACATATCAAACCACACAACGAATCCTACAGGCGCATACGTATACTTTCGTAGGATAATTGATTTTCTGTTTTATTCTTTGCGGTGTATTGTAGATATCTTCGTAATTGGTATTCATTTATTCTCCATGTACATTAAATTCTTCTCAATAAAATACTCTATCAGTAGATTTCTATCTCAACATTATTGCATATGAACAGATAAATGTGATCATTCCCTTAGATACAATAAAAAGTAGATATGATCAACGCAAGTGATTTTGCTTTAGAAAAAAAAGCTGTCGATAAATCTTAATATACACCAGATTCTGAAAGGTTTCGTTATTATTTAGAATCATTATGGAGGAGTCCTCCAGTTTCGTCACCTTAAAGTATTTTTTAGAATTTGATAAGAATCTTAATAATTTCTTTTGAAGCTGTAATCAAGTAGTAGCTTTTTATATAAATGAGTTTCCTGCTTATATTTAGACTTTTTCAGTCATACAGGCCTATTCTTATACAAAACTTGCAGAATATATATAAGAACGCCCTCGCTGTCAATGTTATGAGTAGTATAATGATAAGTTTAGAAAATAACTTTATTCTCAGTACAGTTAAAAAATTCAATTCCAGAAAAATATCCGACAGTTTCGGCCAGTAGAATAATGCAGCACTAAATAATGCAATAATCATAAATATATTCATTTGATAATTTTGAAATGTTGGTGCAAGCTTTCTGCTCCCATATTTTACAATTTGCAAACTGCATTCAGTTTTTGTCGTCCTTCTCGGCTATACCAGCTAGTCACCTAGTAATTTACTTTCTGTGGTTTACTTTTCCCTGTCGATTATTGCTTTTAGAACTTACAGAAATTCCTTAATATTTCTGAACAATATTATAGCTGATGTGCAGAAGTGCATATTATAGCTAATGACTAAAGACCGGATTATATGCAAATGTGCATATTTTGCATATAATATGCATTTATACCTTTTAATACATATCTGAAAGAATTTATATATCAATGCATAATTTCTGTTCTTTTTGGTCCACATATTTAAATAAGCGTTATACGTAAATTGTAAAATACAAATTACGCTAGTAAATACATAATCAAATGTAAACAAAATTCTCTGGGCTTTCCCTTCCTATTACGGGAGATGACAGTGACGCTTAAAATTTGCATAATTTATTATTTCACCTACAGCGCCGGCTTTTTCTTTTCGGTTGTGCGATACCCGGGCAGAAAAATTTGGAGGGTGGGCAGTAAACAGCAACTTTAGAATTTACAACCTTTTGTCTAAATAATGTACGAATTCCCGGTTTTATTATTTAATAGTTGTCAAGTGCACGCGTAAGCCTCAAGAATTACCTTAAATTGGAGAGGACAATAGCCACTTTGTGTTTACCCCGACTGTTCAAAGAGATGGTGCGGCATTGTGCGCGTTAAGGTTGTTTCTTTAAGATATTACTCAAGTGCAGTCATTGTATGAATTTTAGTAAATTGTGCGTCACTCTGTCTAATTTAAAATTTCCGATTTGCATCCAATCCGCAGCCATTAAAGTTTATTTGTTATTACCTGCCGAGGTACTATCAAGAAGCTTTTATCTCAAAAGCGACAATTCTGCTTCGTTCAGCAAAGACATCTCATAAACGGTTAAGAAAGTTGTACCAGGTTGTATAGTGAAAATGAATGCAGTTTGAGTGTAAGGTTGTGGTTTCATTTAAAAAAGTAAGTCAGTGCCTTCAAACGAGGAGTCACCCAAACAATCGTAAATACGAGCGCACAGTGAAAACGTTCGTTCAATCATGCCGAAAATTAGTAGTGGTACATTGGCTTGGTTCAAATCTCATCCTGAACTTCGTTTGGATAACGAAAAAGTGTTTTGTACAGTATGTTGCAAAATTGTAAGTACTTTTTTTAAGCTTTTTTATTGTAATGTAAATTTAAAAGAAAATACAAATATTTCGTGACTTGTAGGTAACGCTTAATTTGCGACTTAAGTGATCTAGTAATCTTGAGTAAAATAACAATATATCAAGTAAAATTTATGCAAGCTGTCCCCAAATCCGTTTTACAAATTCTAACCAGAGCTTACTGTTTGTTAACTGAAAAGTCCATATACACGGTGGATAAAAAAAGATACGGGGGCGTTGAAAGTTTTAAAGAATGTTAAATTTCTTGAAATATTTTTGAGAAAATTCAACTTGACCACCCTGTATTAAGGAATTTTTTACACGTGTGTAACACATTTGGGGATATACTTTTAACGTGGAAATATTTATTGACACAGCATTTCCAAGATTAGTGTTGAAATTTTATATTATTCTCTTCAGACCCCCTGTGAAAAAAATTTCAAGTAGACCAACATATCAAGACATCTTCACATGCTGCCAAACAGAAAAATTGTAGAGTAAAGAACCAGTCAATTTTACAATGCATTGAATTGGAAACAAAGAAAACCGACCAGAAACCATTTAATCAAGAGTTATGTCGCGCTTTAATTAGTGCTGATATTCCCCTTAATAAGTTGAATAATACAAACTTTAAATCGTTTCTTCAAAAATATTGTACACATAACATTCCCGATGAAAGTACCTTAAGAAAAGGCGAAGTGGGTAGTACTTATACTAACACAGTAAACAAAATAAGAAAATTAATCGGAGACAATCATTTTTATATAGTAGTCGATGAGACAACGGATAATGCTGGGCGTTACATAGCTCGCCTTCTGATTGGAATCTTGAAGGAAAATATCTCTAATAGATCATATTCAATTTCTTCAAAACAGCTTGAAAGGACAAACAATGCAACAATTTCAAGATTTATTCAAGTAATTTTTTTTGCCTGAAGCAGTTCCTTTGGAGAAAACATTACTTCTAGTGTCAGACGCGGCACCATATATGGTTCGAACTACGCACAATTTGAAGGTGTTTTATCCCAACCCACTTCATGTCACATGCCTTGCTCATGGCCTCAACAGGTTTGCTGAAGAAATACAGTTCCAATTTCCTCTGGTCAATGAATTAATTATTAATGTGAAGAAAGTGTTTTTAAAGGGTCCGCTACGTATTCAGATGTACAAGAACCGAGTACCAGATACACCACTTCCTCCTCAGCCTGTAATTACAAGATGGGGGACATGGTTGAATGCTGCCATATTTTATGCGGATCATTTTGCAGAAATAGAAACCGTCCCTTCGGAGGTTACGGATTCTTCTCGATGTGTTACAGAATCGCATAGATTGTTCAACGAGAAACCACTGCCCCAGCAATTGTAATTCATTAAATGCAACTATAGTTTTGTTCCAGCAACTATTTTAACATTGGAGAACACAACTTTGAATTTAACAGAATCCGTTGAATTTGCGGACGAATTTCAACAATCATGTGCTCAAGTGCAAGATAAAATCGGACTTACCGTAAATAAAAAATGTGAAAATGTGATTTCGAAAAATACGGGATACGGTATGTTAAAAGAAGTTGCTAACATATTAAAAGGTGATTTTAACGAAACATGTAGCTTAAGTGCGGAAACAATATGTAGACTAAAAAATGCGCCCATAACTTCAGTAGATGTGGAAAGGACATTTTCAGTGTATAAACATATGTTCACAGATAAACGACATAATTTTTTAGTAGAAAATTTTGAGAAATATTTAGTAATAAAGTGCTTTTATGATAAAAATTAACAATAAATTAGATAAAATAGACGTATTTTAAGATCTTTTTAGACTTTAGTGCAATTTTAAATGTGTTAGTTTGTTACCTGCATTGTAATATATATAATATATTTTTTCATCATATATATGTATCTTAGTACACCATGTTTGTTTTTAATAAACCTGGTTTATTACATTTTTATTTGGAATTTTCCGTTGCATATTTGTTCGGTTTTTGCATATTTTGACGAAAAAACGCGCATATATATGCGCATATCTATAGTTTTTTTTGTGCATATAATCCGGTCTTTACTAATGACAATGAAAAATATACTTAGATTTCTTTAATACACAGAGAAAAGGGACAACAACCTTTGTATTTTTAAAATAAGAATAATTTATACTAAGAATTACAACACGTTTATTTAATCTTATTGCAAAATAAGTAGTTGCCCTAACAAAAATTATAATTAACTACATATTTTTTTTGATTAAATAAACGTGTTGTAATTCTTAGTATAAATTGTTCTTATTTTAAAAATACAATGTTTTAATTTATAACAGCTATGTAAATGCTACGCAGTAAGGTTTGATGGTTTTTAAAAACCGATTTCGTGGTGAAATTAGTCTTGTTTCAACAGAAATCATAAACTAGTCAGACGTGATTCGATTGGCAAAAGAAATCCTAAACTGCGTTGGCTCTGAATTCAAAACCCGTTTCTTCGAAAGTCGCTTTTGTACAAACCCTAATAAATATTTACCAACATTAACTACTTGCTAATATAGCTCATGGTATTGGTGGAATCATTCCCGGCAAAAACAATGTAGCAGAGAAAGTAGCGCTAACACATGGACATGTTTCTGCCTACTCGGCGTCATCAGCATGGTTCTGAGCACTATCTTCTGCCGCTATCATTGCGTTTGCCTCTCAGTTTATGTTGCTAATCTCCAAAGCAGCACTGAATATGTCTCTCGGCGACACCTATCGCCAAGAAACATAGTCACGCCGTCCCAGAGGGTAGCAAGACAAACGGGAGTGTAGATGTCCACCACCTATCGGGCAGCTCCTAGGCGGCCAAACGCAAGGGGGCGTTGTGCCTAGGCACAGCGACATCTATACGTGCAAATGATTCCTCAGGCTTACCATGATGTATAGAAATACACGTCGAAAGAATGCCTCCGGTTTGTCTTGCTACCCTCTGGGACGGCGTGACTGTGTTTCTTGGCGATAGGTGTCGCCGAGAGACATATTCAGTGCTGCTTAGGAGATTAGCAACATAAACTGAGAAGCAAACGCAATGATAGCGGCAGAAGATAGTGCTCAGAGCCATGCTGATGATGCCGAGTAGACAGAGACATGTCCATGTGTTAGCGCTATTTTCTCTGCTACATTGTTTTTGCCGGGAATGATTCCACCAATACCATGAGCTATATTAGCATTTATTTTTTGGTTATTGTTATTAGGCATTCTTTCCACGTGTATTAACTACTTTTTTCGAATTCTTTCAATTTCAGTATTTAGTTAATTTTTGAATTCTAAGTTTGCAGCGCAGATGTTCCACACATAATATAAATCATCACTGGGAGAAAACATGTAAGCATAATAAATACGCAAAACATTATCTGGCCGATGCTGCAGGATTTACCCTTAGATTACGGTTTCCTTTATATTATTCAGTGATTAGCGATAACTAAACACCTTAAAAACAAAAAACTATTTATTTAAAGTGAATATCATAGAAATTCTAGTCACAGACATCCAACAAGAAACTGCAGATAAATACTTACGTAAATCTATGCTAATAATTTGGAAATGCCTAATACAGTGTTGCTTTTTCTTATTATTCAGTCGTTTATTTTTTAATTTTTTCAATGCTTTATCGCAACAAAAAATCTCCACTTAATGTCAATTAAAAATAAATAATTGTTATAATACTATAAAATTTCAAACTAGGTCAGAAGCAATGTAACTCGAACTTTGTATCACAAAAAGTACCACTGTATCCAACCATTTATCGAACTACAGTTGATCATCTCTGCAACAATTGAATGAAATGCATTTAGCCGTGCTTTTTTGTTGAACGTGTTTTACTTTTTTGTTTGCGCATGAGTAGAAATAAATTGCGGACACCCAGGCAGACTATGGAATGGTTGGTTAGAAAATATTGAAGGTGGAACTGGACTGGGGGCATCCATTATTTTCCGTTGTCATGAAGGAATGACTCTAGAAGGAAATACTTCAACAGTTTGTCAGATTGATGGAAAATGGCGATATCCACTTCCCAAATGTCTAGGTGTGTATCTTAAATTAGGAGCTTTTTAAAGCGTTTGCCACAAGTAAAACATGATTAGTTTTGGAGTTACAATCTCATTATTGGCATAGTGCGTTAATCCAGATTTTATTTTACAGCCCCATGTGTTGTACCACAAGTCGCTCAAGGAAAAGTTATACTTGTATCACAGAACGATACAGCAATTTCTTCAACTGTAGTACCTCATGGCGAAGCATTACACGTTGAATGCGATCCACAATACGAATTTTTAGCCAGTTCTTCTCCGGTCACCTGCAACAATGGAACTTGGACACACATACCTAAATGCCAACCCGCGAGGTAAACATTCCTTTCTATTATTTTTAGAGCAGGTTTTTTTAACGAATGGATGAATACATAATGTTTACTACATTTAAATAAAGAATGTATTATTTCAGTTTCTCCAATAGCTGGATTTTTGTAGATAAATTATTTTAAGTTTGAATAACATTATGGCTACTGGTCTTGATGAAATTCCAACAAAAGTTTTTAAACTAGTAGTTAAGTTTATCAGTGCTCCCCTTGAAAATACTGTTACAGTTTTATATATGTATATGCAGACGTTTTTAAAATATCGAAAATTGTACCTTTACATAAGAAAGGCAACAAAACAATTATTAATAACTACGAGCCCATATTGGTGGTCGACTACCGAAAGTGTTTGAAAATGTTTTTAAATAACAATTGTTTAAGTATATAATTGATAATAACATTTTCCCCTAATCGACGCGGTTTTATTGGTAAGAGGTTTACCGGTACTGCTTTGGTAGGCATATTGAATAATATTAATGTTACTAGCATGTATTATTTGTGATCTATCCAAGGCCTTTTGATCTGGTAGATCGCGATATTTTATTAAACAAATTATTACGATATGGTGTTAGGATAGTGGTACTGGATATTTTCGAGTCATATCTGAGGCAGTGGACGCATTCTATGGAGACGAGGGGTGTTGGTGGCGGAGGCTCTGTAGCTCGCCACGTTTCTGATCTTCGATTTTGCATCCGGTGTACCGAAAGGCTCCATATTGTTCCCGCTATTGTTTGTAATTTTTATTAACGATCTACCACATAATATACTAGGTTTTATAACTTTGTACGCCAATTATACAAATGTGGTTGTGACTGGCAGTAATAGGCACGAACTTCTTGTGAATTGTGAGAATGCTCTTGAAAAACTAAGTTGCTGGTTTTAGGTGTAAACACTTGCCCAGGTCGCCAAAGCACGGAATGGTTATAGCGCCGAAAATTGATCACGGAATGAAAGCAAAATTTACATGTAAAGATGGTTTTGAATTGAAAGGAAATGAGCTAATTGAATGCTCTTTCGGCAATTGGACCGGAGAGTTACCTACTTGTCAAGAAGGTAAGAGATAAAATAAACAATAAAATACTTACAGTGATATATAGGTATCCTACGCTGTGAGGAATTTATTCTAACACACGCAATTAGTCAACAAATAAAAGCCTATTTGAAGTAAAAATTCGCATAAGCTTCCTAGTAGCAGAAATTACGTTGTGTTCCGCCGTAACTAAGCATTTCATATATTCTCACAAATGAAAATCAAACAGATTTAAATAGAATAATCACACATAAAATAAACAATAGAATGAAGTAAACCGTAAAATTCCAAAAGAGTACTACCTACAATAACATATTAAAACTGTAAAATTGAAAGCAGTAAAGTAACTACATGCTTATAAGTCTTGTAAAAGAGCTTGTTGGAAAAGCTATGTAATGGGTCAGTGCAAAAGTTCGTGCCCGATTCGTATAGATGGAGCTGGTGAAGTATCATGGCAACTCTGTTATTGTTTATTCATACATATTATATATCGTTGGAAAGATAACAGTCATAGCTGTCATCTGAGCATTAGAAGTGTTTGGTTTGGTTGAATTTAAATCGTGAAAAAAATCATTGAACATGGACAAGGAGAAGTTACATTTTCGGCATGTGATGCTTTACGAGTTTCGGAAAGGAATAACCGTTGGCGCTGCGACAAAAAACATTCAAGAGATTTATTTGAACCGTCCACCAGCCTTTTGAATGGTAAATAAGTGGTTTGCTAAATTTCGCCGTGGTGATTTTACCCTCAAAGACGAACCTCGTTCTGGGCGTCCTTCCGACATCGATAACGAAGTTCTGCGTGCATTAATATCAAACAATGCACGCATTTCAACGGAAGAGGTTGCTGAGGCCCTGAACACTGATTGATCAACCACGTTTCGGCGTTTAAAGAAGATGGGACTCACTCTGAAGCTCGACACTTGGGTACCGCATATGTTGTCCGAAAAGAACAAGTTGGACCGCATTTCCACAGCCGTTTCTTTGCTCGGACGTCTAGAAAAAAAGGATTTTTTGATCGTTTAGTGACTGGCGACGAAATATGGGTTCTGTATACCAACGGCAAACGCAAGCGTACTTGGAAAGAAGCAAATGAAATGACGGATGCAGTCGCCAAAGCCGGGTTGCATTTGAAGAAGGCCTTGCTGGCCGTTTGGTGGGATTGCCAAGGTGTTAGCCAAACGATTGATTCAAAGAAGTACTGCCAACAACCAACCAAATTGGACGCAGCAATCAAAGAAAAACGCCCGAGCTTGGTTAATCATAATGGCGTAATCTTCCACCATGACAACGCCAGACCACGCACTTCGAAAATGACTCTGGACAAATTGAGACAGTTAAAATGGGAAATCTTATTGCATCTACCATATTCTCCAGACATTGCACCCTCCGATTATCATTTCTTTCGGTCATTGTAAAACAATTTAAATGGCAAGAATTTAATTTTGTGAAGGCTGTCAAAAATCATATCACCGCGTTCTTTGACGCTAAACCACGCGATTTTTTCAAATGTGGTATCCATAAATTGCTTGGGCGTTGGAAAATGGTTGTCGAGAACGGTGACGAATACATAATTGATTAATAAAGGTGTTTTTCTTACAGTAACAACTGCTTGACTTTTATTTACAAATCGGGCAAGAATTTTTGGACTGACCTAATACTTAAATAATTTCCCTAAAACTGATTTTTGTTTGGCAAGTTGTGTCATTCGTTAAAATACCTTAAAAAACTTTGAAACACTCTGTATAGTAAAATGATTTTAGTGTATTGTCCATTTCCCGGTCTTATTGAGTTTGGCAAGATCTTACTCGTTGGAAATATGGGCTTGTATGATTATCGTCCATACGTCAGAAAAGTATCAAACAATAAACAGATAATGTACGATTGTGATAAGGGATATGTGTTGGATGAAGGTCCTCCAGGTGCTACTTGCGTTGGTGGGAAATGGAGCCCTTCACAATTACCAAAGTATAAGGATCTAACGTTCGTAATAATTCACTTCTCAAAAACGCATAATTTTCAGGTGCATATTAGGTCAGCATCCACGTTTACGGTGGAGTAGAAAAAGAAGGTCTCTTCTCGTAGAAAAGTTCAAAAGGGCATACATTAGACATAACAAACTCTTCTACGAAAAACCGACTAATTATAAAGCTGTTTCTATTGTTGAAGAGTTGTTTGATGATGAAAACATTGAAACACGAAGAAAAAGGGCATTGAAGAGCACGAGCAGCAGTAGAACTCTTGGTTTGGGACACAAAACTGGAGGCTCTTCAATAAGTCTCCGTAGAGGTAATAAAAAGTTCAATAATGACATCACGTTCGAGAAAGAGAGAAAGAAAAAAAAACTCAGAGGGCCTTGCCCGAGTCTACCAAGTGAGCCTTACATCAACATTGAAATTATTAAACCAAGCCGTGACAAAAATAATACATACGGCAGCGGAACGGTGGTGAAAATTGCATGTGGTAAAGGATATGATTTAAATATGCCAGAAAATAAGACAGCTAAATGTGTTCGAGGAAAATGGCGACCAGTAACACCAGCTTGCTTAATGCGTAAGTACTAAGAGTATCGATAGTTATTATATGTATTTCTTGCTCGACGAATATAATTTTAATTGAACATACTGAAGGGATCAAGATGCAATTGTAATTAATACTAAGTAGAGGGAAAGTATTTGGATAAGTATTGGGGTATCTACTCTAGTATTCCATTCGTCGTTTGCTTAGCATCTTTTATTTTTTAATGAACTAAAAGATATGACATACATCAAAAGCAATTAAAATTTTACGTATTAATCTGGTTATTTCATGGTTTTCAGTCAAATCAATAGTTATTGTCTTAGTAGTCGATGTATTACCATGTTTATTTGTTACGAACTTTGTTTTTATTCATTGTTAGTTTATTTTTTGATTTTTAATACTTCATATTTTAAATTCATTAACATGTACTTTAGACCGCTCATGTTAACAAGATTACCTGAGGTAAGCTAGGTACCAGAATGGAGCAAATATTTTTGTATTGAGTTAGGTAAGCTGTAAACTGAGTAATAGGTCCATGTACGTAATTAATCAAAGAACTTGGACTAATAGAATTCAAGAATGAAGCCAACATAAATTGAATGCATTTATATCAAGTCCCACAAGAGTAGGAAGAACAAGTTTCAACGCCTTCGTTTTTAGTCATAACAATCTATGACTGTAATCTCGATCGCCTCTTGTACATCAGAATATGTTAAGATGGTAAAAGTATGCAGTGTGTATAAAAAGTACTATAGTATAAAATAAAAGCGCAATTTCCTCTTGTTCGTGTTTATTTTCATAAAGCTATATATATATATATCACATGTAATGGTTTTTATAACAAAAGCGGTAGGCTACTCATTGGTATATTTGTGCACAAACTCTTTGCTAACGTTGGCTTTACCTGGACATATAGTAGGCGTTGCTGCTTCTGATACTCCAAATTTGTAATTAACACCGTTTAAAGAGTGTGAATATCACTAATGCAATAAACAATCTGAAGTCGCTCGTGCAGTTGATCTGCAGTTGATGATAAAGTCACTTATTTCAAGTCAAAGGTCTTGAACTTTTATTCGACATTTTTAAAATAATTATTTATAATAATATATTGATTTCAAGAAAGAGGCATCTATTTTCATTACCTCCTTAAAGATGTATTTCATAAAGAATTTTAAATGAGATTTGGTAAAAGCTTCACATTTCCCAAGGTAAGAATAATATGTCATATGGCACAACGAGTATATGTAGACTACCGTTTACATGTCACCATTAATTTTATTAGAAACTGTTCGTAAGTCTAAATTCAACGAAATCTGAAATTGTTATAACTAACGTCTCTGTTATTTCCAATTATCTCGAAAATGGAACGATCTTTGTTGTTGAGAATATCGAAAAAGAATCAAATGGTCATATTATTTTCTTTTCTCCGTTATTTCAATTACTTTCTTAATCTTCCATTATAAAGCCTATTTTGCGAAATAATTAGAAAATGCTTACACTTAAATATCAGACTTTTTTTTGTACTGAGAGATACTATACATACACACATACATGGTGCTCCATTTAAAGTAAGCTAGTAATATTTGCTATCACAAGTCCCAGGCACGTCGAAATATTTAATTTAAGTTTTGGTATAACTTAATTGTTTAACTTGCGTAAATAAACCAACAAATGTACCTTGTTCAACAATATGCCAGATATTGATAATTACAGTCGCGTTGTATAGTTTAATCAGCAAAATGCATAATGAAAACAATACGTAATAAAGACATATTTTCTATTTATTTATGTTAACCAATATTTTTTACTTTCTTATATCTGTTCATGGAATTTCAGTACCTTGCCATATTCCAAATATTGCCAATGGAGTTTTTAAGTTAATTTCAAGGGACCAAACCGCTAACGTTTTAACCGCAGATGTAAATCAACCACTCAATGACACTATCAATATATCTAACGGTGAACTTGTAGCCTTTACTTGCAATTCCGGTTATAATGTCCAGGGACCTAATAATCTAAAATGCTGGCATGGCGAATGGACGGTGACAACATTACCAGAATGTACACCAGGTGAAAAGAACGATATTTTTGCTAAACTTACGTAATTACTAAATGCTTAAAACAGATACTTGAGAAATCTAACTTAAGAATAACTGAACCTGCATCTGGACGATGATTAGATTATTTTCCTTTTTCTGACTACTAACGCTTTTTATGTTAAACACACTCTCTAAGTTATTAGAATATTGATGCAGCATTTGTCTCCGAATATTTTATATTTGAAAACTTTTTCTCTAAATTGCTCAGGAAAAGAATTATCTTCCACCCACGCACTAGGTAGACACGCTGTTACAGAGTCCGTACACTGTCAATAAGCTTTGCACTCTAAATACGCCTTTTAAAGAGGTTCTGCTACAGCCCGCTTTTGCAACATAAAAACTCTTTCTATTTCACTGAAACCACCCTAGACTAAGGTACCGTAACGCAAAATAGATACTGATCGTGGGCATGATTCGCGGCTTTGAAAGCAGTATAAGTAATAACTTTACTTAGTATTCTCAGGCCGTAGCATATACTGCTGAGACTGGTACACACATGCATAACATGATTATCGTATTTTAATTTATCATCTATGAACAAACCTAAAACCCTACAATATTTTTCAAAATATACTTTTTCTGTGTCTAAGATATCTAAGACTATTTGGCGATTCTGTATGTTCACTAACTTTGAAAAATATATTTTTTGTCTTTTTTGTATTCAATACCGAATTGTTATTGTCAAACCATTTTTTTAGATTTCAGGAAACTAAGAACGAGTTTGTCCTAATAATATAAGACTGTATCCGAAAACAAAACATTAGTGTCGTCTACGAAGCTGACAACCCTTACATTGTCTTCGGTAGCAATGGAAAATATGTCATTTAAAGAAATTAAGAATAATAAAGGCCTGAGCACGCTGTGTTGCGGTATCCCCACAGAAATATTCTTCTCGTCTGAACGAACTTTCTCTGTCGCACATGAAATTTCAGCCACCCGTCTTCTATTTAGTAAATGTGACCTAAACCAATCATTCGCAATTCACCTGACACCAGAGTCCTGTAATTTGCTTAGAGGTAACTCATGTTGTGAGTCAAATGCTTCTGTTATATCTAAGAAAAGACCACAGCATAACTTTTTATCTTCCAAAAAGTGACGAATTTGTTCCGTATATTTCATCAACGCAGTATCTGTGCTTTTACCTCTTAAGAAACCACGCTGGTTTTTATGAAATATTTTGCATTTTGTAAAGAAATTAATTATTTGATCACAAACTATTCTTTCTAAAATTTTCGAAGAAGAGTTAATAAATTAATCGTAATGTAATTTTTATGGCAGTAACTAATGGCTATTAACTCATTTAGCGTGAATACTCGACATTCCTTCTTTCCACTTCGAGACGCAATCGTTTGCAAAAGCTTTCTGTTCTGCACGCTAACTGTTGCACTGCGGAATGCGTCATTCTTAATTTCATACATAAATCATACAGCGAGGTCCTAAAGTCCCCCCCCCCCATACTAATTTTTGGATGCTTTTTTAGAAAAATCAGCGTTTTTAGAAAAATTAGGTCGATTTATATCATTTGTGAGCTATCGTTTGTCGTTATCGGCAGTTCAATAGCGTTTCCGGTGTCACCAGAAGTGACGTCAACTTTCTTATTTTAAATAGAACACCCTATATAGTTTTTTCGCTTTTGAAAAAATAATCGAAAGCCGAATCCAACGATACCACATGTGTTATACTTTAACTTAAGAAATATGACGATATGCAGCAGTAAAGGTTTGGTAATCTGTTTTTGTTGTTACGCAAAGTTGGCTAGAAAAGAGCGCCAACGTGTTTCTTGTGACACCAAACTGATCTAAAGCGCTCGTTGCTAAGTAAATTAATCATAACAATTGCCAAACTGTCACATCTCAATTCCAAAAATGTAAATTATTCTTGTTGTTTGTTGTTATTATATCATGCATTTGTAATACGTCCCTTTTTTATCCTCGTTATTATTTTCTCTCATTTTAATTTGTTTTGTTAATTGTTGTTATTTCATTGCTTTATCGAACTTTATTGCAATTAATTAATTATGGTAGGTTTGTTTAAAGGTGTTAGTTTTTGAGAGACAATAAGTTTCCTGTGTTGTTACTTTTATGATGGCTTCGGCATCAACCATGCAAAATTTCTGGGTCAATTTTAATATTATGTAAATCTGGCAACAATTATCCTTATTAGTCGTGGTTGCGCAACATATTGTTCAATAATTTAAATCATATTATCTTCCGTTAAAACAGTTCGCACTGTAAATTCTATACTATCCGTCCTTACAAAGTTGGCTAGAAAAGAGCGCCAAATTGTTTCTTGATCTAAAGAGCTCGTTGCTAAGCAAAGTAATCATAACAATTGCCAAACTGTCAGATCTTGTGTGCAAAAGCCTAAATTATTCTTGTTGCTTATTGTCACTATAACCATAACAATAAAAGTAACAGAGTAAGTGCCTGGGTTCGCTTACTTACGATGAGCCTGCATATACGGGCATATTTTTCAAAGATACCATATGACGTCTATTACATTATCTGAAACGTTTGACCTCCTACCATTAACACAATAGGCTCAATTCTACAATTCCAGCAGGTTGGAAAACCCTATACTGTGATTAATTATAATTCTAATTTTGAAGACATACCTGCACTAATTAATCAATATTTTTTTTAAATCATTGTAAGTATATTTATCACTTCCAAATCGTTACTGTTTTTGCTTTTTATTCTCTAAGCATTTTTTTATAATTACTTAAAAATCTAAACACAAAATATTTAAATAAAACCTTTCATAGGTATGAACAATTTTATTGTGTTACGTATAGTAACTAAGTAATTTATTTGTTACATGATGGAATGCATGCAATTGTTACATATGAATAATATTCACAAAATGTTCTAAGAACTTCTTACCAACTTTAATCATATGTATCAGCACTTCCTTCAATAACAAACACAAACCGTATTTATCAAATTTTTCAACAACGTGTTTCATCGTATAATGATACACTTACAAAAAAAGGAAAATATCAAAAGCGTACTCAAGATATACCACCTTGTGCTGCTCTACTAATCAATTCATTTCAAAAGGTATTATTTAGCCATTCTCTCGCTAGAAACATGAGCATGGACAATTTTTCTAAAATTTTTCTAAAATCAACCACAGGGAACGGTAGCGCAGTGTCTAGCGTGCCGCGTTATCAGTTTCGGGGTACCGGGTTCAACGCCCGGGCCTGCAACTCTCAGAATAATGTTTTCCGTAGTTTTCCTTACTCCAAATTTGACAAATGCCGAGGGTGAACATCTTAAGACGCCCTACGGGCGCAGGCGTAATAATAACTCATGGCCGGCCGATGCCTCCTGTAATTGGCGATAGGTGTTGGGCGATGTGAAGACATCGTCAGAGATATTCCCAATTTTATTAATCTTAACTCCCACCTTCCCAAAATTTCATTAAGACTTGTTCTATTTTTCATTTTCTTTAAAAGAGCAAATCCTTAACTAGCCTCGTTACAAAACTGTCGCAAATTAGTAACAGATGTCGGCGTTCGTCGTACTTTCAGGTCATGACATGTTCTTTTATTAATTGATTGTTGGATGTTCAAATTCAAAGTAGTTGGCGAAAAACAATTTGTTCAATACGGCTTTAACGAGTGAAACTGCATTAGTAGCATAATATCTCATATGCATACATCCAGGATTCGTCACCTGTGACAGTGTTGCAAACGGTTCTTGAAGCACAGCGATCGTATTTCTTGAGCATTGCTTTCGACCAATCGACACGAGTCTTTTGTTGAGCGATCGTTAACTTGCGTATGCAGCAAAGTTGACAAACTGTATGATGCAAACCTCAAATCGCACCTGGTAAAAGCACGATTGCCAATTTGCAGTACATAAAAGGCAACCCCCATATTATTGAAGTAAGAAGTCTTAGTAAAAATACTTTCGAAGGCACAACTTGAAACCGCTAAATAGGTACGATTTAAAAATAACTTTAGAAAGTGATTAATTTTGCAATGATTATAAAAAAAGGTTCAGTATAATTAATACCATTTGCGTCTATCAGTGTCCTGCGAAATTACCCGTTTGTTGCACAGATAAAAAAATAGCTGTTGAGAGAGCTGTATGTGTATGTACATAGGTATGTGTGTATGTATGTATCATCTTTTTCAAGTTAAATGTAAATCGAAGCTCTATAAATCTTCGATTATTTATGCAACCGAAGCTACACGTACTGCATACCTAGCGATGCATAATTCTGAATTTTTCATAAATAATTATTAATTCATATTTCAATGCGTACGATTATATCCCAGGTTTTCATAAAAAGATTTGTGGAACTTCGATTCGCATTTAATTCGAAAAAGATGGTACATACATACATATGTATGTACGTACATAAAGCTTATACGGTATGTAGCAATTCTTTCCTTCCAGTTAGTGCATGCTAAATCAACCATCGTCAAATGAAAATACCTATTTCCATGAAAAAAGTATCAGTTGCCACTTTTCTCATTAATACGTTTATATATTGTACGAAATAGTATATTTTTCTTTTAGCTCCGTGTATATTACCTCAAATACAAAACGGTCAGTATCTTTCTGGATATCGTGCAGGTCTAACGATAGTAAATGGTTCCAGTGTAAGTTTTCAATGTGATGAGGGCTATTTAAAATCAACAAACTATCAAATAGAATGTGTTTTGGGTACACTTTTCCCGCATAACCCCTCTTGTAAACCGCATTTAGCTATTTCCTCGAATATCAGTAAAATATTTGATTCTCCCCATTATCTAGGAGGAAGAGATATTGTTAAAGGAGGCGAAATTACACACTTAGGATACGGTACTTCAGTAAAATCCTGCGCGCCTCCGGCAAAGTTAGTAATCGTGCTTTCGTTATGTTTTTTTGTTACGTCAATATCCTGTCTTTTTAGAGTACAAGGTTCTCTAGTGTATAGGAACGGGGAGCCGCTAGTAGATAATGAACAAAATTTCCCCGACGGCACAGAGGTAACTTTCAACTGTATAGAAAGCATTATGGGAGAGAAAACTACATGGAAGATCATTTGCGAAGATGGGAGCTGGATTGGTCGATCTCTGAATTGCGGTAAGTTTATCTAAATTTAAAAACCAATGTTAGGTCCCACAATATATCTTGACCCACAATTACTAGAACTGAAACTGTGCACATTCCTCTTATTTAATTTTTAAAATATACTTTGAAAAGTCAATAATAACATGTGCAGACATCTAATGACACATGTATGCTTCGATTATTCCATGTCTCATTTCAAAGGTTTCTACGAAACCGTTCCCTTTGCATCTTAGCAATAAGGCATATACCTACATCAAACTACTAATTTGAATGGTTCAGTGGTCCAGTGAAAAGAGAGTCTGCTCTTGACTGTGATGCGTTTCGAACTGTGCATTCGAATTCTGCCAGGGACAGTAGCAGTTTTTCTGGTGGGTCCAGTACAATGTCGAGTCGCATTCGCATGTTGAGGAATAATTAACTGCGCTTCGCTTTTTAGGGCGAGGGGATGACGGTACCAAAGACATGAAACATCTTACTCAAACAATTTGCACACGATAGGCTCCTGTGGTTACGATAGGCCTACAAACTTATAAACCCTGTTGGGCAATCACCACACGTACAAAAACTCATACACGAATGGAAACTAAATATCACCGGAGCCTAACGCACTGTATTAAGCGTATACAGTTGTCGGATCGTAACTGCGGTGCTGCGTTCCTTCCTTCTCCATATTCGTCAATCCATAAATTTAACTGCGATCGGCATTCATACAAGTCAGCACAGATAATGTACTAACGTAAGTCAGTCGCCACTAGTTAGTGCTACCTGGTGCATCGCTGTTTTATTCCAGTTTGAGATCAAACATTATTTATTCTTATCGCATAATAGTGAAAATCTGAGTTTAATTAATAAAGGAACTACTTTAAAATATCTAAGACCTATAAATTGAAAGCAATGTATTAGAGAATCATAAAATAACGACAGAAGCTAGCGTTTTTAGAAATAATAGGTCTGTTTTTTTTTTGTGAACTAACTTATGCCGGCAGTTCAATTATATTTCCGGTGTCACCAGAAGCGACGTCAACTTTCTTATTTTAAATAAAACATCCTGCATGTTTTTACGCTTTTGGAAAGGTAATCGAAAGGCAAATCCTACGGTACCACATATGTTATACTTAAGAAATATGACGATATGCAGCAATAAAGGTTTTGGTAATCCATCTTCAAATTGCTTCTTGTGACGCCAGACTGATCTAAAGAGCTCGTTGCTAAGTAAATTAATCATAACAATTGCCAAACTGTCAAATCTCAATTCCAAAAGTGTAAATTATTCTTGTTGTTCATTGCTATTATATCCTGTATTTGCCATACGTTCCTGTTTTGTTCTTGATATTATTTTCTCTCATTTTAACTTGTTTTGTTAATTGTTGTTATTTCCTTACTTTATCGAACTTTATTACAATTAATAAATTATGGTAGGTGTGTTTAAATTTGTTAGTTTTTGATAGACAATATGTTTGTTTTTTAAGTTTTTTGTATTGTTTTTTATGATGGCTTCCGCACGAACAATTATCACCTTATTTGCCGTGGTTGCGCAACAACTTGTACAATAATTTAAATTATATTGTCTTCTGTTAAAGCAGTTCGCCAAATTTTATACCATCTATCCTTACTTGGCGCAAAGTTCAAATGTTTCCAGTTGTACAAGGGCAGTGGTAATTGTGGTAATTGTTGCCAAATTCACCAAATATTAAAATTAGGTATTTTAAATTTATCTTACGTGATCCTTGCGGCGGCAATTGTGAAATCAACGACATAAAAAACTGAAGCTAAAGCATTTGAAAAACTAACAAATTTAAACAAATCTACCATAACTAATTAATTAATTACAATAAAGTTCGATAAAGTAAAGAAGAAACAGCAATTAACAAAACAAGTTAAAATGAGATAAAATAATTACGAGAACAAAGAACAAAAGTATGACAATTGCAGGTTATAATAACAATTAATAACAAGAATAATCTATACTTTTGGAGTTGAGATTCGATAGTTTGGCAATTGTTATGATTACTTTGCTTAGCAACGAGCTCTTTAGATCAGTTTGGTGTCACAAGAAACAGTTTGAGGGTATTTCCTAGCCGACTTTGGATAACAACAAAAACATATTACCAAAACTTTTATTACTGCATATCGTCATATTTCGTAAGTTAAAGTATAACATACCGATTGCGAAAATGTGAAATTAGCTATATCGCTATATCAGCGTGTTATGTTACGTTCAAGGTTGTATTTACGACGACAACAACTTCTCTCGGTTGCCACTTCGGTACTGAAGTAAATGTCAGGCTGGCCACTCGTTGGAAACCAAATATCCCTCTTGCGGGGATAATGGGAAATTTCTTCGGTACCATTCCCCCTCAGCCAACCGTCCTTGGGGCGAGGAAGGTAGAATTTAATTATAAGTCCAGATAACGACGAGTGTGGGGTATCATGGACAATTCTACTCATTTATCAATTTTCCTATTCAATTATTGCTTCCAAATGAATGTAAAAATCGTCTGGAGTAAGCAACAACGTAAATTGCAAAGCACAACAGATAATATTTCGTCAATTAAATCTTTATCTGAAAGGTTTCTATAAATTAGCAGTGGATTTCTATAAATAAGCAGTGGATTTTCTATTTTAAAGCTTGTTAATGACAGTTCGTATCACAGAATCATCACAAACAACCTCCTGGTTAAGTCACTGCATTCGTTCTCGTATACTAATATCATTTTTTATTGAAAGTCATCGAAAAGTTAGTTTCTATTTGGGTAAATTATCAAAATTGGCTGTCAAAGAAAACAATCGCCGGTCTTTCGCGATTTAAAATAAATGAAAGAGAAACGACGCCCTCAATTTTCATCAATCTCTATTCGGCCTTGGTTGAATCAAAGTTTGTCGTGAATCCAATCCAAAGATAAGTGTTCGTGGTGTATTCAAAGTCATTATTAGAAAAGTAAATAGGGTTAAATATCCAGAACTGTGGTACGTAAGGATTCATTTATAGTCGCGAGTCTCATACATATATCGAATAGTGTTGTTGCGTATGCTAGAAGCGTCCTTCATTCGCTTCGCGCGCTCCCCTCCTAATACTTTCATAGCTGGCAAACGTTGTAACACTGTCCATATATTTTAGTTCACTTGACTACGGAACTTACGAACGCGGTATATGTACCTGCTTGCAACTAACTATCATCCTTAAAACGACGTCCATCGACTCCTTTTTGGATAGAGGATCACAATACAGAACCATTGTTTCATATCCTGTGACTGTGGACTCCAAAATCGCTTTCGGCTCGTCCCCACACATGTTTAAAAACGAACGTGCACATTCGAGCCGACGTTCACGTTGGAGAGCAGAAAGAAGATGTGGTACTCATGCTGCACTAATCTTATTCATACCAAAATGGTTATGGAGAATTTGGCGAATACTTATTTCAGAAATGTTAGACATCACTGCTAATTCCTTCACTTTGAAACGGCGATCTGCTGATACCATTTCTTCAATAATGGAAAAGGTTTGAGGCGTTAACAGTTCAGGGATTCTTGCCCCTTTTTTTAACTCAATTTATAATTATAATTTATCTATGTGTTGAGTAATAAATAACTTGTATGTCTTTGTAACATGTAGGAGTTTCTTCCAGTGAAGAATCTCCTTTCGTATTTACCGGTTACAAGTTACTAATTTATTATGGGTAGTACTAAAACCAAAACTAAAACCAAACCCAATAATTGTTTTTAATTAAACATTATAGGCTAGTTCCAACTACCGATTTCTGTACGGTACGCGTACCAGTTCACACATCGACTATTACGCGTGCGTCAGATAAATATCGTTTGTAAATTAGTAAACAGTGTCGTAGATGCTGGAATGCTTTTTGGAATCGATTGCGTATCGCTCTTGAGAAAGAAAATAATAGACGGGGATGTAACATGCAATATAATTTTTTTCCATTGGTACAGATACACATTGGGCATGTCAGTACAAACGGTTCTTGCTTGATACGATGTACCGATATGACTGTACAGTAACTGGTATATTTCAGTAATCGAATGTATCGAAATAATCGTTTAAAATAATCGAATAATTCGAAATCATCATTCGAAATTTACTAACGATTTCGATTATTTTCTACGATTACACTGGGGAATAGCAATTTCGTTGTCTTAAATCTGTGACTTGTTTTCAACTAACTTTTGGCCTCTGGATCCAAAAATAACCGCAGTTTTTGTCAATCACGTCAACTTTTTAAGCTACAGGATACCCTCAAAAGTCATACAAATTGTGCATATAAAGGAAAATAAAGTAAAAACTTACCAAATATACTGTTTATAAAGAATAATTTTATTCATACAAAGGCTATAATAGTTACTGCAAGTTAAATGGTGTTCATACAAATAGTTGTTTTTTTATCGAACGGTAATTACATACTAAGGCAAAAATTTTCGCTTATAGCTTTCTCTGGAATGTTTAATCTGTGGACATTCTCGCTTGATGCTCCAACAATAGTCAGCCATCATATGTACATCCCATCTACCTTGATACCGTGCCTCCATAACCTTCAAACCCTGGTGAAATCGCTCACCCTGCTCATCACTGACTGCGCCAAGATTTTCCGGGAAGTTAGCAAGATGGCTATGTAAAAAATGGAATTTGGTGCTGCAACCTAGCAGTTTGAAGCTCTCTAAGAGTTGCTGGACAATTTTGGCGTAATTCTGTGCTCATGTATTTCCAAGATAGTCTTTAACAATGTCTTTGAATGCCAACCAAGCATTCTTTTCAATTTCTGACATTGTTTCGATGAAATGTTAATCTTTAACAAGCTGCCGAATCTGTGGACCATCATAAACACCGGCCTTTCTCTTTTCAAATGATAGGCTAGGAAATGCCGAAATGAGATACTTGAAACAGTCTCCTTCAATTGGCAAAGCTTTAACGAATTACATCATGAGACCCAATTTTATATGCAGAGGTGGAAATATAATGTTCTTTCTGTCGATAAGTGGCTGATGTACAATGTTTGGATCACCAGGTTTCAGGTCAGATCGTGGCAGCCAATTTGACTGCACCCAATGCTTCTCACGAGCTCTGCTATCCCACATACACAAAAAGCAGGGATACTTGGTATATCCGCGTTGCTGGCCAAGAAGGAAACTAACCATTTTAAGATCAACACAAATGATCCATTGGTGCATGTGGTATTGTAACAAATCAATGACTCTCTTTATGTCTTCATATTCTTCACTCAAACGAACTGAATGGCCTATCGAGACTGAACCAAATAAATTTAAATTGTGGAGGAGAACACACTTCAAGCTCCGCTTTGAGCTATCGATAAACAGTCGCCATTCAATTGCGTTATAGGCTGAAATTCCCAACTCTTCCATTAAACCATGTACGTTATGGCAATACACAAAGCCATCATCACTTCGAAAGTATTGTAGAAACGCACTTTCTCTTGATCGAAAATAGGATACCTTAGCTCCTTTTTCAAGCAAGTATTTCGCGTGCAGTCTTGATGCTAAAAGTTATGAAGCTTTTTTGGATAGTCCCAAATCTCGTACCAAATCATTCAACTCATGCTGGTCAAATCCATTACGAACGGAATCATCTTTAATTTCAAAATCTTCGTCGTTGGGGTAACTTTGATCTTCAACAGACTCGTATTCCCGTATTTCCAAAGAGGATAATTCATTGAAAACTGGCACTCGGATTTCGGCTGAATGAGGCACTGGGCGTATAGCTGATGGTAAACTAGGATACTCTATTTTACATTTGTTTTTCTTGTTATATCCTGACGTTTTCACTATACAAAAGTAACAATCACTTGAATGGTCTCTGGGCTCTCGCCAAATCATAGGTATACTAAATGGAAGTTTATCACGTGTTCCCTTGTTCCACATCTGTAAACCCTCAACACACTGCTTACACACTTTGTGAGGGGCCCATGATTTATCTTGATCACCAATTTTCACTTTAAAGTAGGCAAAATAGACTTGCCTGATAAATGTACCGATGTTTGTCCTTTGACTGGGAATGGTAAAACTGCCACATATGTAACAAAACGAATCGGAGCTGTTTAAGCACTTACGACGTGAACTAGCAGAGGTAGATATAAGAAAAAGTTTCAGTTTATATATAAATAAACACTAAACACTGCTAACCTTGTATATAAACAAGAACTCAGACTCCACGTCTGAATGGGCTGCACCGTTTCAGAGCGACACACAACGTCTCACTACAGTATCTCAGGCGTAACTGAAGTCCAGACAAGTATAAACCTCTCGCTGTTCTCTTATGTGTCATTCACCCGGCGCCCATCGGATAAGGTTTGTGTCAGCCAATAGGAGAGCAATAGTGCTTCCTACGATCCATGATCGATTTCGCGGAGAGTGGTCACATTCTCATAAGGTGTAGAAATAAAACTTGACGTGGTAGAAGAAAACTAACTACAGTTTTGAAACCAGCATGCCTAATTAACTATAAAACAGCTCAAAAACCAAACTCAACAGAAATTGTGTTACAAATTGTTCCCCAGTGTTATTTGACAGAATCCGAGTGACGAATGAATTATTTTGAAACTCGAAACCTCGAAGTCTCGAATACAGATCTCGAATCGTAATCTGTTTGTGTGCTCCTGCGCAGTCGAAACGAATAATGAATGATTTCTGAACCATAATCGAATGATCGATTATTCGGGTATAATCGGTATATCTCGATTATATCATTCAAAATCCCCCAACACTGATTATTATCGTCCAAGGTACGGTACATAGTGTAGTTGGAACACTTCGTTTGCACTGCGCAGGTGCCGGACGGTAAATTTACGGTTTTATAAGCATGTTAGGACGAACCTTATATCTGCCCAGCAGGTCATCATGTTTAAACCGTTTTAACCGACGCACTTCATTACTGTTGTCGAACAGTCGCTTCGCAAGTGTATTGGAATGTGCATTTATCCGTTCTCTGTATCTGACACTGTAACTTGTTGTTATTGTTGTTGTTGTATTGAGCGAAGCGGGTTACGGAATACACCTCTTTGACTGAAGGCACTTTAGAATCTTTTTCTATTGATGAGGATGTAACATACCATCGGGTGTTGACTAAGGTCCTTAACACTTTATTCTGAAAGCGTTGGAGAATTGCAAGATTAGAATCGCTAGCGGTACCCCATAGTTGAATACCATAGGTCCAAATCGGTTTGAGGGTCGTCTTGTAAAGAAGCAGTTTGTTGTCCAATGTTAGTTTAGAGTTTCGACCAATCAGCCAGTACATTTGCCTTAATTTAATACCAAATTGTTTTCTTTTGGTAAAGATATGCTTCTGCCAGGTTAGTCGCCTATCAAGAAGAATACCTAAGTATTTTTGTGTCGTTTGCCTTTTTTGATTGCTTGCCGTTAGAAAGAAAAAATAATTCTCTAACAAATGGTGTGAAAAAATAGGTGTCATGCAATTTAGAAGAAAATAAGGGAGCGTGGCCACGCTAAAATAGTTGAAGCTCGGAAACGTATGATCAAATAGAATTGTAGCCGTGTAACTATCATTCAATTCTTCTTACTGGTACATTCCTCTATCTCTAATATTAAATGAGTTATTTCATACACGCAGAAATATGACTCACCCGGTATACAAACAAATGAATAGTATGTAGTTTATAATTTTCATATTATGTTTTAATGATTTTAGTTCAAGTAGTTTTTGTTAAAGTACCGAGTTGATTTGTCTTTTAAGATCTGTTGTAGTTTCTATTTTGAAATATATAGGGTAGAAGTGCCGGTTATAGCCACCTTAACGGGAATTTTTACTTTGGCTATAAGTTTCCTTACAACTTACTTGAATATTCACTCGCCTTATAAAAATAAATATAGGTAATATATAAAGCTATTTGAATTTGGGAAATAGAAACGAAATGGAAAATGTTGCGATGTGTGCGTAAATTAAATAACATTTTAAATACGCTATCTACCGGTTTTAGCCATTTCTATCCGTATTTAGCCATGGTATCTAACCGATTATAGCCACATATGGATACACAGGAACAGTAGGTAGATATTTTATATCTACCTATTGTTCATTTATTTTTGAAAAAGTAAATAATTGTATCTATAGTAGTGATGCTACATACATATTTCTCAAGAAACGTTTATTAGGAAAATATATAGATATCTAATTATACTAATCAAGGAATTTTTATATTTATATTTATACAGGTTTATATTTATTAATAAAGCGTGGCAATCCCGGAGAGACGCCTGTACGGGAGTGTATGTACGTATGTGGATGCAGAGTTCAGTAATGCGGTAGACATTGAGGAGTTTGGTCCTTCGGTTATTTATCAGATTCTCATTGTGTGCTTTCGAAAACATGGGACGTAAGCCTGGTGTACCTCGTGCATCGCATGTGAAGACATATATTTGGTATTTCCCTGGTTTGGAATTTACAGGTTCGCACATTCGTTGCAAATTTTGCGGTATAGGGTTGCTAGGTCGCACGACATTTGAATGTAAAAGTCATATTAAAAGTAAACGTCATGTATTGAATTTAAGAAACAATATTCCGTACTGGCAATTTTTGTATGACTTTATTTTCATGTTGAGCACGTGCAACATCCCACAACACCCAGTAGATAATGAAAACTTTCGTCTTTTTTGGGATAAATTGTCTTTTATTTATTGCGATACAATTTACCACATGTGCAAAGTACAGTAAAAGACTGACCCTTTTGTGGAATTTTGCACAAATTATTTTTCTTGTTTTTATTATTATTTTCTCACTAAAAATGTATTGTCTTCTGCGTAAAAAAATAACGTTCCATATTTTGAATTTTAATTGAAACTACGAAATCTAACATTAAATTCGTGAAACAAATTTCTGCCTACAAGTGGTGGACCACCGTTTTTAATGACATAAAAGAACAAATCTCTTTCTTTTTTTTGAAAATTTACCTTGATATTAATTTTGCCCATTGGGATTATTTTATTTCTTACGTAACTAATGAAATTTGTTTTAGAAGAAATTATTTTTAACATTTTAAAAATATTTTAGGTAGAAATCATACGACATTGCACAATAGGCTAATCCAGAGTCAAGTTCCACTTACAGTGCAATATTATTTAATTTAACATCTAATTTAATAGATTCAAAATTATTTGATCTAAATGAAAACAAAACTGCATTGGAATTTTCCTCTAGGTACTTTAAAAGACGCTTATTTTTACAAACATTGCTAAGATGTCTACATGTACGCATGAGGAAATCTAATTTGGTGGATAGGTGATGGCTTTTACGATTCAATTGCTAAATGTCCTTTTACGCCACAATTATTACAAGAATAATTATGATATTTACATCGATCACATGTATGATTTTCTCTTCTGCGCCTATGACATTTGAGATGACCATGTGAGAAACCGGATGTGGATGTAGATGGCGTTGTGGTGGCTGGCTTCCCCCTTGTGTTGCGTTGTTTGCCATGATGTTGACCTTGAACACCTTCACCTTGCGCCAAACAATGGATAGAAATGTCTTCTTGCTTCACCAAAGGAGGAACTTCGTTAACAACACCATAACTTTTGAGCGATGTCCATTGCTTTTCGGAAAGTTAATGCGTTCGATTCTGCAAACAAACGGTCCAATACTTTCCCTGACTAAAGTTCACTTATAAATGTGTCCCTTAATGCGGTATCTAACATATTTCCGAAGTCGCAGTAGACAGCGGCTTCTTTAACGCGTACCGACCATTCCTGCAGTGTTTCCGTGCTTGACTTTTTCAGAGCGTAGAATTTATATCTTTCCGCAAAAACTGCACGTTTCTGTCCATAATGTTTTGTAAAATTTTCCAATAGCGTATTAAAATCAACCTCTTCGGATGAATTTGGTACGCATGAGTTTATAATCAATCGATTTATAGACTTGTTGCAAAAGGCTGTTTAATAGTATGGCACGACTTACATATATCAACTTCGACAATACCATTCGCTACAAAAAACTGCTCTAATCATTTTCGATGCACCAACCAGTCGTGTATTTTTGGATCAAATTCCATTTGTATTCCGTAGGTGCTCATCTTCCCCTTTATTTCATCGCCAATGTAATGTTTGTACTTTACAACCTCTAGCCTTATTCACGTTTACACTTATTATAATGATTACAGCGTAATGAATTCACAGACGACACACAATTTCCTTGCACGCTGACATTTCTTACCTACACCATATAAAAAACACTACACAATGCACAGCGCATACAGGTGTGGTGGAAAGTTACGTACCAACAACAACTCTGCATACATTGCAATTTTTCAGTTCATATTTTTTCTGTCTAATTCTGTCTTATATGTGTTTACTATTACTTGAAAATATTCTAACGTTGCTTACATCGGTACACTATGTATGTACAGGACCACTTTCAAAGCCATTCGCGGCCGCGGATTTAATCGAGCATTTAATCCGCGGGTAATTTCGCGGAATCGAAGACAAATGCACTTTTTGATTAGCAGCTCGCGCTTTTAATCCCCGGGTAATTTCGCGGCTATTTCAAGGTCGCTCTTTTTAATCCGCGGTTAATTCCGCGCTTTATTTGGCAGCTAATTTCAAGTTCGCGCTTTTTAATCCGCGGGAAAGATGACATCCGCGGAAAGATGGCGTCTGCGGCTACGATAATTAGAGGTTTCGTTCGCGGCTAATTTTGCCATGACGCGTTTCTCGGAATTTTACATGGCCGTTGACGTATGTAAATGAGTCAGGGCGATGACGCGGTTCTAGGAATTTTTGTGGAAAAATATTGTGTCTTAGATTTCTAGCGGCATGGCCGTTGACGCATGTAAATGAGTCAGGGCGATTACGCGGTTACTTCTAAGAATTTTTTTAGAAAAATACCGATATTGTGTCTTAGAAACAGGGCACACCATGATAGACCGATGTATAAAAACGATGTATCATCCTACCAGAATGTTTTTTTGTCGATGACAATGAGTCAGGCAGGTATAAAGTACCTTCTAGGAATTTTCCTAGCGTTATGGGGAATGACGCGGTTCTACGAATTTTTGTAGAACATAATGAAGCTATTGCTGGAGTTTGT
The DNA here is from genome assembly GCA_029619315.2 of Dynastes maya. Lineage (NCBI taxonomy): Eukaryota > Metazoa > Arthropoda > Insecta > Coleoptera > Scarabaeidae > Dynastes > Dynastes maya. The sequence goes on from JAROYE020000010.1 coordinate 11,760,431, forward strand.
GGGCCTACGGGCGAAGATGTACGTTTGCAAATTCAGAAAACAGCTTCGTGAAGAAGGCCAAGGGAGTCAAGAGCTACGCGGTAAAGCAAGAGATCTCCTTTGCAGACTACGTCAGCTGTCTGCGCGAATGATACAAATCGAGTAATAAGCATGATTGACATTGTCCCTTATTCTATATATAGGCTGTTTCAAAATAATGTACTATTCATGTATTACTTTACACGTCTGAGGCGCAACGAGAATTCAAGTGTTGATATACATATATTCGGACCAGAGAAGTTATTTTTAGAATTATAAAAACACCGTACATTTATTCTGATTACATGCAATTGTACCGATATTGTGCCTTAGAAACAGGTCTCAACATGATGTATCATCCTTCCAGAATGAGTCCGACAGGCATAAAAATTATTACATTCTTGGAATTGCTCTCGATCTTAATTATTGCATTCTTAACGATATAAAAGGGGTATCTTCTTCTTCTACCCATCTAACAGTTATACTGTAACCTTAGTGCTTTATACATCTCAGAATTCTCCTACAACTTTGCATCCTATTACATGTAAGTACTTTTAATTTATATTTCTTTCCATTGTCTTTTAAATTACGTTAAAGTTTATGTTTTAGAATATTCTCATGTAATTTTTATTAGCTTTCATTCAAAAATGGATTCTCAATTTACATAGCCCACGGCTTCTCAATTTACGGATGAGGAGTTGTGGGAAGCCTAGGGATTGTAAATAGCACAAGAAAGGATGTTGGGGAAATGGAGAAGGTATTGAACGACATGGAGGAATCAGTCGTAGAGACATGCATTAGTCTGATCTTGAAAAAACTTAAAAACATTCTGCTTATAATGCAAGACCATCCAAGGACGCACTCGCTTTATATAAGGATAGTGAACATACTGAAAAAATTACTTCATTTATACGTGTTTAATTAATTCTCATATATCGCTGGTTAAAGTTAGGATTTATTTCATGAATTTTAATACCTAGCGCTATGAATTAAAACAAGACATCTGCTTTTACTTATTTATTTGTATACTAACTTATTGCTAATATAACATTAAAACTAACTGACCATTAAATAATTTAATAATATGTCCACACTACGCTCTGTACACATACTTAATTTATTTTTTATACTGCTCCTTGTGTGTGTCCTACGAAATAAAGTACCTGCAGCAGAAGTGGCATCTCATTCCTCAAAAAAAGAAAGCCGCACTTCAAGACTGATTCCCATGCTACCTCCATATAGCAGATGATCAATTGGGTGGGCCACCACCAGCCGTAAGAAACTGTGTAGGATGCAACAAATATATGTATATTTTTTATATGTATATATGTATATTTTTTCTTTGTGTCCAGGGAATAAAACTAAGCTTAGAGCTTTTTCCAAATTCTTAATTCTGTTTGCGAATCTTTTTCTATCGGCCGCCATAGCTACCCACTGCGACCTTCGATCTTCGTTCGGTATTGTATAAATCGTGACTCTCTCATCAAACTTCACCGACATTTTATTTGAGCTTATCGTGGCAAGGACTGCCAGCGGTGGTTTGCCGAAGAGATGCGTCAGTTTGTAGCAGACGTAGAAACCGTATTTCTTTGCCCTCTACCGATGGAACCTCTTACGGCTGCGCAAGAGCTGGAATTCCGCTCTATTTCAGACTGCCACATCTGCGAGCGACCCTTTGACGTTCGGGACGTCAAAGTTCGCGACCATGATCGCCTTACTGGCAAGTATCGCGGCGCGCCACATGAGGATTATAATATTAATTACCAGGGTAGTCACGTGATTCCAATCGTTTTTCATAATCTAAGTGGGTATGACTCTCATTTTATCATCAAAAACCTCGCTAAAGATTTCGAAGGCCGCGTCAATTTACTTCCTATAAATAAAGAGCGATACATCTCCTTTACCAAAAATATAGACGACAACCTAATCAAATTCAGATTTATTGATTCCTTTAGATTTTTGGCATCCTCTCTAGAAAAACTAGCATCATACCTACCTGTATTTCCAAATTTAGATGATTCAAAATTCCAGTTATTAACACGTAAAGGAGTGTTTCCATACGACTATATTGATTCTTTCGCAAAATTAGATGAGAAGAACTTGTCCGATAAAACAAAATTTTACAATTCAATGACTGACTCAGACATTACACATAACGTGGAACTCTTTCGGGTGTCAAAATTTAGGCGAGTACAGCGACCTACATTTAAAAACAGACATTATGCTATTGGCTGACGTATTTGAGCAATTTCGGACTACCTGCTTGAAAACTTACGGCTTAGACCCAACGCATTATTATACTTTACCGGGGTATACCTGGGATTGTATGCTAAAATTTACCAGTATTACGCTCGAGCTACTAACAGATATCGATATGGTGCCGTTTATAGAGCGAGGTATCCGAGGAGGACTAAGCCAGTGCTCGAAACGTTACGCGGTCGCGAATAATAAATATCAGCCGAATTTCAAACCAGATCGGCCATCAAAATTCAGTGCCTTCTCTACGGACGATTTGAGTGGTTAGAAGGCGATTTAGGCAATTTTAATTTCAATGTAGCTGCAGATAATCCTGAAGGCTACATTCTTGATGTTGACTTAGATTACCCGCAAGGCATTCACAATTCCCATAGCGACCTCTCTGAACACCGCGCGCCGCCAAATTCTCGCGAAAAGAAATTATTAGCCACATTATATAATAAAGAACGTTATGTTATCCATTACCGCAATTTACAAGCTTTGGAAAACGGGTTAATTCTAACAAAAATTCATCGCGTCTTAAAATTTAATCAATCAGTTTGGCTTAAATCCTACATCGATTTAAATACAAAACATGTCGGAATTTATAGGCCTTCGCTCAAGGATGTACGCGTATAGAATGGATGGGGCGGACAAAAATAAGAAGGCCAAGGGTGTAAAGAGGCACATTGTCAAGCGCCACATTAGGTTTAACGATTATTTAACCTATTTGCGTGAGAGCAAAGAAACATCCATAGAACAAAAACTGTTCAAATCAGAGCACCATCAGGTCTTTACCATTTGGAAAACCAAGACCGCTTTAAGTCCCCACGATGACAAAAGGTACCTGATTCCCAGGTCGGTGGAAACACTGCCGTGGGGACATTGGAAAATGATGGACTCGCAAAGTTGAGGTGTTGGCGAATCCTATGGCGCTGATGTGAAAAGTATTTATTAAAGTTTGTTTGGTTGTTTCTGAGAGTATTTTAAATGAGGCGACGATGGATCCGGATTTTAATATTTATTAATTAACAATAACAAAAACAAAGTCTTACCCACACTGTTAACATGAACATGTATCTAGTGAATAATCAAAAACAATGTCACCAACTTATAACTAACTAAATAACATTTTCGGTGTAGAGTGGGTTGTCTAACCGCAGCTTAACAATAATTTTGTTGTAACTCTTCTAACAGTATTATACAACTATTTGAAGGCAGCTATATATATATATATATATATATATATATATATATATATATATATATATATATATATATATATATATATATATATATCATTTATAGTCGGGAGTCTCATGTATTTATCGAATAGTGTTGCCGATTGTCCTTGATTCGCTTCGTGCGCTTCCCACCTTATACTTTCATAGCGGGCAAATGTTGTAATACTGTTCATATATTTTAGCGGTTAACTTTAATACGAAATTTACGGACGCGGTATATGGTAATCAGATAATTATATTTTTATATGTAAACATGTTTATTTAAGCTAATATACATATATGTTAAATCAGATGTTTTATTCCACATCCCGTACAACAACCAGCTCTATTTCATCCTTTTACACCTAATGGCAGAAGTGTTTACTCCCGGTCATTCAATTTAAGTTATTACTATAACACCTTTTACATCAGCTGATCAACATTAAAACGTCACAGCCTACACACACCTAGAGAGCCGCATCTTTTTGCGGCTATTGCGGTTGTGCAGGTTCAAGTACTTATTAGGTTTATTAGGTTTTCATATACAGCGTGTTTCTTTTGTAACTCTGTTCACTGATTAATTCTAATACTTGATTTAATACTATGCTATAATAATAATTTGTACCGTCCATTATGTCCCGCCTTTTTATTCGCTCCTTCCAGTCTACGAACATGTTCCATAGAATTCAAATTTATACTAAACAACAAGGAAGAACACAATCATGTCGTTATCACATACAGATAAGACAGCACTCTCCATATTAAGCGGTATAATACCGCAGGAATTAATAAAAATATTTCGGGGCCTGTCTACCGGCTTCCATCATGTTCTGTGATGAAGCAAGAAAATTGAACTATCAGCTGGAAATAATACTAGGTTATGTGAGGCACAAGGACTTACGCATGCCCGTAATGTATTGAAAAATCTACTGAAAAAATTAATGAATAATGTACTACTTGGGAAAGCCATGGAGAACGTTCGACTTTCAGAGATATCAGGATTGTAAATCTCGTACAGTATTTAACGAGAATTTGGTTGCGGCGGAACTATATAGAAATGATATTATCTTTGGTTTGCCCATCTACGTAGGCATGTTAGTATATTTCCAAAACAGCTTTTGAACAGCTTTTCAACGGCTTTTCAACGGCTGCTGAACAGCCGTCTAAATTTGGAAATATGGGGTAGGGATGATGCTAGTTTTTCTAGAGACGATGCCAAAAATCTAAAGGAATCAATAAATCTGAATTTTATTAGGTTATCGTCTATATTTTTGGTATAGGAGATGTATCCCTCTTTATTTATAGGAAGCAAATTGACGCGGCCTTCGAAATCTTTAGCGAGGTTTTTGATGAGAAAATGAGAGTCATACCCACTTAGATTATGAAAAACGACTGGAATCACGTGACTATCCTGGTAATTAATATTATAATCCTCATGTGCCGCGCCGCGATACTTGCCAGTAAGGTGATCATGGTCGCGAACTTTGACGTCACGAACGTCAAAGGGTCGCTCGCAGATGTGGCAGTCTGAAGTAGAGCGGAATTCCAACTCTTGCGCAGCAGTAAGAGGCTCCATCGGTAGAGGGCAAAGAAATACGGTCTCTACGTCTCCTACAAACTGACGCATCTCTTCGGCAAACCACCGCTGGCAGTCCTCGCCACGATAAGCCCAAATAAAATGTCGGTGAAGTTTGATGAGAGAGTCACGATTTATACAATACCGAACGAAGATCGAAGGACGCAGTGGGTAGCTATGGCGGCCGGTAGAAAAAGATTTGCAAACAGAATTAAGAATTTGGAAAAAGCTCTAAGCTTAGTTTTATTCCCTGAACACAGAGAAAAAGTATACCATCAGCGATTCGAGGCATTCCTGGTAATCAATATGCAGGGATTTAATGCTCCCGACTTTACGCCTAAAGAAATGTGTATCACGAATGGAACGCGAACTTATACATCTTCTCATCAGTTGGTTGGAGCGTAATTTTTTAAATATTAAATATAAGGATGGCTATGTAGATTTAAAGAACGTTGATAGACTTCTACCTAACATTTGCGCTAATTATACAAAAGTGTATGTTAAAGAACATTAGAAAGCAGATGTGTTGAAAAAACTCGTTGGTGTACCAATCGTGAATTTAGAATACATAAAAAACATTCCTACAATAAGAAAAACTCTGGGTGAATGTTGCATGTACCATAGCGATGAACTTAAAATTTCTTCTATAGCAAACGTTCATATGTTATCCGACTATTTAAATCTATCCAATGAGCATTGTATTAATAGATAAAAATAAAAAAACAATTACAGTTATACGTAGTGCATTTTATTTAGCGTCACCTCACTCTTAGATAATACATGTGTGTAATATATAAATTTTACATATATTTGTTGCATCCTACACAGTTTCTAATGGCTGGTGGTGGCCCACCCAATTGATCATCTGCTATATGGGGGTAGCATGGGAAGCAGTCTTGAAGTGCGGCTTTCTTTTCTTGAGGAATGGGGTGCCACTTCTGCTGCAGGTACTTTATTTCGTAGGACATACACAAGGAGCAGTAATATAAGATTGTCGTCTATTGCGTCCAATCTTCCACAATTTTCGTCGATAGTCTGCAAGGCGGCTCCGATTTCTTCTTCCATACTATCTTCTATATTTTGCAATTTAATTGTAAGAGAATACAATTTAATAGAGATCTGATGACCCGGGCTGTAGTCTTCCGATTTCACGAAGTCGGTTCCAAGAGCAACCTTGCTTGTTTTTATCATCATAAAAATAAATTAAGTATGTGTACAGAGCGTAGTGTGGACATATTATTAAATTATTTAATGGTCAGTTAGTTTTAATGTTATATTAGCAATAAGTTAGTATACAAATAAATAAGTAAAAGCAGATGTCTTGTTTTAATTCATAGCGCTAGGTATTAAAATTCATGAAATAAATCCTAACTTTAACCAGCGATATATGAGAATTAATTAAACACGTATAAATGAAGTAATTTTTTCAGTATGTTCACTATCCTTATATAAAGCGAGTGCGTCCTTGGATGGTCTTGCATTATAAGCAGAATGTTTTTAAGTTTTTTCAAGATCAGACTAATGCATGTCTCTACGACTGATTCCTCCATGTCGTTCAATACCTTCTCCATTTCCCCAACATCCTTTCTTGTGCTATTTACAATCCCTTCATCGTAGGCTTCCCACAACTCCTCATCCGTAAATTGAGAAGCCGTGGGCGATGTAAATTGAGAATCCATTTCGCTGTAATATAGAAAAATTAAGTCTAAAGCAGAAGTTCGTGTGGTTGTAATCATAAATATTTTTGAATGAAAGCTAATAAAAATTACATGAGAATATTCTAAAACATAAACTTTAACGTAATTTAAAAGACAATGGAAAGAAATATAAATTAAAAGTACTTACATGTAATAGGATGCAAAGTTGTAGGAGAATTCTGAGATGTATAAAGCACTAAGGTTACAGTATAACTGTTAGATGGGTAGAAGAAGAAGATACCCCTTTTATATCGTTAAGAATGCAATAATTAAGATCGAGAGCAATTCCAAGAATGTAATAATTTTTATGCCTGTCTGACTCATTCTGGAAGGATGATACATCATGTTGAGACCTTTTTTCTAAGACACAATATCGGTACAATTGCATGTAATCAGAATAAATGTACGGTGTTTTTATAATTCTAAAAATAACTTCTCTGGTCCGAATATATGTATATCAACACTTGAATTCCCGTTGCGCCTCAGACGTGTAAAGTAATACATGAATAGTACATTATTTTGAAACAGCCTATATATAGAATAAGGGACAATATCAATCATGCTTATTACTCGTTTTGTATCATTCACGCAGACAGCTGACGTAGTCTGCAAAGGAGATCTCTTGCTTCACCGCGTAGCTCTTGACCCCTTGGCCTTCTTCACGAAACTGTTTTTTGAATTTGCATGCGTACATCTTCGCCCGTAGGCCCACAAACTCCAGCAATAGCTTCATTGTATTCTGCAAAAATTCGTAGAACCGCGTCATCGCCCATAACGATAGGAAAATTCCTAGAAGGTACTTTATACCTGTCTGACTCATTGTCATCGACAAAAAAATGATGATACATCGTTTTTATACATCGGTCTATCATGTTGAGCCCTGTTTCTAAGACACAATATCGGTATTTTTCTAAAAAAAAATCCTAGAAGTAACCGCGTAATCGCCCTGACTCATTTACATGCGTCAACGGCCATGCCGCCAGAAATCTAAGGCACAATATTTTTTTACAAAAATTCCTAGAACCGCGAACGAAACCGCTAATTAACGTAGCCGCGGACGCCATCTTTCCGCGGATGTTATCTTTCCCGCGGATTTAATTGCGCAAACTTGAAATTAGCTGCGAAATAAAGCGCGAAATTGCCCGCGGATTAAAAAGCGCGACCTTGAAATAGCCGCGAATTTACCCGCAGATTAAAAACGCGAGCTGCTAATCAAAAAGTGCATTTAGCTTTGATTCCGCGAAATTACCCGCGGATTAAAAGCACGACCTTGAAATAGCCGCAGAATTACCCGCAGATTAAAAGTGCGAGCCGCTAATCAAACTTCGATTCCGAGAAATTACCCGCGGATTAAAAGCGCGAGCCGCTAATCAAACTTCGTTTCCCCGAAATTACCCGCGGATTAAAAGCTCGATTAAATCCACGGCCGTGAATGACCTTGAAAGTGGTCCCGTACATACATAGTATACCTACTTGCATATATCAATTTATGTTCAGTGGTCTCAACTTTTTGAATCATAAATATACTCCTCTTGTACCTCTGTCCATATACTCTGCTGTTTTATCTCTAGATACGTTAAATATCTTCCTAGCAACACGTACTGCATTTTCTATGTTTTTGTAAGACTAACTTTTAACTACTTTAATTAAAATTTATTGTATGGTTTCTTTTAACTTCTCCTCTATTACTCTTTCTTTTAGTTTGTAGGCCGTATAAAGTAAAAAGTTTCACACATAATCCATGCCAAGTTTAGTTTCCGTGAATAACATCCCCCTTTCGCATATATTTAAACAATTTCTACGTTAATCTATCTATTTCCAAGGTTCTGATATTACTTTTGCCTGCTGATGTGATTATTGTTATGTAATTTAATATACAGGGTTCGGCAAAGTAACGCATTAGTCTAATATCTGTAAATATAAACTTTAGAAAAAATGTTAACAAAGCTTGTTTGACTATTATTTTCCACCATTTATGATTTTTTTTTCAAATGAATTTGGTAACAAAAAAAATATTTTTTAAATGGTAATACATAGTAAAAATTTTTGGCAGATTTGGAATCCTTGTAAATTTCTTAATATGGATATATATTGTTTTCATGGGGTTAGATAACAAAAATATTGAGAAAAAAATAAAATTTTTATAAAAATACAAAAATTAATGTATTAAATACGGCCTGACAGTGTCTTAGACATTTCCAATAATTGCGAATAGTATTTTGAAGCCCATTAGGCTTGTATCTCACTCTTAAATCTTCTAAGTTTTGAGGTTTCTCTTTGTATACTTTTGTTTTTAAGTGACCCCACAAAAAAAAATCCAATAGAACCCGACGGACCGGGAAAAAATTGCATCAAGTACTGTCGAACATTAATTGCATAATGCAAGCATAAGCGCGCATGAACTATTATACTCGGCCAAACGGAATCGGATCAGAAATCTATCTCCAGATACAGATTTCAAAATCATCCGATTTTTTATCGTTCGTGTGCGCTTACTAATTAAAGTATGTAGTCGTTACCACCCGATTGATGGATCGGCCGATCAAAAAATCGTTCACACGCACTTACAAGGGAACATCGGCAACCCGCACTTCTTGATTTCGATGAAACTGCACAGATTGAAAGAGTACCTTGGTATAAGAACACAATTTTTTTCTTACCTAGCATCTCCCCGATTTGGGGGTACAGCCCCCTCCAAAGATTTTTGTTTTTTTTATTTGTGTAAATATCACGGAAATTATAACAGACATCTTTTTCTTTTTAGAATATAATTTGATTACATAGTCCCAAGGATGAATTATTTTCGGTAAAAATTTATAACGCGGGACCGGGCCCCCCCCCCCCCTTTTTTTTTTTTTTTTATTTTTCACAAATATAGTATATTATATAGTCTAAAGAATGGCGTGAATTATATTTTCGGGAAAAATTAATAACGGAGGACCGGGTACCCCATACCGCCAATTTTTTTACATTTTTATATTTAATTTTTTCACAAATAGAGTCGGTTTTATGTAAAATATGTATGTGATCAAATTGAGACAGTTAATAATAAAGATATTAAAAGACGATAATAAAGCTTTACTTGTCATTGATTGTCGTTATAAATATATATTTATTTAGACATTATTTATTATTTCGATACATGCTTTAAGAAATACTATAATATAATGTGATTCAAATGACCACAGGTGGCCGTTTAAAACAATGTATGAGAAGCATTCTTTCGTGCAGTGTAAATTTACAGCTCGGCATATTCCATAGAGCAATATTCATATAACTAACTCGTTTGTAACTAACACATTTTCGAGAAACAGTGGAGCAGAATAAAAAAGAAAGTGTAATGCTTATGAAACATTCAATACACTACACACTGTAATGTGATTATTGAAATTATAATTGTGACTGGTAGTATTGTACATATAGTAATTATGCTACGTAATGATTACAGTAATGGTAGTCGGTATAAAAGTGTTCAAAACACAGGTATTGCTTGCACCACGAACAACGCACAATAGCAGGTTTTTCACAAACACTACACAAGGGCGTAGACTCCGCGTCTTTAGCAAAACAAAACTGTACTGAATTTTTAAAGGATCCCGGTCTTTCATCCACGTATCCACTCTTACACCACGAGTATTTGAAGACATTGGAAAATCTCGGTGAAGAAAACTGATTATGGGTCAACGACTGCAGCTTAATAATATTATTAAGCGATAAATAATATTATTAAACGTACGCAATGGAACGTCACAGATCGAGTCAGAAATAGTCGTTAGAAAGAGACAAACAGATAAACATTCGGGAAGCCGCCCGATGACCTCGAAGCGCTCCAGGGCCGACTGTTATTAATAACGCGGCTAACATCGCATATTCGCGTACGATCGAGAGTATTCTAGTTGCTTATTGCGGGTAATATATAAACCGCTCAGCGCGCGTGTCAACTCATTACTTCTTAACAACTGATAAGAAAAGACGCGGGAAATATTCAAGCAAATTCAGCTCAGAAGAAAAAAATCTATCAAGATGTCTAGTTTAAAAAAGCGGAAAGTGGACACAGAATGTCGTCAATTCCAAAACAAATGGACTGAAGAATACTTTTTTATCATATACAGTGGTAAACCTATGTGTTTGCTGTGCAATGAAACAATTTCTGTTTTAAAAGAATACAATGAAGCGGCATTACTCCAGCAAGCATTTCGCTCAATATAAATTACTTACGGGCTAGTTTAGAAAGGATAAAATTAAAAAACTCATTACCGATTTAGGGAAACAGCAAGAAATGTTCCATTTACAAAGATCAAATCTAGACAGTGTTGTTAAATGTAGTTTTATAGTATAGTCGGTATAAAAGTGTTCAAAACACAGGTATTGCTTGCACCACGAACAACGAACAATAGCAGGTTTTTCACAAACACTACACAAGGGCGTAGACTCCGCGTCTTTAGCAAAACAAAACTGTACTGAATTTTTAAAGGATCCCGGTCTTTCATCCACGTATCCACTCTTACACCACGAGTATTTGAAGACATTGGAAAATCTCGGTGAAGAAAACTGATTATGGGTCAACGACTGCAGCTTAATAATATTATTTCTCTGATCCAAATCTATGTCGTAGTTCAAAAGAATCACTGTATCAGAAAAAACTCTAATAAAATTTTTCCATAATCTAAAACCAAACACATCTAGATGTTGTACCATTGCTGTTGTTTTCTTATGGATATTTAAAATGTTAACAGTTTTATCTTTTGGCACCAATTTCTGAAGTTCGGCAACACAATGTCCACTCCAAGAATCAATCAAGAGAACACCTTTTGGCCTGATATTTGGTAAGAAAACATCTGTTAGCCAGGTTTTGAAATGATTTGAAGTGAGCTTTCCAGACGTCGAAAAAGAAATATACACATTTACTGGTCTAAACAATGATTGCGTAACTCGAGGTCCAAACGTATTCGTAGATTCCTTTAATATCAAAAATAATGGCGAAAGTAACCGTCCATCTGCAGAAATGGCCAGTAAAATTGTATAACTACGTGTTGTTGAGTGCAAAGATTGCACAACAGCTTCAACGGTTTTCTCACCCTTTACTGCCAAAGTACGGCCGGAGTACATTTCTAGATTAAATCCGCTTTCATCGGTGTTGTATACGTTGCTACTGCCGATACTAGCGATATGGGATTTGACTTCCTTAATAAAATTATTGCTTAACAATCGTAAGTCTTCCATACCAGCACGAGTCGACCTAGTAATAAATTTTGTTATTTTGCGTGACACAATATTATGTACTTTCTTGAAATGCCATATTCACCAATGTCCTGCTTTAAACGTGTCGTGGCCAATTTCTTCTATAGCTTCTAAAGCCCAGCTTCGAAGGTCCATGTCATGAATTATTTTTCCATCGTCTATGCTATTTTCAAATTTTGTATGAACGTATTCTGTAATAAACCGTAGTTTATCCGTATGCGCGCCGCCTCTGTTAACACTTTCTTCCCATCTGTATAATTGGCGTAGCGATTTGACCCTTTTGAATTTTTGTTTCACGCCTTCGACAGAACGTCGCTTGCTTTTACCACTTCTCCAGTATTCAACAGCTTTAATTTTGTAATCTAAGTCAACAACACTGCCTCCTTCTTCAGGAACACATGCAATATTTTCATAATTATCTTCTTCATCTTCTGCTACATCTTCCACAAATTGGGCTTCATGTGGTTCTTCTAATCGTTCAAACTCCAATCCTGTGACATATTCAAAAGAGAACATGTTTTCTTGTTGGGCACTTACAATCATCTCTTTCAACGCATCATGCAACTCAAATTCCTCAGACGTCAATGGAATTATTGCGATGTTGGCTACTTGAAACGTTGCAAGTAACATGTTCAACGCATTAACTACATTTATCGCTGCCATAATGCCAAACTACAAATTTAGACTGCACGAAAGAATACTTCTGACATATTATTTGAAACGGCCACCTTATATATGCTTATATATTTATGTATGCTTCAGATAATTGTGTACGTGACACGAACAATCTAGTTTTAGTATATCGGTATCTACTGTAAGCACTTATAATTAATCCATCTCAATCGGATTATTTTATGGCATTTTTTGGAAACGTTTTCGAACTAATTCATTAATATATATCTATTTAGAACGACAATTATCTATGTACGTCAATCAATGACAAGTAAAGTGTTATTATCGTCTTTTAATATCTTCATTATTAACTGTCTCAATTTGACCACATACATATTCTACATAATACCGACTCTATTTGTGAAAAAATAAAACATAAAAATGTAAAAAGAATGGAGGTATGGGGTACCCGGTCATTATCGATTGAAACCCCTCTTACCCTACCACAGTCTGCAGTTTAATGTTTTAGCAGTTACTAAACGGCTCTTACAATAATTAATTTGTTGGGTTTTGTCATTTAAAAAATGGTTCACACCCAAGTTCTAAAATTTTTATATTTAATACGCTATGATACTTTTTAATTTAATACGTTAAAAATTTTTGTATTTCGCGACAGTTTAAATGGATAGCTTGAGGAATGAAGGATAATTTGTGGAAACTATCAACGTAAGTTTTTCACGAAATTAAAAGATTTTAATCTGTGTAAGAGGTAAGTACTAGACAAAAGGCGTAATAAATCTCGCATTCTACAGATACAATGTTCTATTTAGGATAAGAAACTTGACATAACTTCGGATAATACCAGACATAGAACCGTACTGTCGGCAACACCAGTCGCTTGAATGCAAAATATAAAAAAGCTAGTTATTGAGAGAAGGGGGAATGCTTTATGACCTCTCTGTAAACTTACATTAATGTACCTCACATTGCTCTTATTTGCTTTCTTACTATATGTTACTTAATTGTTAAATTTTAGATATAGAAGATTTGTTGACTGCAAAAGCTATCAATAATAGTACGTGTATATATAGAAATCAAGAACCTAACGTAATATCATTCTATAATGATCAGGAAATCAGAGAAGAAGTTGTGGAATTTCCATCCGGTGCAATATTAATTAGCAGATGTGTCGATATTGGCAAATACTCGATGTTAGGCATGTACCGATTATGATACAAAATGTAATTATGAATAATCTCCAAGTTTTACACTCCTGTCATTAGGCCCCAATAAGCGAGGATGCATGGGTGGAGACTGGGATGGACCAAAACCATCTTGTTTTGGACTAAATCAAGAGAATGACTATTCGATGGAAAAACCTCCGACAATTCTATTTAGACATCAAAATGGGCCGATCGCCCAATCAAATGATGGCAAATTAATTGTCTATCCTGGAACTGTTCTGCACATGGAGTGTTTATGGATGAAGCGTTTTGGAAATCCAAAGTGGAATGTGAGCCACGATTACAGGTAAATATTGATTTGTATTGGATAAATTGAAAGTAAAAATGGAAGATCGTTATAGAAAATATCCCGAAGGCTGGACTACTGATCCTGGAAGAGATTCTCAATTAGAATATAGGTTATCAATATATCATGCTTCCAAAGATGATTCGGGAGTTTTTACATGTGAAACACCGGCTAGGCACACCCATTCCGTCGAAATTATTGTAAAAGGTAAAAAATTAGCGTGCACATTAGCTATAGTAAAATTTATTTTTACTATTTTTTCTAGCTGTACATTGTCCAGTAGTTCCACAAAGAAGAGGTTTGACTGTGAATACGCAAAATACAAAAATGAACACCCAATTAAAATTTGCTTGTGTCAATGGAAATGCCTTAATTGGAGCTCAAGAGATTACTTGCTTGCCCTCTGGAAATTGGAGTGCCCCTTTCCCTGTCTGTGAAAGTGAGTTTGTATTTATGATGACATTTACGTTGTATCAGTGTTATTAGTTTCCGATCTACCGAACTCATACGCCCTTTCTTAGTTGATCAAATACACCTTTTATACAACAAAGACATACCTTAGACCATATATGGGCAACTTCCGGTCCTCCACCAGCTTCAATCCGGCCCGCGAGAGATATTCAAATAACGCGCCAAAAAAATTAAAGATTTAGCACACATAGTTTATTTATAATTACCGTCAACCAACCTAAAACTGTATTTATTCAAATCATAAAGACTAAAATCGATAAATAATATTATTAAACGTACGCAATGGAACGTCACAGATCGAGTCAGAAATAGTCGTTAGAAAGAGGCAAACAGATAAACATTCGGGAAGCCGCCCGATGACCTCGAAGCGCTCCAGGGCCGACTGTTATTAATAACGCGGCTAACATCGCATATTCGCGTACGATCGAGAGTATTCTAGTTGCTTATTGCGGGTAATATATAAACCGCTCAGCGCGCGTGTCAACTCATTACTTCTTAACAACTGATAAACAAAGACGCGGGAAATATTCAAGCAAATTCAGCTCAGAAGAAAAAAAATCTATCAAGATGTCTAGTTTAAAAAAGCGGAAAGTGGACACAGAATGTCGTCAATTCCAAAACAAATGGACTGAAGAATACTTTTTTATCATATACAGTGGTAAACCTATGTGTTTGCTGTGCAATGAAACAATTTCTGTTTTAAAAGAATACAATGAAGCGGCATTACTCCAGCAAGCATTTCGCTCAATATAAATTACTTACGGGCTAGTTTAGAAAGGATAAAATTAAAAAACTCATTACCGATTTAGGGAAACAGCAAGAAATGTTCCATTCACAAAGATCAAATCTAGACAGTGTTGTTAAATGTAGTTTTATAGTTAGTTCCAAAATAGCGCAAACATCGAAGTCATATTCTGAGGGAGAGTTTGTTAAAGAGTGCTTAGTAGATGTTGCAGAACTTTTGTGTCCAGAAAAGAAAAAAGAGTTTGAGAAAGTGAGCTTATCGCGACGTTCTGTTGTTCGACGTATAGATATGATGGCTAGTGATATCAAAAAAACATTGACTGATAGACTGGCTGGTTTTCAAGCATTTTCGATTGCTTTGGGTGAGAGTACAGATTTATCTGACACAGCCCAGTTAGCTATTTTTATACGAGGTGTTGATGAAGAATTTGTAGTAACAGAGGAATTACTGGCTTTACGGCCGCTACTGGAAAATTGCCTGGATATTTTTGCCGAGGTGCAAAGTACTTTTGAGCAATATGGTTTGCAGTGGTGTAAATTAGTTGGAGTGTGCATAAATGGTGCGCCTTCAATGGTCGGTCCACGAAAAGGTTTTATCGGAATTCTGAAGGAAAGAGCAACCGCTATGAATGTGCAAGAATGTGATTTAATAATTCTGCATTGCATTATTCACCAACAAAATTTGTACTCTAAGTCCATTCGACTGAAGAACGTTATGGATGTGGTAGTAAATACCATCAATTTTATTAGATCCCGCGGTCTTAACCATCGCCAGTTTAAAGCATTTTTGGATGAACTCTCTTCAGAACACGATGATGTGACATACTATTGCGAAGTAAGGTGGCTAAGCAAAGGCAAAATGCTAAAAAGATTTTATGACCTTAGAAAAGAAATAGCTGATTTTATGGAAATGAAAGAGAAAACATTGCCGCAAATTTGTGACCCAACATGGCTTTGTGACTTGGCATTTCTGGTAGACATCACGGGACACTTAAACGACCTGAACTTGAAGCTTCAAAAACAAGGGCAATTGGTAAATCAGCTGTACAGTCATCTTAAAGTTTTTCAAAACAAAATTCGCTTGTGGGAAACACAAATGAGAAGTAAAAACTGTTTTTATTTTGTAACATTATCTAGTCACGAAAACATTGATTACGGTCGCTATGCTGAAGAACTGAAACTACTGTCAGAGCAATTCACTGATCGGTTTTCCGATTTTAGGAATATGGATAGCACTTTCAATATTTCTGCAAATCCGTGTAAGTGTAATGTGGAAGATGCTCCGCTTCACCTACAAATGGAGTTGATCGAGCTTCAAGAAGACTCATATTTGAAGTCTAAATTTGATGATGTGGAACTAAGCGAATTTTACAGAACATACCTTTCCGAAGAAAAGTATCCACAGCTGAGAGTTTTCGCAAGAAAAATAATTTGCACATTCGGAAGCACCTATAAATGTAAGCAGTTTTTTTCAATCATGAAAATTAATAAAAATAAGCATCGTACTCGGCTTACAGATGTTAATTTAGAAAACACTTTGCGCCTATGTACTAGTGATATTGACCCCAATTTTGATCACCTTGTTTCTCAGCTTCAAACTCAAGTCTCTCATTCATTTTCATTTGATTTTTCTATCTTTTTTTGTTAATTTGCTATTTATATGTTTGATTATGCTATTATAATTCTAATAAATAAAAAAATGTGTGAATTTTTATCGCCTTTTTATTCACTACTACCTACTTATTTCTTACCTACGGCCCGCGACCTGATTAAGCCCCGAAATTACGCCCTCAGCTAAGCAAAGGTTGCCCATACCTGCCTTAGACGTATGTCGGAAACTAATAATACAACAAAGTAATCCACCGAGAGCGCCATGTAACGGGACATCACACTTTTTACTGAAATAAATTTTTTTCTCGATATTTCCGTTTCAATTTTATTGTTACAAAACGGTTTAGAATATTTTTCTACAGCTTGCTATGAAGCCCGATTATATTTTCACAATATTGAATATTTTTGTCTTAATACTTAATCCAAAATGTAAGTTCGTATGGCGAAATTACATTTTTTTAGCAACTTTTCATACAAAAACCAATTAATATTCAATATTAGTTATATATACAATGGCTTTTTAGAACTATTGAAATTTATGCAACCAAGCATACGTATCTAGGCTTCTTAGAACATTCAAATATCAGGAAATGCTTCCCATTGTTGTTTCAATTTTCCATTATTTGATCTTTTTCCCCAATATTTTTTAAAATAAATTGGAACGATGAGCAATTAATAATTCCCAATTACAATACTTTATTACTGTTCACTTTCTTGTTTTTACAGGAAACAAACTTAGGGGTTGCCAGATACTAGAAAATACAAACACAAATAAAAGTTTTTATACTTTTTGTGTCGCCATGTATAAAATAAATTTAGTTTTCTTGATGCTTCTGATTTTCCTAAAAGTAAAACATACCATAAAAATTATTTGTATTATATTCAAGAAACGAACTCTTCAAATTAAGGTACTAACTCGAGTTTGTAATATCGCATTTTGGAAAATTACAACTTCAAACTTTTCTACCTTATATCTTATAAAAATTTTCATGGTATTATTAAAGTTCGATACATTATATTTATACAAGTTTGCAATAGGTACTTCAACGTCAAAAATTAATGCTTTAAATGTGTGTATTGTGGCATGTAGGTATTGAGTGCGGTGAAGTGGGGGGCATTCTGCCTCCTCATTTACGAGTTACAATAGTTTCAAGAGAAGTTGGCGGTCGGGCGCAGTTCAGTTGCGTCCCCGGTTTTGGAATTCGCGGACCTCATGAGACAATTTGTCTCACCACCGGTGAATGGGCTACCCCATATCCTACATGCGTAGGTACGTGATGTTGGTAGTTGTATATTGTATGAGTTTGACGTAGTTGCACAATATGAAAGGCTTTTTTTTTAAACTTTGGTAGTGTACATTTTCGTCCAAATATGTGTGATACGTTTAAATTTGTTTATTTATACTTTTTACTATTTTACTTTGCCTTTAGTTTTCTATGCTCACTAAAGTGATAAAAAGTTAATATAAAATGCTCTATTTTGTATATTTTCTCTAGAAGTTCAGTGCGATAACCCCGGCATACCCGAAAATGGTTACATTCAGGGAACCGGGCCTTTCAAAGCAGGGGACGTAGTTCAGTTCAATTGTAACGCGGATTTTATGATGGAAGGTCAACCTATAATTGCATGTCAAGACAACGGCCGTTGGTCGGGTCCGTTACCAAAATGTAAGTAAATAACACTATAGTAAATGTCATCAATAGAGTTTGTTGAAAAGGTGGTACCGGCAGTGACGCACCGCATAAAAGTATGTACGTACGTAATATACAATATTAGTGAAAAATAATATTGTTACCTTTTCCTGTCGTCTTGACGTCCACTGTGGCAATTGGCAACCGCCCTGGTAAGCTGCGTAGAATTGCAACATCAGCAACGCTTCCATTGTCGATTCGTTCAGCCATCGACGGTGTTGTGAATACGTTGTCGTATACTTCGAAAATGATCGTTCGACATCCAGTGAAGTAAGATTTGCAAATGTCAGATATTCCTTTTCCTCCTCTAGGCACAATTTTCAGGTATAGATCGAACCCTTTGTAAATCGGGATTTTTCGTTAAAATTGCACCAAATTTTTGAGCAACATCGACTTCTATAGTGTTCGTCAAGTTTTCTAGAGCGGCTTGTAAATTGTTTATGCAATTTAATGCGTCTCGTGCAGATAAGTGACTGTTTTCTAATTGATCAATAGCTTGTGCAACTTCAGAATAGTTCATGGAAATTTCATCTATTTGTTGTTGAACGTCCGAATTGGAAAAAAGTTGCTGACTATTTTGAATTACTGCAGAATCATTTGAATCAAGTTTCAAGATGACATTTTTCACTTGTGAAAAATATTTCTGATAGTAAGATACTGCCTGGAGCCATGTTCCCCATCGCGTTATTACAGGCTGAGGTGGTGGTGGTAATTTCGGACACAATTGTTTGAATACACGGATGTGTTAGGGAGATTTGATGAACACTTTTTGGTAGATGCTATTAACTTATCGAATGGTTTCTGCTACGAGGTGACATGCGTGTATGAGGCATGTTATGTGAAGAAGAGTCGGAAAGCATATTTTCAACATCCTACCAACTCTCAGCATTGTTGCGGCTCCGTCAGTAACGAACATTGTGACTTGGGTTCCTGTGATACAAAATTCTGTCAACGAATCTTTTATTATCTTGACAACGGTTTCTGCATTAGTTTTCTGAATCCTTTTACTGGATAACAACAATAAAGCTGGCGGACCATCGCGTTTTAAAGGACGCGCTACAACATGAATGACGCTGTGTTTCTGAGCACCAGTTGTTTCATCCACATATAGGCAGATTTTCTTATTTCTCGTCTTTTATACATTCCTTTACTGTACCTTGCACACGTGGCAAATTGTATGGTAATTGCATAGATGTTGGCAGCTTCCATGAGGGAACGTACTTAGCCCAAAAAAGACGAAAGTGTTCATTAGATACTAGATGTTGTGGGATGTTGCACACACTTAACATAAAAATAAAATCATAAAAAAATTGCCAGTATGGAATATTGTTTCTTAAATTCAATACATGACGTTTACCTTTACAATGTTTTCTACATTCAAACCTATCGCGACTTAGCAATTCGCTGTTGCATATTGTGCAATAAATATACGGGCTTCTATATTCTAATCCAGGGAAATACCTGAGATATTTATTCACATTCGAAGGGAACGTTACACCCTTTGGGCGTCCCATCTCCGCGTATTTATTTGGCGTGCAGCGTGCAACGTATTGTCGCTTTTAACTCTCTCGCGGTACTATCGAGATCGACTACGAGTTAAAAATTACCGCTACTCACGCCGTTACCGCTACGCTACTACCATCCGGTACCACCTTTTTAACAAACTCTAGTCATCAATAGGTCAGAGTGTTGAAGGAGCGCCTTTCGGCTTTTGCCGTGTTTGTTGGATTAATGTACTTAACGTTTCACTGGACATGCTTCAGAAGTTTTCAGAAGTCAATGTTGTTTACGCATGGGAGAATTGTTTTGTATTTGTATTGTAGATGGCGCCACATAAATACTGTTTTAGTTTGATATGTTAATAGTTCATGATACTTACCAATCTTTGACAGTTGAATAGTTGTTATGTTGTATTGAGAGATTCTATGTTTTTATAAAGTTTAGAATATGCAATAAAAGGTAAAATATATAAAAGTGGCGACGAGGAAGGGATTCAAAACAAGTGTCCCGAATACAAGATATATGTAAATACTTAAAAAAAAAAGCACAAAATTAAGGGCTTCGGGAAACTGAAAGCGAACCGATAGCCTAATTGATTACTGTTTTGACGCAGTTAGTCGAAACAATTGCACCAGCTCAAATTTCAAGCATACGAAGCCCTCAAGATCCACACATCTCGGCAAAGGAGGTTTTGATGACCCAGACACTCAGCTTTGAATCTTACAAGGAGGAAAATGAAACGTTTACTGCCTACAAACAACGCCTCGAAAACTTTATCGAAATTAAGTAAATATCAGGTGACTCAGAAGAAGTTCAAGCAGCACGTCTCAAGGTTCTAATCAATTGTTTAGGTTATCAACTCCTGTCAAGCCTCACAGCCCCAGAATTGCCTACGTCAAAGACGTATGCAGAACTAATAACGTTATTGGAAACACATTTATCACCTACCCCAAACAAGATAATAGAACAGCATACATTTTTATCGAGAATGCAATTGCAGAATGAAAGTATAGCTGAGTATGTTGCCGCACTTAGGCAGAATTTAATTGTCCGGCAGACACATGTGGTACATCCATTGCAAGTACTTTCTTACGTGCCCAATTCATTCCAGGAATCACAGACTCAAATATAAGAGAGAGGCTTCTGCAAAAAAAAGATCTCACTTTCGAGGAAGC
Organism: Dynastes maya; assembly: GCA_029619315.2. Taxonomy (NCBI): domain Eukaryota; kingdom Metazoa; phylum Arthropoda; class Insecta; order Coleoptera; family Scarabaeidae; genus Dynastes; species Dynastes maya. Next base: position 11,781,755 of record JAROYE020000010.1, read on the forward strand.
TATAGAGCTGGCGCTTGCTTACCTTTGAGGCATAAAAAATAGGCAATCGTGAAATATCAGGTGAGTCAACTACAAAAACTGTTAATCGAATACAAGCCAAATCAAATCGTGCATGCAATACCCTTCGCAATCCACGGCCGGTCGAACGAGGCAAAAACTTTTCACGTAATTCAAATCCACGTTCATCATCCACGTCGCGTTCGCGTGTTAATTACCGAGAACTGGGGCTAGAAGGACTTCGTTTAAGATGTGGACTTAATAATCATAAATCTAGAGAATGTCGCCGAGACCGTAAATCTTTGAAATGCAACGCATGTGAAAAAGTTGGTCATGTTGTAAAAGTATTCATAAAAACACTTACAAAGAATAAAACAACCGCTAAACAAAGGCATGTGCATAACATTGATCAACAAACGACAGGCGGGTTTTCCGAAGAACAATTGAATGTAAATCGCATTGTTGATATCCGAAAAGCGACTATTGCATCGGACTCTATAAAGTATATCGTTCCAATAAAAGTAGGCACGCACATAGTTAATTTTGAAGTTAATACCGGAAGTCCAGTCACCTTAATCAATGAACTACAATATGAAAAGTTAAATTTGTCGTAGTCACTCAAGAAAACAGATATCTTATTTCGGCCATACACTGAAGACACATTTGCACCGCGTGGAGTTATCCAAGTTCCAGTTTCTTATGGCAAAACTAAGTCAGTTGAAGATTTGTACGTCATCCCAGCTCCGTATGCGTCAATTGCCGGTCGTGTTTGGCTCCGTCGTCTAGGCATTATCAATATAAATATGGACCAACATCCAATCCTTGCCGTCAAACAAATTGACTCCATTGAACAAGAAAGATTGAAAGCTGAAATACTAAGTAGATACGCTGATATTTTCCAGGAAAAGGTTGGTTGTGTTCCCAATATTACCTGTACAATTCGTCTCAAAAATAAGAAGGTCGCCTCAATTTTTCTGAAACCTAGACCCATATGCGCTACAAGAAAAGGTTGAAGCAGAACTGGATTTGATGGAGAAAAATGGAATTATAGAAAAGGTTGACTACTCAAAATGGGATTCACCGCTGGTATGCGTCCCGAAGCCTAATGGTAATGTACGCCTATGTGTTGATTGTAAAACCACAGTAAATCCTAACCTGCAAGACGCACGATTTCCGATACCATTAATCGACGATGTACTAAACAGTTTACGAGGCAGCAAGGTGTTTTGTATCCTTGACGTTCATAAGACATACCAGCATCTGACCGTTGATAAGGAAGGCCAAACACTTCAAACAATTTCAACTCACCGAGGAACATACAGGTTGAAACGACTCGCTTTTGGTATTAAAGCAGCACCGAATGAATTTCAAAAGTTTATGGAAACTGCACTACAAAATTTGCAGGGTGTAGTTTCGTATTTCGACGATATTGTAGTGCATGCTAAAACATTGGAAGAATGTTACAGTCGACTCGTACGCTGCCTGGAGCACCTCAGACGTCTGGACTTACACCTCAATAAACCCAAATGTGCGCTGTTTGTAACGAAAATTAAATACTGAGGACTGCTGAAGGAATCGAGAAAATACCGGAAAAAATAGAAACTATTCTCAACGCTCCTCAACCAGCCAACCTACCCGAACTGAGATCGTTTATAGGGTAGGTCTCCTATTATTCAAAATTTATGCCAAATATTGCAGGAGAAATGTATCCACTTTACCAATTGCTCAAGGCACACACCGCATTCAAGTGGACTGGATCTTGTGAAGCCGCATTTCTTAAGATGAAACAGGAAACAGCAAGTGATTGAGTATTGGTTAAGTACGATCCGAATATGCCTTTAGTTCTAGCCACGGATGCTAGCCCTATTGGATTATCCACCGTCCTGTCTCATATAATAAATGGTGAAGAGCCTACCGTTGCTTTTGCATCACGGTCACTGACCCCAGCTGAAAAGAATTATTCCCAATTGGACAAAGAAGCTACAGCGATTTATTGGGTTTTCCAAAAATTTTATGTCTATATTTATGGCCGTAAATTTGTACTTATAACAGACAATAAACCTCTATGCCACATCTTTGATGAAAAACAACGCCTCCCTACAATTATGGCATCGCGTTTTGTACGATATGCTATGTTTTTAAGCGATTTCAACTATGAAATCAAACATAGGAAATCAGAAGACCACCACAACGCAGATCACTTGTCACGAGCACCATTATGAAATCCAAGGAAGAGACTGACGAAGATTATGAAGTATTCAATGTTGTCATTTCACACATTACATCGGCCCTGCCACGTTTGCCACGATACAATCTGAAACAGACAACGACAACGAGCTTCAACAATTAAGAGCAGACATCCTTTCGGGTAAAAACCCTACAACGGAATTTTGTCTCCATGATAATCTCATATTCCGAGGCACACGAGTGATAGTACCAGCCTCACTTCAACGTTACGTTTTAGAAGAGCTACATTCATCTCATCAAGGCATGATGAAGATGAAGGCCTTAGCTCGCCGCTATTATTATTGGAAGAATATTGACCGGGACATAGAGAGCCTCGTAAGATCTTGTCAAGCTTGCGCTGATGTAAAATCTAACCCTCACAAAGCTCCGCTTCATAAATGGGAAACTCCTGAAGAAAATTGGCAACGAGTACATATGGACTACGCTGGTCCGTTTCAAGGATATAATGTCTTCATTGCAGTAGATGCCCGTTCAAAATGGCCAGAAAACTAGTCACAAAGACAGCTCCCACAACAGCTTCTACGATATCCATGTTACAAGAAATATTTTGTCGTAATGGTTTACCACAGATATTAGCATCAGATAACGCCACAATTTTCAAGTCTCAAGAATTCCAAGATTTCTGCTCAAGAAATGGAATCCGTCAAAACTTTATTGCACTTGGTCACCCAGCCACAAATGGACAAGCTGAACGCTATGATCAAAATTAAAAGCTATAGCGGAAGAACCTGGAACTGTCCAACAAAAATTATATGAAATACTACTACATTATCGGGCAACACCGTTATCGCGAACTGACAATACTCCGGCTGAAATTTTTCAAAACAGGAATCTTTGCACACGCTTGGGCCTTTTAAGGCCGAAAAATCTTACGCGCCACACAGGATCTACCCCTATTGCGCACACTTATTTACGCCTGGGAGAGCGTGTACAATCACGCAATTATGCCACATCCAGTCTATGGAAATCTGGTACAGTAGTACAGAAACTAGGTCGCCTACATTATCTCATTGAATTAGATGATGGATATGTTATCAAACAACATATAGATTAGTTACGAAGATCTGAAGTCCCAGCTGCCGAAAAGAAACATGTATCCTTTTGTTTAGATTCTTATGTTTCAGCTAGACCAACCAATGTAGTTCAAAATTCAAGTACGAAACTTTCAAGCACAGTTCCCAATAACCAAGAGACAGCAGAGATAGGTCGGTCTGATCTATTATCTCAGACTCAACCGCCGACACAATCAAGTCTTCAGCCGAGCGAAACACAATCCACTGGACCAATCCACCAACCACGTCCACAAGCGGTTGAGAACACCACCAGTGTATCCAACCCAATGGAAGAGACGTCTCGTCGCTCATCCAGAATTCGTCGCCCAGTAGTGCGAATTAATTTATGAACTCATATTCCAATATTTCATATGTAAAGTCAATGTTGTTTACGCCTGGGAGAATTGTTATGTATTTGTATTGTAGATGGCGCCACATAAATACTGTTTTAGTTTGATATAAGTTAATAGTTCATGATACTTACCAATCTTTGACAGTTGAATAGTTGTTAGGTTGTATTGAGAGATTCTGTTTTTATAAAGTTTAGAAGCTGACATGTTCAGCAAAACATCACGTACATTAGCGCAACAAACACTGCAAAAACCGAAATACACTGCTTCAATGGAAAGCAGACGCGAAAGCCCGAAAATTAGGTTATTACACTCCATACATGAAACTTACGAGGATGGCATGGGAAGTACCCGTGTTTTGAGACAGATGGAGCTTTGTGTTAAAATCTACATTACCGACCGTGAGTTAAATTCTTTAGTCGATGTCTATCAAAAATTTCAGAGGTTCGTCAGTAGTGTTGTTTTGAAAGCAAGTTTATGTATTTATGGAATCATGCAAAAAGAACAATACCGGTCAGTGATTCGATTTCTTTTTTTGGATGGGAGAACGTGTGCAGAAGTCAAGGAGAAGTTGGATGCAGTTTACAATGACCATACACTTTCGATGATTACCATCAGATACTGGTTTAATGAATTTAAGCGTGACCGTACATCCGTGTTTGATGAGGAACGACCAGGTCGTCTCATTAAGGTGATACGCACTCTATGATCAATAAAGTTTATGATATCGTGTTAGCAGACCGCTGGATGAAGATTACAAAGATTGCTCTAATGGTTAACATCTCAATTAAACGTGTGCAAAACATCCTTCCTATGGCAAAGCTATCGGCGAGATGGGTACCACGTCTGCCGACGATTGATCAAAAACGGAATCGCGTGATAACTTCAAAGCAACGTTTGGACATGTTTAAGCGCAATACAAGTAAGTTTCTGCGGCATTATATGACTATAGATGAGACATCGATACATCACTACACGCCATAAACCAAAGGTTAGCCGGCAAAATGTTTTTTTTTCCGGCGAACCGGAACCGTTCTTCCTTAACACAGGTATTTATCATATCATCCTCGTATATAACTAAATTGTAATATCGAATGAAGGAAGTGCGTCGCATATTTCTCTCTTTTTCCAGCTTGCGTAAAGCGCAATGAAGATCTGTGAATGTAGAGTACTAAGATCTCATTTTTAGGTAGAACGTTGTATTACAGTTACGCTTATAGTTTATTTCAAATTATAAGAATATAACTTTGAACGGCTTAAATGCTGTTATTGCACCACCTGCGGTAATAACTACCTGGATACGCAAACAAACTGCTGAGGACCGTAATGAAAAAATTTAAGTGAATCATAATTAAATCATTAAATCATAATTCCATTTCTATTCAAAATGGAATTTTGATTTGCGTTATGGGTAACTACTTGTTTGTACATTTAAATCTCATTTAATATGTAAATTCTTTAATTATTTGTAACATCGAATTGCTTACTATGTAAATTTATACTGTTTGTAAAATATATATACATAAACATATAATTATCTTTTAGGGCCGTAATTTATAGTCAATACGGCCCCTAGATTCAATATGCATTGCCAGGTTATTATCGTCACAGAAGGTGCAATAAAAGTATTAAAGGCCTTGTAAGTCTACAGTTATATTCTTATAATTTGAAATAAACTATACACTCACAACAGCTGCCGAATTTAATTATTTAATTGTTTTATACTACTGAATAAGTTTGCAAAAATTTCGTTCGTTTGCATTTTTTTTGTATTGTAATTGTTATATTAATTCATACATTTTCTTCATTTCAATAACACGAACAAAATAGCGTATAACTTTTAAATAAATGCGGTATCATTATTATACAGGTGCACAGGCTTGCTCATATCCGGGGACGACAATTAGCGGACGTATGTCATCTGTAAAGTTCTACTACAAAATTGGTGAAAACATAACGTTTTCGTGTGATGATGGTTACCTTCTTAATGGCGCAGCGATGCTCAAGTGTATGAAGAATGGAAAGTGGTCGAACGCGATACCTACTTGTGTTTTAAACATTTCTGAAACCAAATAAGAAAAGACCAATTTCAGTGAATTATTATTGTTATAAATAATTTATTGATAACAAGAGTATTATTTACACATACGTATAAAACAGATCAGCATTTAGTACAAAGAGCAATAACAATTCACCAATTGATCTTGTCCTAGATTTACGATTTTTTATCTTCATTTTCTATTTGTATCATAGTCTATTACTGTAAATAGGTACTTCTAACTTTATGTATTGTATTGTTGTATCTATTTAAAATTTTAAACGAATACATTTTAAGTCAAGTATTCCACATATTTTCAACAACGGTTCCAAATGTATAAATACCCAGTCTGGTTTATTTTCAAACTGCGAATATAAATTACACACAGGCATGAATTTAGGCTCGCCAACCTTATTGATACCTACTTAAAAACAAAACATAAGTTACCAAGTTGTTCTATGGAAGCAAAATGTGTTTGCGTTTATACAAACATTTGTTTTCTAAAGCATCGGATGTGTGAGTGCCAAATTTCCTACTAAATGTCTTCGTCAACACTATTGAGGCACTGAACACTTACAGATTATCAACCAATGACCCCTTTAACGGGAGTTACAAGTAACATATTTACCAGGATATCTTAGCTAGTGAAAAATAATAGATACTACTGTTTCACAAAGACAGTTGCAGGACTTATCACAACTAGAGAATGTTCACAATTTCACAAGTAACATTTTCCCTCCCGAAAATAACAGAAAATTATCACCTAGTTTAAAAAGTACGCAACATTTAATTTGTGAGGTTAATTATCAAAGATTATTATGTGGGATTCCTTTTCCGCCGATGAACGTTGAATGAGAGATTTCCAATGTGATCGGTGAATATGGAATTGCTCCTTGGAGATATGCATCGTAAACTTCGACATAGAACAACAAGAAATGAAGTATTATCAAAAAGAATTCACTTGTGCGCAGTGCACAATTGATTAGGAAACAAAGGTCAGTACACTGAAATAAATACCAAAAGAAGTTCATTGATAATTCTTTTTGTTAAAATTGGTCCAATGAACAAGTTTATTATTTTAGCCTCTTTTTTAAATTAATGAATACAAAGCTGTTAATAAAAGACGCGGCCACGCCTCACCACCGCACTATGGGGCCAAACTGCTTTGCGATGGTCAAAAATCTATAACTTTCTTATTAATAGAAATATAGCAGTGAAATTTGGCAGACATGTACAGAAATGTCTAAGATCTCAAATGAATACAAAATTCTCCACAAAAAAATTACGATTCTTTGCTTAAAAAATGTTAATTTATTGTCATTTTAATAATAATGCGAAATCAATTTTTTATTAAATCAAAGTAAACTTTTCTATTGGTAAATAACAGTTAATAACAAGAGTTAAATGTTTGTGCGATATCTATATTTAAAAAAACGTTAATTTATTGTTATCTTAATAATACAGCGAAATCATGTGACATCAGTTTTTTATTAAATAAAAGCAAACTTATCTATTAGTAAATAACAGTACATAATTACATGACAACAATTAGGTGTGAAATCTGCATAAAATACAGCAACATTTGGTATCTTATTTTAGCACTTATTCACTGAAAATTACGTTGTTTTACATAATGGAAGAGCACTAAAACAGAAAATGCTTTTACTCTAACAATTGTACTGCTTCCTCGCCCAGTTCAACATTTACAGGCGTGGATACTTTTCTGAGACTGGACACATAGGGATCTGATGTAAACAGTAAGGTATGGAAAACGTCTTCGTTCGTAGCAGAACGCGAACATTTTCTTGCATGATGTAATCTGTATAATTTGTAATCTTTATTGCTCGATTCCTGGGCTTCTTCAGATAACTGTCCGAATGGCAAAACTGCATTATAGCGAATTATGTTTTCCCCATGAATCAGGACTTTATGTACTGATGAGGGCATATAGTACCAATTATACTTGCTCACATACAATTGTGCAGTTTCAAATGCATACTGACCAAACTTTTGGGAATCAATATGCATACCGCATGACATTGTTTGTAGAATTATGTGAAATCTGGAAATAAGGTTTCTAGCGAAAAATTTTCTAGCGGTATTCCCGACATTACTGTTTCCACTATCTTTTCGAAATCTATCTTGAACGTAAGTCTTCTTTGCTTGCTTTTCGTTTTTCATGTTTTCGGTGGTTACCGCCCATTCCTTAAAAAACAAATTATAGGAAATGTGAAGAACTAACTCCATGAAGCTTATCCACGCATGCAATGCTGAGAGGTCAAATCTAAAAGCGTTTTCGTTTTCTTGTTTCTGCATTACCCGATCCAGATCGTTTATTTCCGTGGGCTTGGCAAGGCACACAACACATGTTGCAGTAGAAGGAGTATGGGTTAGTACCTGCACAATTTTACCAAGCTGAGGAGAGATTCTGCCAAATTACACTCTGTGTTAGTTCATCAATAAGGCGAATTGGTACCAAGGAAGCGACAAATAAATTGCTGTCATTTGCTGAATTTCAATTGGAGTTGAATAACATTCAACCTTAGCATCCCTCAGTTTCTTGTACGATGGCAACTGCACTGTTTAGTGTGCAAGCAGTTTAATAAATATTGGTACCTATTTCTTGTTAAAAATATATCGTTGTATATAGCCAGAGCTTCATCCAGTGTAAATGGTTCCACAGTTGTGTCGTTTCTTAGCATTTACAGTAGAACCTTTTTCTTTCCTATTGATGCCGCGTGTAATTCTTGTATAATTTCAGCTTCAAGGGTTTGTTCAATTGAGCACAATCCTCGTACATATGAGCTGTGAATATGATCCAATCCAGATTCGCGAAAGAGTTTAATTGGTTTACGCCTTTGGGTCGTTTCAGCCGAAGTTTCAAAAGTCTTGCACGGTCTTTCCCGTACCATTCCAGATAACATCGAAGGTTCTTCCCTTACTGCAAATTGCACAAGCAGCTCACTGTCTAACCAATCATTGTTATTTTTTTAAAACACGTCAAGTTTGCGTGCCACCTTTTTCCAACGGATTTTGAATTCAGGAAATACGTATTTTTGAATATTTCCGATTACATATTTCAACTGAGGTTCGGAAAGGTTGAAATTTTGCCGAATACAAGTCTCAGCGGTTGAAATATGCTTCCCGTGTTCTGTGAAAGCGGCGCACAAAGTACGTTTAGCGATTTTAAAGTTACTCATTTTGGTCAAATACCCTTTAAGTACAAAATATTTTGGATTGTAGAATGTCTTAGAACTAACTGCATATATCTGAACTGGAATTGATTATATATACTAAATCGAATATTACACTAAACCACAGGAAAATATTTTTCTTATAAATATTATATTAATATAGTCTTGTTTTTCAATGTTCTGTTATTGATCGTTTTCTGTTTCCTTTTTAACATTCAGTAAATATGTTTGTGAATTCTTATTAACATTATGTCCGGCGTAGTAAAACACCCTTCTAAAATTTATAGATATTCTAGTTTGAAAGAAGTTCAGCAATTTTTCAATAACAATTTTAAATATCAAACAAATAACTGTAAAAAAGCATTTTCTAGACACAGACACTTACTAAATTTAAAGATATAAGTAAAAGTACAAGAATAAAATTTACAAAAATCAATAAATTTAAGTTCGTTCAAAATGAAATAATTAAAAGTTACAAAAGTTATATTATCAAGACACATTGAAAATCAATCATTTATGAATTTTTTAACAAATTATAATTTACCCTAACACTGATTTGAAACCCACAGTCCACAGCAACAAATTAGATAACAAAATAAAAGGTACAGGTATAGTTCCCAAGGTTTGTATTGTAGACTAAGCGCATGCTGACCGTTTTTCGTTAGCCGTACAATAAACGCAGCAAAACCGCAAGATATTCTTTTAGGATATACAGGACAGCCCAGACTATTTATATGTGTCATCACTAGAGTAACCTAAACTTGCGGACTCGCATAGGCGTCGGTATTACGGGTTAATATAAGAATACGAAAAATTCATAAATAAACTAAACCGGTAGAGAAGCAGGCATGTAGTGTCGACCTTGAATATAAATCATGTTAAACCGCGCTGAGAGAGATTTCGTTTTAGTACCGGTTGAGCTGTTGCAGAGATTAGTCGAACGGTCAAGGTTATGTACTTGCGTGTCGCTTTTGAAAATATAGCTGGTGTTTTTTGTGTGTTGTAGTATTATACCAAGTACATAATTAGTGTATCGTTTCATATAGAACTAATATTTACATACCTAAGAAAACAATGCCTCGTAATAGATTTGCTACTAATGTACATAAGTATGTGTCATTTTTTCCCTATTTAAAATATGACGGTAGTGTAGTTTTTTGCTTAATATGCAATGTTCGTTTGGCTGCATTGGACAGAACTGATTGCCAGAGGCATGTCAATGGTATTGAGCATATGAGAAATGCAAGAACTGAAATACCTTATACACTATTCCTCATACATTTATTAATTATGTTTACCTCTTGTAATCTTCCGTTGTCGTTGGTGAGAAAAGCAGCTTTTAAAACGTTTTGGCGACAATACGTTCCAAAGTACCCATTACCCTCACAAACACAATTACAGAATCATTTGCCGCGAATGAAAGAGATGCTGGAAAATGTGTGTAAACGTGATTTGTGTTCCAAAAAAGTATGGATTACCGTGGATGAAACGACCGATATGAAGAAAAACAGTATTGTGAATGTAATAGCTCGCGTTTTATCTAGCGAGAACTCAGCATCTCGATATTTGTTAGCTTGCAAACGTATTCAACAATGTACCGCGGAAAATATTCAAAAAGTGATAATGAACGTTTTGAAAAAATTTAAAATTGCCCAAGATCAAGTTGTGATGATTGTGACAGATAGTGCAGCAACGATGTTAAGTGTTGGGCGATCCTTAAAACATATATTTCCTAACTTAATACATATAACCTGAGTGCTGCATGCTTTGCATTTAGTTGGTGAAGTTGTTCGACAACATTACGGAAATGTTGATCGGATGATTGGAAGTACTAAAGCAGTGTTTCGTAAATCTCCTAAACGTTTAAAAGAATTTCGTAAATTTTGTCCAGGTATTCCAGAACCTCCTGAACCAATTTTAACGCGATGGGGTACTTGGCTAACAGCAGCTTCTTACTATTTGATCCATTTTCAACAAATTCAATCAGTTATAATGCGATTTAATCGGAATGAATCCAAAGCAATTAGAGAAAGTCAAAAAGCATTTCAAATTCCTCAACTTTTAGAAGATTTAACAACAATATATACCAATTATACAGTATTACTAGATGCCATCAGAAAACTACAATGTACTGAATTGTCATTGCAGGAATCATTAGACATAGTGGAGAGTGTAAAAAATAAATTACACACATTAAATGATACGGCAGGATTATGCGCTAGTCAAAAGTTGGCAGATGTTTTAAAGAAAAATCCCGATTTTAATACTTTAGAGGCCGTTTATAATAAGTGTAAGAATAGTGAACTTTTAAGTGATTTTAAAAAACAGTTTCCACATGCAAATGTAACTTCCTTAGATGTGGAGAGATCGTTTTCTATGTATAAGAATATTTTTTCTTGTCGAGGCACAAGGTTTAAAGAAGTAACTATGGAAACATATGCAATGATGCAAGTTTACAGTAGTTCACATCCTGATGCCTCTAATTTATTGAATAATTAGCAAGTAAGTTTATTTATGAATTTTTCGTATTCTTATATTAACCCGTAATACCGACGCCTATGCGAGTCCGCAAGTTTTGGTTACTCTAGTCATCACTGTCATCAGTTTTCCCGGGATAGACCCTGATAGTTGAAACCTTCCACGAAGTTTAATAAGTCTTTAATTTGATACCCACTAATTCGATAGGTCATTAGTCATTACACAAATACAAATCTACTAATCTGTAATTTTCTAACAGTAAAATGTAGAGCAAGACGAGCTCTTTCAATCCATGTATGACACTTAAAGCAGCAATACCAATTTCACGTTTTAATTCTACGATGAATTAACTTAGACAAATGCAGCGATTTTCAGTTGCAGTTTGTTAATAAGGTTTGAAACTGAGGTACAAAGTTGTTTCGCTATAAAATTAAAAACAAACATCTATACGTTAGACTTTCACCTTTTCTGAGTAACGTGAGCTTATTTTCGGCATGAATTGTGAAATTTTGTAAAAAACATTTTTGGTCGGATTTCAACCGCGTGGCCCCATAGTGCATCGTAGCAGGTACAGTATCCATGTAATTCGTGTTATAACGTGTTAGAAATCGAAATCTGCCGATTTATACTTTATAAATCTTTATAAAATAACTTATTTTCGAACATAGGTTTATTAAAATATTTTGTTCAGAATTATATCAGGCGTTCTTTCAATGAATTTGAGCAATTAACACTAGGACAGCTTGTACATGAAAACAGTCAAAATATTCACTGGTTCGCTCACAACAAAGTTTAATACAAACAAAAATAGCACGTGGTATTTTATTTATGTATCTCCTGACGAATAATTACAACCTCCCCAAATGAAGAGTTTGTATTACAATTGGAAACATGTAACATAAACTATTTTGCTAATATGGGAGACTTGAATTACCAAAAAATAGGAGTTACATTATTTTTGTAGTAACAACATAATAACTTCACCGTTACAGCTAATATTTCTTAAATCAGTAATTATTTGCGGTTATGGATGACAAATAATTGGTTCTACTCGATAGTACTTTTCTAGATATTATTATTATTAACTTCAGAAATACGAATAATTGTACTTGTAATCTCGAAAGAAGGTATAACTCCTAGAGGATAACTGGCACAAGTCTTCTAAATTCGACACTTCCGAATACTGTGTTAATGCTTATGTTAAAGGTCATAACTCCGTGTACTTAAACACCAGAAACGGATGGACCCAAGAGAACACCAAAAAAGAGTTCAAAAAGTGTTAAAAGTAACTCCACATTTTAAGTGTGTAAAGAATGTCGATATTACATAATATATTTAATCGATAAATTATTAACTTTTAACATTTACATAAATAATTAAATTATTAATCAATTATTTTTTAAATTATATATATTTTTTACCAAAGATCAATGGATTATTCAATATTATCTATTTTGTAGCACCTACACGGTTCTACACGTAACAACATACACAATGGCAAAGGTAGGTCAATGCGGGAATATATAGCGACCAGGTATTGTTTTTCCAGTCTACTATCCGTGGTCCGCACAATGTAGGTCGCAATACCATTTTTTTCATGTTCAATGTGACTACTACTAGTAATTTTAATAACAATATAGAAATGGTTACTTTTAATCAGGATCTAATAACTTCAAACTGTACCTTCACATCTAATTCTGTATTATTTACGTGATTTATAATTGTGTATAAGCGAAAATTGTGTGTATATTATAAAATGTGTGAAATAAGTTGCAAAGAAGTAGAAAGCTTACCAAAGAAACCATTTGCAAGAGTAAGTGTCGCATTAATAAACTACCCTATAAGAACAATACTCAACGCAGATAGAATGTTATAATTTCCCATGCTTATATTTATACCTCACACCTTTTTTACTATTGCATAAGCTAGAATACATGTACATGTATTTCTAGTATTAGCAACTGGTATTTGTTATTATGAATGCACATATCTAAGGTATGCAAATACCCTACGCAACAATATCAAACTTATTTAAAATACGAGTATGGATAAATTACAATATTTCTAATAGTTAATATACAAACAAAAGTGGGATGATATTATATGTCGGTTCCTTAATTGCTTTTTCTATGATATTGTAAAAACTATGGCAAAAACATAAGCAAGTAACAACAAATTTATTAATTACATAAATATATTACGTACAAAAAAAATTCAACGTCAAACTACAATTTGTGCTTCTGTTCAGCTTATAATCTTTAAGAGTTATACCATCACCCTTAATTGCTTGATTTAGCTCAGTCGCTTGCTCGCAGCCCAAACTAGACATCTGTAAAGAGCGAACTAGGACAACATAAACAAAACAGTTCGCCGTTTGTTAACCGCCCTGTAGACCTGTGACCGTTGACACGATTGTTACCAAAAATAAGAACACATTTACTTAAAGATCTTTTTCGATAATAGCATAATACAAAACATTTTAATTTGAATGTGAATTCTATGCAAAGACCAATTGAACGGTGTAAGATTTTGGCCCGTAGCTACTGTTCTCCTTTAAACTTCCTTCTGTGGATACACATATTACACAATCGAATTTAACATAGGCTAATGAACGCTAATTAAATAAACAAAATAAATGTAACATTTTAACTAATTTAGCTTTCAAATTTGTTCTGATTACTGCAGTAGCTACACAATTCTTGAGAAAAGGCTATTGAAATTAAGTTTGGCCTAACTCATACTATAAAGTTGTAATTCCTCTATACATTACCTATATTATTAACTACGGAACGGCAACTATCGCTATCTGAAAATGTATAAATTGTGTGATACAAACCTGCTTATTTTAAATGGAACCCCTATATATTATTACATATGTTAACTCTGCCTAAAATTTAAAGTTGAACTACATAAGATTTTCTATACATATATATGTATATATATATATAACCGATTTTGAGCTTTTTAGCGTTTTGCCAAAAAAATCGACGTGTGCATCCAGATGAAAAATGTCCCCTTCTCGCAAACGCCACCACACTTTTTAATACACTTTTGGAATTGTGTAGTGTATAGGTATTACTACACAAACTATATTTTTTTCTTAAACAAAGGGCCAATATCGATAATTACAGTTCCGGATAGAACATTTTGGGTGCATTTATGTAGATATGTGTTGTTAGATTAAATAAAATGAACACTTCTGTAACGTGCAATGCTTTATTGTCACCACTCTTCTATTGACACTGGATAAAACCTTACATAAACTACCACCACCTGGCACGTGGGGTCCAATCCTCTACTAACCAAAACACTACTCCTTAAAAGCTACCAACCTCATACAAATATTGCCAACTTAAATATATAAAATTATTTTCCATTTTTAACACCCCCACTAAAACAATTTTATTATACTAATCCCATTAAACTTGTACAAAGTGAATGTTGAATTTTTACTAAACTTTTAGTTAGACAATCTGCTACCATATCTTTTGTGTTTACATATTCTAAATCTATATTACCATTATCTATAACATCTCTAACAAAATGGAATTTAATGTCAATGTGTTTGGTTCTTGGTCTGTAACTATGCGTGGATGCCAAACAAAGCGCACCTTGATTATCACAGCGAATTGTCATTGGTTCGTTCACCTTTTGGAGTTCATGTTGAAGATTCTTCAACCACATTGCTTCTTGAATCGCTGCTGACAACGACATGTACTCCGCTTCAGTACTCGAAAGTGCTACTGTTGTTTGTTTCTTAGTACACCAAGAAATTGCACTTCCTTGAAGCATAAAAACGTATCCTGTGACTGATCTCCTATCATCGGTGTCTCCGGCCCAGTCTGCATCACAGTATCCGATTATTTTTGAATTACCTCTTTTGTTGAATTCAAGTTTCTTTTCTGTTGTTCCTTTGAGATAGCGCATAACTCGTTTCACTGCAATCCAATGCGGTTTTCCAAAATCTTTGTTAAATCTTGATAAAGTACTGACTGCGTAAGAGATATCAGGTCTACTTATCTGTGCGGCAAATAACAGACTGCCTATAGCTTCTTGATAGGGAATTTTCTCTACTTCTAATCTTTCAGCAGTACTTTTAGGGCTCATTTCTTTCGTCAATCTTTGGTTGGGATCCAATGGCGTACTCACAGGGTGACTGTCTTCCATGTTAAACTTCTTCAGCACCTCTTGAATATACAATTCCTGGTCCAACCATAATTTGCCTGCGTTTCTGTCTCTTGTAATTCGCATGCCCAGGCAATGACGTGTTTCTCCAATATCTTTCATTTTAAATTGTCTTGACAAGCTCATTTTCAATTCTTCTCTTTGTCTGACATTGTTGGAGAATATCAGCAGGTCATCTACATACACAGCAACTATCAGTATGTCTTTTCCTTTGATCTGATAATATATACATGGATCGACTACGCTTCGCTCTAAACCAAATTCTTTCAGAGCGCCATTTAATTTCAGGTTCCAAATTCTACTTGCCTGTTTTAAGCCATAAATCGACTTTTTCAAGTGACATACCTTTTGCCCCGTTCTGAAATGTTCAGGTTGAATCATGTATATATTTCCATCTAATTCTCCTTGCAGAAAGGCACTAACTGCGTCCATTTGATGAATATCAAGATCATATTTTACTGCTAAGGAAAATAGATATCGAATTGAGTTGTACCTTATTACAGGAGCATATGTCTCTTCATAATCTATGCCCTTTTTCTGCGCACATCCTTTGATAACAAGCCTTGCCTTGTATCTGCAAATTTTACCATGTGCATCACGTTTTGTTTTGAACACCCATTTATTGTCTAATGCCTTCTTTCCTTGGGGCAAATCACAAAGATCCCATGTGTCATTTTCAACTAGTGATTTGAGTTCTTCATCCATGGCATTTAACCATGCTGCCTGTTACTGCTAGTTAGGGCCTCTTCAACTGTAATTGGGTCGTTAAATTCAATACTTTGTGCCATGTAAGTTACATAGTCATCAAATTGCTTGGGTTTTGGCTCTCTCGTAGTTTTCCTTCTTACTTGATTTTCTTCGATAGATTGATTCGGTCTATAACTATCATCAGAATCTCTTCCGTCTTCCTCTTGCGTTTCGGAATCTACTTCTTCTTCATCTTGGCTGCTATTATTGATTGTGTTGACCCCCACTGAAGTGTGATCATCTTCAGGAATATTCTCAGCTACAGGTTTTATCTTTTGTCCCTTCATCGACTTGTTGGTCGTCTAGGAACAAGAACAGCTCGTTATTATTGTCTGATGAAGTACTTACCAGTCCTTGTAAGTCCTCCATAAACTTCACATCTCTGCTCTTCCAAACAGAGTCTGCTTTGGGGTCATACAGCCTGTAAGCTTTAGATTGCTCACAATATCCAACCATAACACATTCCGTCGATTTTGGATCCAATTTCTTCCGCTTTTCTTTCGGGACGTACATCATTGCTTTGCAACCAAATATTCTTAAGTGCTTCAGCTCCGGTTTATGACCAGTCCATGCCTCCTCAGGTGTGGATACCAAACCGCTGACTGGTGAGCGATTTATTAAATATCCTGCAGTTACCACTGCTTCGGCCCAAAAACTTCTGTCCAAATTAGAATCACACAGCATGGATCTTGCTTTCTCCATTATTGTTCTGTTCATCCGTTCAGCAAGCCCGTTTTGTTGCGGTGTATACGGTACACTGGTCTGGTGTATAATACCCTCACTCCTCAAGAATTTATTCATGTCTTCACTACAAAATTCAGTTCCATTATCCGTCCGCCAAATTTTTATTTTCTTATTTGTTTGGTTTTCCACCAAAGCTTTGAACTCTCTAAATTTAGTTTTGACTTCATCTTTTGTCTTTAATAAGTAAATAAAAACTTTCCTGCTATAATCATCCGTAAACGTCAAAAAATAACGTTTTCCGCCTTTAGATGGAATTTCTATAGGACCACAAACATCGGAATGAACTAATTCTAATACTTGGCGTGCACGCTTCTGACTGCTTTTGAAAGGGTCTCTGGAATGTTTCCCTTTAATACATTCTGCACACAAGTCTTTTTGACTTTCACTAAAGTTAACACCAATTGCCAGATCATTTCTCAATCTTACTAGATTCTGCATACTCAAATGTCCCATTCGTCGATGCCATAAATTAAAGTTGTTTTCTGTTACTGTCATACTAATTTCTTTGGGTACATTTAATTTGTATAAATCTCCCACAAGTGTGGCAGTAGCAAGTAATTCTTTATTTTCATTCAGAATTTTGCAACCTGCCTCATTAAAAAGTACAGAATTCCCTTTTTCGGTAATTTTACTGACGGACAGTAAATTTGTGCATAAATCTGGTACATAGATTACATCTTTCACCTGAATTTTATTTACTCCTTCGTAACCCATCACATTGAGAGACAAATTTCCAATACCTTTGACAGCTTTTTCTGTGCCATCTGCTACATTGATATTTGATTCAATTTTAGAAATATTTTCAAGAAATCTTTGATCGCAAGTCATATGGGCTGAAGCCCCTGAATCAACGTACCAATCGTGTTTTCTTATTGCATTATTATCGATACTGACACTAAAAGTACTTAAAAACGTGCCATGGTTTGTTGATTCGTTTGCGTTACTTCCCGTTTTATTTCTCCTACAATTCTTGGCAATATGCCCATGCAATCCACAATTGTAACAGCGAGGACCTTTCTTTTTGAGGTTAGGTTTTGTTTTACTTAAAAGAACTGACTCTTTGTTCGGGCCTGTTTTGACCTCTTGCAATAATTTAGTTTTAATTACAGTACCTGTTATCTTCGAGCCAGAGTTTTCGAGTGCCATTATCATCGGACCATATTCCTCCGGAAGTCCTGCTAACAATATAGCACCTACCCACTCTTCGGACACCT